>NC_044222.2:2117500-2456085 GCF_003957565.2 Taeniopygia guttata
GGAGGATTTGGGTTGAAGAGGGAACAGTGGGATGAGGAGGATTTGGGTTGAAGGAATAATGGGATGGGGAGGATTTGGGTTGAAGAGGGAACAGCGGGATGAGGAGAGCTGGAGGATTTGAGTTGAAGGAATAACGGGATGGGAAGGATTTGGGCTGAAGAGGGAACAGTGGGATGGGCAGGATTTGGGCTGAAGGAATAACAGGATGGGGAGGATTTGGGTTGAAGAGGGAACAGTGGGATGGGGAGGATTTGGGTTGAAGAGGGAACAGTGGTATGGGGAGGATTTGGGTTGAAGGAATCATGGGACGGGGAGGATTTGGGTTGAAGAGGGAACAGCGGGATGGGGAGGGCTGGAGGAATTGGGCTGAAGGAGCTGCATGTGCTCCTCATGAGCTCCCTGCGGATGAGGAGACCAGGAAAAGCCAGGAAGGATCAGGGACTCCGCGTGGTGCCGGGGGCTGTGTGCCATTGGCAGCTCCTTTCCCCCGGCAGGAGGACAGCCGGAATTACCTGACCCTGGTGGAGCAGTACGGGGACGGGCTCTTGGTGTGCGGGACCGGCGCCTGCGCTCCCACCTGCTGGAATGTGGTACGGATCCTTCCCCCATCCCGGGCGGGGAAAACCCGGCCTGGCCCCACTCAGGATCCCTTTCTGTCCTTCCCCAGACGCAGAGGAAGGAGAGCCCGCCCTGGGATGGGAGAGGGATCGCTCCCTTCACCCCTGACTCCAACACCCTCGTCGTTGTCGATGGTAAGTGGGATATTTTCCCAGTTTCCTGTTTTCCAGAGGTTTTGTTGTGCTCAAAGCCTCCCTGGGACAAACAGGAGCCCCCTGAGGCTTCTCCAAGGGCTTTGTCCCCTTGTCTCTCCTTATTTTGTCCCCATGGAAATGCACATCCCCTTGGGACAGAGGTTGGAGATTCCCACTGGGGTGTGGGAGGAACGTTGGGAATCAGGAATGCTTTGGGTTGGGAAGGACCTCAGAAGGAAGGGACTGAATCAGGAATGCTTGACCTGAATCAGGAATACTTTGGGTCAGGAGAAACCTTGGAAGGAAGGACCTGAATTGGGAATTCTTTGGGTTGGGAAGGACTTTGGAAGGAGGGACCTGAATCAGGAATGCTTTGGGTTGGGAAGGACCTTGGAGGGAAGGACCTGAATCAGAAATTCTTTGGGTTGGGAGGGATCTTGGAAGGAAGGGATTGAATCAGGAATGCTTTGGGTCAGGAGAAACCTTGGATGGAAGGACCTGAATCAGGAATTCTTTGGGTTGGGAGGGACTTTGCAAGGAAGGACCTGAATCAGGAATGCTTTGGGTTGGGAGGGACCTCGGAAGGAAGGGACTGAATCAGGAATGCTTTGGGTCAGGAAGGACCTTGGAAGGAAGGGATTGAATCAGGAATGCTTTGGGTCAGGAGAAACCTGGGAAGGAAGGGACTGAATCAGGAATTCTTTGGGTTGGGAAGGACTTTGGAAGGAGGGACCTGAATCAGGAATGCTTTGGGTCAGGAGAAACCTGGGAAGGAAGGGACTGAATCAGGAATTCTTTGGGTTGGGAAGGACTTTGGAAGGAAGGACCTGAATCAGGGCTGCTTTGGGTCAGGAGAAACCTTGGAAGCAGGGCCTGCAATGATCCCACTGCTCCAGGCCTGCTGTGGGCACAGGGGAGGATCCTTCCAAGGATCTGTCCCTGCCGCCCTTCAAGGATTGCATGTCGGGTCTGGCGTTCCTGTCCCGTTCCCACCATCCCTGTGACGCCCAGGAAGTCCTGGCTGCTTTCACTCCTCCTCATCCTCTCCCCACTCCCTGCTGTCCCGCAGGCCAGGACATCTACTCCACCATCAAGAAGAGCCAGCAGAACGGGAAGATCCCTCGATTCCGGCGTGTCAGGGGCGGGGGAGAGCTCTACACCAGTGACACCGTCATGCAGAGTGAGTGGGGGACATTCCCACTGGGGGACACTCCCACTGGGGGGGATCCCCGCTGCACTCTGCCCCCCAACAGCTGGCAGGGCTCAGGAGAAGCTCCAGAGTTTCTTGTGGGGGCTGATCCATGCTGGATTCAGCAAAACTCGTTAGTTTTGCTTCTCTTGCTCTTGCGGTGCAGATACACCTGCAGATCCACCAAAACCAAAAATTTGGGTTGCTTTAGCCAAGTCAGCGGGCTCAGACACCAAATGTTTGACCAATTAGAGCCCAAACAAACGCTTTGTGACCTGTTTGTGTGCCAGTGCCAGCCAAGGAATGGCCGATACCCAATGGTGACGATTATTGGTGTAAAGCCACCAATGAGAAAAATTCCATTAACAATTAATGTCACTGGACCCTGATACTCTTAAATCACCTTCTGAACCTCAAGAACTGGAAATTCCTGGTTCTTTGGCAGTGGAATTTTGTGCTGAGGGAGATGCACAGTTAATCCCCAGCATCCTGGCAAACTGGAACCCCAGTTTGTGGCGCAGCTGTTCTGCCCCAGTGCCCCCTGAGCTTGACCCAGCAGCTCGGGTGCCCTCAGTGCCAGCCAGGAGGGAGCCAGCTGTCTGTGCCACATGACCCCTGTCCCAAACCAGCACAAAAATGACTTCCCCATCCTCGGGGCATGGAGAAATGAGGCTGGTGAGGGAGGAAGGAAACTGGGCTGTGCAAAATGCCCAGCAGCAGCGTTGGGCAACTTCCAGTGTGGACAGAGGCTCTGGGCAAACCCCAGCCAGGGTCAAACCTGGGGCAGGGACAGGGACAGGGAGGGGACACGGGGAAAGGACCCTGCTCCGCTTCCCTGGCCTTGTGGTGGCTTCCCAGGGGGGAAATGGGGGATTATTGGGATAAAAAACGGAATTAAAATGACACCGGGATAAAACGGGGAGGAGGAAAGCAAACCAGACCTGCAAGGCTGATCCTGGGACATTCCCTGGCGTGGGAACAGCAGGGCTCTGATCCCAGGAGATTCCTGCTGTGGAAACAGCAGCTCAGGATGCTCAGAGGGACCCAGGGATGGGCGTTACGGGGTTTTCCCAACAGACAGCACGGATTGCTCCTCCTGAGGGATCCTTCCTTCCTTCCAGAGCAGGGAGGGACTTGGGTTTCTGTGGCTGCCAAGGCTTCCCCAGGCTCCAGGGAGTCCTTCCCTGCAGGGAATGAGTCTGTGCAGCCAGGCAGGAGGCGCTGGGAAGGTGGCACTGATGCCTCAGCTTTAGCTTTTGTATTCTCACATTCTGTGCTGCTTTAGTGTGTGGGTCTGGGATTCATGTCAGGGCAGGGACACAAAACAATGATCCAAATCTCAGCCTCAGGAGCACAAACAACGTGGGCTGGAGAGAGAAAAACAAGCAGGATGGGATTTCATAACCTAAAGCTGCAATTGCACAGTTAACCCCAATATGCAAATGGAGCAGAACTCATAAAAGTGAGACACCTCATGACCAGTTTCCCATTTTTGGGACCATTTTGGTTCACCTTGGCTGCAGCCCTGGCTGGGCTCTGGTGCTGCCCAAGGTGGATCCACTGAGGAGATCCTTTCCATAAATCCCTGCTTATTCCTGAGCTCAGTCTGGTCTCTGTTCTAGCTCAGCCTTCCCAAGGATCAGCAGGGCCAGCCTGGGCTTGGAGTGTGGTCCTGTCCCTGGGCCACAGCCGTGTCCCACTCCCTGCCCTGTCCCCACCGGTGTCTCCCCCGATGAAATCAGGTCCGAGTTCTGTCCCTTCCCTCCCCAGACCCTCAGTTTGTCAAGGCCACCACGCTGAGGCACGAGGAGCCTCACCAGGACAAGATTTATTACTTCTTCCGCGAGGACAACCCGGACAAGAGCCCCGAGGCGCCCCGGAACATCTCGCGGGTGGCCCAGCTGTGTAAGGTACCTCGGGGACAGGGTGGGGTGGCAGCTCTGGGGGGGACAGGGGACACGCCAGCTCCTCTGGGCTTACCCAGTCTTGGTTTGACCCCTCTGAGTGGGGCACAGCCACATCCTTCGGCCTCACGGGGCAGAGAATTCCCTGTTCCGGGATGGCAGGAACGGGATTGTGGCAGCATCCTGCGGTTCCCCATCAGGATGGGCATTTTGGGGTGTTCCTCCCCAAACCCTGACTCACTCCCTGCTGTCCCTGTCCCCCAGGAGGACAGGGGAGGAACCAGCTCCCTCTCAGCCTCCAAGTGGACCACGTTCCTCAAGGCCACCCTGATCTGCGTGGACCCCGTCACCAAGGGCAACTTCAACTGGCTGCAGGACGTCTTCTTCGTCCCCGCCGGCGACTGGCGGCTCTCCAAGGTCTACGGGCTCTTCACCAACACCTGGTGAGGGGCCCTGGCCCAAATCCTCCCTTCCAGCCCTCTTTCCCCTCTGGAAAGCAGCTGGAGCAGGCACGGCGATGGCACAGCCCGGTGTCCCCCCTGACCCCGTTGTTGTCCCCTCAGGGGAAGTTCTGCCGTCTGCGTCTACTCCTTCGGGGACATCGACAACGTCTTCAGGACATCGCGGCTCAAAGGCTACAACGGCCCCACCCCTGAGGTCAAACCTGGCCAGGTGAGGGACCCCGGGTGACAGAATCTGTGCTATTGATCCCAAAATTGTAAAAAGTCTCTGTCTGTCAGCCCCGCTGCCAAAGCAGAAGCCATAATTGGTCTGTGCTGTTTCAAGGTTGTTTATTCTGTTTATCTCTAACATGTTCTGCTGCCCTGCCGCAGCTCTGTCCTGCAGGGCAGCGTGTGGGGCTCTGCCCTCAGTGGGATGGTACAAACATTAAATACCACAAACTACCTGTGCTGGATTTACAATAACGTGCCAATATCTGTCACCTACGTTGGACAGTGTGTCCCCAGCCTGAACCAACAGAAAAATGCCAACACCACAGTGAAACATGGAGGGCATGAAGAAGGAGAAAAAGGACAAGACACACCCAATTTCCTCCATCTTGTCCCCTTTGGACCCCTCATCTAGAATCCTAAAATTCTACTTTTGCACCCATGCCACACTTAATTATTACTTATATCAAACACTCAGAGCTGGTAATTCATCCTGTAAGATTGAAAACTCTTTTCCATGGACAGAGATCACAGCCAGTGTCTCTGGGGGCTCTGTCCAGGGGGGTTCCTGACCTCTGCCAGGGCAGCCAGAGGGAAGCGCTGGAGTCCCACAGTGTGGGGCAGCCTTTCCCCCAGTGGCTGTGTGCAGAGTGAGGGATGGGACCCCTCTCCTCCAGCCAGGCCGTGGGGGTCCGAGGCAGCCCCTCCCCAGCCCCGTGCCGAGGTGCTGCTGTCACCAGTGACTGATGGCACGGGTCGGGAGGAAATAAATTCCCAGGCTTTTGCAGGAGGTGAACTGGGGGGTGTATCCATCTTAAAGATGCTTAATGAATGTGCCACAGCCCGCGGAGTGGCAGCAGATCCATCTCTGCAGCCAGCATTCCCCACGCTGTTCCTTGCGAGGTTCAGGCACAATTTAACAGCTTCTTATTGATTTTATTTATGTTTCCCTGGTCCTGGCAGTGTCTAGATTGCCCCAGTCCAATAAGAACCCCATAGTCACAGAGGTGACTTGCACTTGATTTTCCCATCCTGTTTCTCAACTCTAGGGACAAAACCTGGTGTTTGGCCAGAAAAGATGGAGTTTTAGTCTCACATGGGCTTCAGATTCAAGAAGGAGGATGGTGCAGGACAGCTGGGGTGATGGAGAGGATCTCAGAGGGCACCTGGCACGGGCATGGTGACAACAACCTCTGGGCAGAGCTGTCCCCCCGCCCACCTCTGACTGTGGTCCCTCTTGTCCCCTTCTGTCCCCTCAGTGCGTCCCCTCGGGGCAGCACACGCCCAGCGAGACCTTCAAGATTGCCGACAGCCACCCCGAGGTGGAGGAGCGGGTGGAGCCGCTGTCCCCCTCCCGGAGCCCCCTGTTCCACAACAAGCACCGCTACCAGAAGATCGGCGTGCACGAGGTGGCCGCGGGCGACAGGCAGCGCTACAACGTCCTCTACCTGGCCACAGGTGCGGGGACACGTCGAGGGGACAGGAGCAGGTCCCAGCCTGGCATCTGTTTGTCAAATTTTGGGAAGAGACAAACGCTGCCAGGCTGGCTGGGTGGGCACATCCCAGGCATGGAGAAGCAGGGCACGGCCCTTCCCGGGGTGGGTTCGTGCTGGAGGGGCAGAAATCCTTCCCCAAGGAGCAGCTCTGCCATTTTTTGATGCTTTCCGAGCTGCCCTCTGTCGCTGTCGAGGTAGGATGGGAATGAGAAGACTCACTCAGAAGGCTGCTGAGAGTAAAACTCCAATTTATTCAAAATACACTGCTTTTATACAGAGCTTTGCAAAGGCCAAATCCATTGGTTCTGAAGTGAAAACAACCCACACCATTGGTGCAGAGTGCTTGACGCACAGTGATAGAACTTAACTATAAACAATGTGAAAACAAGAGAGATAAATAATTATTTACATTCTTCTCCAGCTCTTTCCCAGGCCTCTGCCTGGCTAGAAACTCTCAGTTTCTCTCTTTGACTGAATCTGAGACCCACAGCCCTCATCCCTCCCATCCGTGGGATGCGTTCTCTGGATCTCGTGGAGGGAGCTGCAGGGATTTAAATTCCTGATTTTGTGATGGGGAAAGTGCAGCCAGCTCTCGGTGGGTGGGTGGGGTTGGGTTGGGGCCAAGAGTGATGGATTTGGGGTTTTACAGTTAGAGAGAAATAGAGACAAATAGAGAGAAATAGAGCAAGAGAATTAGAAATAGAAAAGCAGAGAAACAGAGCAAGAGAGTTAGAGACAGAATTGAGAAACAGAGTTAGAGAGAAACAGAGCAAGAGAAATAAAGAAACAGAGCAAGAGAGTTAGAGAGAGACAGAGAAACAGAGTTAGAGAGAAACAGAGCAAGAGAAATAAAGAAACAGAGCAAGAGAGTTGGAGAGAGACAGAGAAACAGAGTTAAACGGAGAAAGAGAGAAACAGAGAAACGGAGCAATAAATAGAGTGAAACAGAGAAATACAGAAACAGATAAACAGAGAAACGGAAAAATACAGAAACAGAGAAACAGAGCAATAGAGAAACAGAGTGATAAAGTTAGAAAGAAACAGAAATAAATACAGAAATGGAGAAATGGGGTTAGAGAGAAACAGAGAAATAGAGAAATAGAGAAACAGAGAAATAGAGAAATAGAGCAAAAGAGTTGAAGTAGAGAGAGACAGAGACAGAGCAGTGGGAGCATTTCCAGAATCCTGGATCTAAACACAGCCAACGCCCTGCAGGGTCCTCCTGGCAGCCTGATCCAACGGGAAGGGCTGTGGGATGGACACGGAGTCACCTGGGGGGTCCTGCAGGAGCTGGGCTTCCCCTCCCCCTGGCTGAGGATTCCCAGCTCCGTTCCCCCGGGGCGCAGATCCAGGCTGGCAGCTCCTGGCACCGTCACCCCCTCTCAGGGTGCCTCACCAGGGCTGTCCCCTCTCTCCCCAGACAAAGGGTCCATCCACAAGGTGGTGGAGCTGCCAGACGGGGTGCAGAACATCGTGGAGATCCAGGTGTTCCCCAACAAGGATCCCATCCAGGCCATGATCCTGGACCACGCCAGGGTGGGTCCCTGCTCCGGGGGCGGGAGAACGGGGTGGGTCAGGCATGGATGGGTCAGTGCCAGCCCTGGGCTCTGGGAGTGAAATCATGGAATTCTTTGGGTTGGAAAGGACCTTTAATGATCACTTTAATGATCACCCTATGACCTTTAATGATCATCCAGCCCCACCCTGTGGTGAGGACACCTTCCACTGTCCTGGGGTTCTCCGTGTCCCAGTGCCCACCCTGGCCTTGGGCACTTCCAGGGATGCAGGGACAGCCACAGCTGCTCTGGGAGTTCCATCCTGGCCCTCCCCACCCTCACAGGGACCAATCCCTTCCCAATATCCCGTCCATCCCTTCCCTCTGCCAGTGGGAAGCCATTCCCTGTGTCCTGTCACTCCAAATTCCCTCTCCAGCTCTCCTGGAGCCCCTTCAGGCCCTGGCAGGGGCTCTGAGCTCTCCCTGGAGCTTTCTCTTGTCCAGATGAGCACCCCCAGCCTGGCTCCAGAGGGGCTCCACCCTTGCAGCACCTCCTTGGCCTCCCTCCAGCAGCTCCAGCTCCTTCCTGACCTTTCCTGGGACATGGGATGACAGCTCCTGTGCTCTCCTCCCGCAGGCCGTGCTCTACGTGGGCTCCAGCAGCCGCGTCCTGGAGCTGCCCATGGACATGTGCGGCGCCTACCGCAACAACTGCCACAGCTGCGTGCTGGCCAGGGACCCCTACTGCGGCTGGGCCAACGGCTCCTGCCTCTCGCTGGCCCGCAGCCGGTGCGTGGGGCCATTCCCACCCCAACCCCACCGGGCAAACACCCACCCACACCCTCAGCATTCCCCTCCTGGGCTGAGCGCGTGCGTGGGTTTGGGGTGGATGCGCTGTCCCCGAAGGTTTGGGGTGCCGTGGGTGGATGCATCACTCCCTTGAAGGGTTTTGGGTGTGCAACCCCTCTTCCCAAAGGTTTGGGGTGCTCTGTGTGGATCCATCCCTCCCTTGAAGGGTTTTGGGCACCCGACTCCTTTCCCTGAAAGTTTGGGGTTCTCTGCACAATCCATCCCTACCTTGAAGAGTTTTTCCCCTTCTCCCCAAGAGTTTGGGGTTCTCTGCATGGATCCATCACTCCTCTGAAGGGTTTTGGGCACCTGACTCCTCTCCCCGAAAGTTTGGGGTTCTCTGTGTGGATCCACCCCTCCCTTGAAGAATTTTGGGCACCCAGACCCTCTCCTCAAGAGTTTGGAGTGCTCTGTGTAGATCCATCACTTGCCTGAAGGGTTTTGGGCACCCAACTCCTCTTTCCAAAAGTTTTGGGCACTCTGCATGGATCCATCCCTCTCTTGAAGGGTTTTGGGGACCCAACCCCTGTCCCTGAGAGTTTGGGGCTCTCTGCATGGATCCATCCCTCCCTTAAAGAATTTTGGGCACCCAGACCCTCTCCCCAAGAGTTTGGAGTGCTCTGCATGGATCCATCCCTCCCTTGAAGGGTTTTGGGTGTGCAACCCCTCTTCCCAAAGGTTTGGGGTGCCCTGGGTTGATCCATCCCTCCCTTGAAGGGTTTTGGGCACCCAACTCCTCTCCCTGAAAGTTTGGGGTTCTCTGTGTGGATCCATCCCTCTCTTGAAGGGTTTTGGGCACCCAACCCCATTCCCTGAAAGTTTGGGGTGCTCTGTGTGGCTCCACCACTCCCTTGAAGGGTTTTAGGTCCCCAGCCCCTCTCCCTGAAAGTTTGGGGTGATCTGCACAGATCCATCTCTCCCTTGAAGGGTTTTGGGCTCCCAGCCCCTCTCCTTGCTGCTGGGTCTCATGTTGGTCATCTCCAGCCTTCTGAAATTGGGATGGGAGGGGGCGATTCCCGCCCACCCCACTCATCCCCCTGATATGGGGGATTCCCATCCCTGAACCGCTGCTTCCTGAAGTTCTGTTGGAGCTTATCCCCATTCCCACCCCGCAGGGACGTGCTCCAGAACCTGAACTTCAACTCGTGGCAAGGAAGCTGCCAGAGAGGTGACGTCAAGGAAGGTACATGGAGATGCTGTGCTTGATCAAGGAATTGTTGGATTCTCCAGGCTTTGGATAGGTTTGGATAGGTTTGGGTGGGTTTGGATGGATTTGAATGGGTTTTGATGGGTTTGGGTGGGTTTGGATGGATTTGGAAGGGTTTGGATGAGTTTGGATGGGTTTGGGGTGGTTTGGATGACTTTGGGTTGTGTTGGATGGATTTGGAAGGGTTTGGATGGGTTTTGATGGATTTGGATGAGTTTGGTTGGTTTTGGATGGGTTTGGATGGGTTTGGAAGGGTTTGGGTTGGTTTTGATGGAGTTGGATGGGTTTGGATGTGTTTAGATGGGTTTGGGTTGGTTTTGATGGATTTGGATGGGTTTGGATGAATTTGGCTGGGTTTGGCTGGGTTTGGATGGGTTTGGTTGGGTTTGGGTGGGTTTAGGTTGTTTTTGATGGATTTGGATGGGTGTGGATGAGTTTGGATGGTTTTGGAAGGGTTTGAATGAGTTTGGATGGATTTGGAAGGGTTTGGATGAGTTTGGATGGGTTTTGATGGATTTGGATGTGTTTGGATAGGTTTGGATGGGTTTGGGTGGGTTTAGGTTGGTTTTGATGGATTTGGATGGGTTTGGATGAGTTTGGATGGTTTTGGAAGGGTTTGAATGAGTTTGGATGGATTTGGAAGGGTTTGAATGAGTTTGGATGGGTTTGGATCAGTTTGGGTGGATTTGGATGAGTTTGGATGGTTTTTGAAGGGTTTGGATGAGTTTGGATGGGTTTGGATGAGTTTGGGTTGGTTTGGATGAGTTTGGGTGGGTTTGGGTTGGTTTGGATGCGTTTGGGTGGGTTTGGGTTGGTTTGGATGAGTTTGGATGGATTTGGAAGGGTTTGGATGAGTTCGGATGAGTTTGGATGGTTTTGGAAGGGTTTGAATGAGTTTGGATGGGTTTGGATCAGTTTGGATGAGTTTGGGTGGGTTTGGGTGGGTTTGGGTTGGTTTGGATGAGTTTGGGTGGGTTTGGGTTGGTTTGGCTGAGTTTGGGTGGGTTTGGGTTGGTTTGGATGAGTTTGGGTGGGTTTGGGTTGGTTTGGATGAGTTTGGGTGGGCCATCTGTCTCAATTTGAAAAGCCAAGTGTCTGCTGAGGAAGGCAGGAGCCTCCCCTGAGATGGAAAATGCAAACCCCTCCCTCCAAACTTATAAATTTCAAATTGAGGGGCTCTCAGGCAAAGACACGGGAATAGGAATTACAGGGCAGAGCAGAAGTTTCCAGGAGCCCTCTCAGGAGCCTCCGTGGCTTCCTCCACCCCACCCAAACCCCTGTCCCTGCAGACGACTTCCGCAACATCTCGGTGATGCCCCTCTCCCGCTACTACCTCAACTGCTCCATCGAGTCCCACTACGCCACCTACAACTGGTACCACGAGGACGTGCTCATCAAGAGCTGCAACACCTCCCGCCCGCAGCACGACTGCTTCCACTTCATCCCCAGCGTCCGGCGCGAGCACTACGGCCACTACGTCTGCGTGTCCGAGGAGGACGGCTTCCGCCAGGCGCTGGTCAAGGAGCGCCTGCTGGACCGCCAGCGCTTCCTGTCGCAGCGCGGCCGCGCTCCGGCCACCTTGGCCTCGTGGTTCCGACTGCTGCTGGTGCTCGTCCTGGCCGAGCTCTTCCACTGACGCCGTCCCGCCGGTGCCACCGCCGCGGTTCCCTCGGACTTTTGGTGTCCCCACTACCGGCCTCGCTGGAAGAGCCTCGGCAGGAGGTGTGACACGCGGTGGCGGCGCCGCTGCCCAGCCATGCATGCGCTGATGCTCAGGGCGCGGCCGCTCCTTGCATGTGATGAAGATGAGGAGGAGGAAGAGCCGGCCCTCGGCCTCCGGACTGCCTCCCGAGCTTTTGGGGGGTGATGTTGGGGTTGGCAGTGGATGGGACAGCCCCCGCGAGTCCCCTGCTGCTCCCTCGGAGGGTTTAGGGGGGCTCGGTTCGTTGTTTTTTTGTTTGCAGACGGGTTTGGTGTGGGGAGGGAGGTCGGGAATCGCATGGGAAAGCCTCGGAAGGTGAACTGGGTGGATTTGGGGTGTGGGGAGAGGGAAGGTGGGAGCAGAGCCCGGAGAGGAGCGGGAGGCGCTGGGGAGATGCCGCAGACGCACAAATCCTCCGCGGGCAGCTGAGTGGCATCGCAGCGGGGCCGTGCCCGCTCCCACCCTGTCCCGGGCGGCCTCAGGGAAAGCGGCCGCGGATCTCAGGGCACCGGGGGGGCTGCGCCTGTCCCCGCCTCTGTCCCTGTCCCTGTCCCTGTCCCCGAGGCTGGCCCGGGGCGGGCCCGGCCTTCGCTTCCCCCGCGCTTTCGGAGCTCTGGGAGCGAGACTAAACTGTGAAAATCGGGATTTTCCCGCCTGCCAGGGGGGGTCCCGCTCCTTGTCCCAACCTCGCCCAGCCCGGAGCGGCCGGCCCTGGGCGGGGACACCCAGGGGACACCCTGGGGACACCCTGGCCGTGCTTCCAATGCCTGTCCTGGCTCCTGCTCACTCAGGAGAGCCCGAGGGGCCGAGTGGCCGCGTCCAGAGCCCACGGGCAGCGGGCCAGAGCTTCCTAGTGCACTACATCCCCGAGATGTTCCCCATCCCCAGACTAGGACAGAGCTTCTTACAGCCCTTCTCAAAGCACTTTAACTTTGTGGACTAACAGATATTTATTATATCGACTGCTCGTTTCTGTCTTGTAGGATTTTATAATATTACAGCAGGCGGGGGCGGATCACAGGAGAGGAAAGTTAAAAAAAAAAACAACACCACAACAGCTACCAAAAAATACCCCCCCAACCCTTTCAGACCTGTAACCAAAGCGGATGGTTGGAATAAAGAGTGGAAAAAAAGCAGGAGAGCGTCGTGGCTGTCACTGGGGATGATGGGGGCTGGGATCTCCCCTTGCCTTTTTCCGTCCCCGGGTTTGCTGCTCCTGTTTCAGGCAAATTCCCCATGGAAATCCCAAAGGAGGGAGTGAGCAGCAGCCCTGGGAAGGGACGGGTGGGAATAGCAGCGAGGTTGTGGTGTGGAACCATCTCCCCTCCTCCTCCTGGGATGCTCAGGATTTTGGGAAAAGCGAGCTGGTGGTCGGTGCTGCGAGGAGGGAGGCGGGGAACGGGAATTCGGGGTTTTGGAAGGTGCCAGCAAAGGCAGGAGCGAAGGAAAACACCTCCAACCTCCATCAAAGCGGCCCCGGCCCAAGGCAGAGCCGGCTCGGGGCTCGTCCCGGTCCATTCCCGGCGCTCCTGCCCGGCCTCGTCCCGCAGGGAAATAATTCGGGATGAGTGGATGAGCTGCACCTCAGAACTGCAGTGACGCACGGCGGGTGGCACTGGGGACACGAGGGTGGCACCGAGGGTGGCACCGAGGGCACCCGGGGGAGGTTTGGCAGCCGAAAGCGAAACCTTTCCCTGCCTCCATCCCTCCTTGGCACAGAATTCCCGCTGGCGTGCGGGGAGCGGGGAGGCGGGAGCGGGCGGGTCCCGAGCCAGGAGCGGGAATTTTGGCAGCCCCAGGAGCGGGAATTTTGGCAGCCCCGTGGGAATTTTTGGGTTCAGCACACCTCCGAGCTGTTCCCATTCCCAGCTCCACCGGTGGGAGTGGGAACAGCTCCAAAATCCCGGGAAAAGAGGCTCGGGAGCAGAGCACGAAGGTGACGCTGAAGAATTCCCACCTTGGAATGGGTGGGAGGGGCGCAGGCAGCCAGAATTCCAGTTTGGCCGCCCAAAATGCCCAAAATTCCTTGCTGAGGGCGTGGGTCGAGCACCGCGGGACGAGCGGGAGTTCCCGGGTGACAGCGACACAGGCAGGATGTCCCCTCACGCTTTTCCAGGGGAAATGGGAATGTGGCAGCTCCGTTTTTGGGGACTGGCGGCTGCCGTGTGCTTGTCCCGAGGGTCCCGGTTCAGCCTGAGCTCTGCCCGTGCCTCGGCTCCCCCGGGATCCGGGCGGGACCCCAGGGGGATCCGGGCGGGATCTGAGGGGGATCCCGGTGCGATCTGATGGGGATCCAGGTGGGATCTGAGGGAGATCGGGGTGAGATCTGAGAGACATTCAGGTGGGATCCAGGGGGAATTCAGGAGGGATCTGAGAGAGATCCAGGAGGGATCTGAGAGAGATCCAGGTGGGACCTGAGGGGAATCCAGATGGGACCCGAGAAGGTTGCAGGTGGGATCCAAGAGGGATCCAGGTGGGATCTGAGGGAGATCCAGGTGGGATCTGAAAGAGATCCATGTGGGAGTGGGAGGGATGCAGGTGGGATCCAAAAGGAGATCCAGGTGGGATGTGAAAGGGATCCGGGCAGGATCCAAGGGGGATCCAGGTGGGACCCCAGGGGGGTCCAGATGGGATCTGATGGGGATCCAGATGGGATCTGATGGGGATCCAAGTGGGATCCAAAAGGGGATTCAGGTGGGATCTGAAAGGGATCCAGGAAGGATCCAGAAGGGGATCCAGGTGGGACCTGAAGGAGATCCATGTGGGACCCAAGGGGGATCCAGGTGGGATCCAAGGGGGATCCAGATGGGATCTGATGGGGATCCAAGAGGAGTCCAGGTGGGATCCAGGAGGGATCAAAAAAGAGATCCAGATAAGGTCCAAGGGGGATCCATGTGGGATCCGAAAGGGATCCAGGTTGGACCTGAGATGGATCCAGATGGGATCTGACGGGGATCCAGGTGGAATCAGAGAGAGATTCAGGTGAGATCTGAGGGAGATCCATGTGGGACTGGGAGGGATCCAGGGGGGATCCAAGGGGGATCCAGGTGGGATCTGATGGGGATCCAGGTGGGATCTGATGGGGATCCAGGTGGGACCCGAGGGGGATCCAGGTGGGATCCGAGGGGGATCCATGTGAGATCCAAGGGGGATCCAGGTGGGATCTGACGGGGATCCTGTTGGGATCCAAGGGGGATCCAGGTGGGACAAGGGCTGGGCAGAGCAGGGAGAGGGGTCCGAGTGGGAAACTTGGCGCTTTAGGGGAAATGAGATTGCCCGGGAGAAACAGGGGGACGTTAAACTCGGGATAATCCCACACTGACCTCCTCCTCCTCCTCCTCCTCCTCCTCCAACCCATCCCGCGGGGTTGGATCCCCCCAAAACCCCCCAAAACCTGGCAATAAATTCGGTTTAAATTCGGGGAACAAACCCCTCGTTTTTTATTCCAGGTCACACCAGAGCCCATCCTGGATCCTCCCTCTGGATCTGGGGCGCCCCCAAATCCCTGTGGGATGCAGGGGGACATGGGACATTCCTCCCGTGCCAGGGACACCCTCGGGGTGCGTTTCCCCCCAGACCTTTCGTTTTCAACACCATCGTGACAAAAATGGGTTTTTCCTGCCCCATCGGAGTCCCGGGGGGTTCCGGGCGGGATTTCCCCGCTGGGATTGTCCCGATCCACGCGTGGGGAGAGCCGGGAGGGCCCGGGAGGAAAACCCTACAGGGAAGGGGAGAAATTGGGGGGAAATCCTTCAAATCCAGTGGGACCCTATAGGGCAGGGGGGTCTCTGTGGGGCAGGGGATCCTTGTAGGGCAGGGAGGTTTCTGTGGGGCAGGGGGGTCTCTATGGGGCAGGGGGGGTCTCTGTGGGGCAGGAGGGTCCCTATAGGACAGGGGGCGTCTCTATGGGGCAAGGGGGTCTCTATGGGGCAGGGAGGGTCTCTATGGGGCAGGGGGGTCCCTATAGGACAGGGGGGTCCCTATAGGGCAGGGGATCCTTGTAGGGCAGGGGGGTTTCTGTGGGGCAGGGGGGTCTCTATGGGGCAGGGGGGGTCTCTATGGGGCAGGAGGGTCCCTATAGGACAGGAGGGTCTCTATAGGACAGGGCAGTCTCTATGGGGCAGAAGTGAGGGTCTCTATGGGGCAGGAGGGGTCTCTGTAGGGTTTTCTATGGGGCAGGAGGGTCCCTCTGTAGGATTTATGGGACAGGAGGGTCCCTATAGGACAGGGGGGGGTCTCTATGGGGCAGGGGGGTCCCTATAGGATAGGAGGGTCTCTATGGGGCAGGGAGGTCTCTATGGGGCAGGGGGGTCCCTATGGGGCAGGGAGGGGTCTCTGTAGGGTTTTCTATGGGGCAGGAGGGTCCCTATAGGACAGGGGGGTCTCTATAGGGCAGGGAGGGTCTCTATGGGGCAGGAGGGTCCCTATAGGATAGGAGGGTCTCTATGGGGCAGGGGGGTCTCTGTGGGGCAGGAGGGTCCCTATAGGTCAGGGGGGTCCCTGTAGGGCAGGAGGGTCTCTATGGGGCAGGGAGGGTCCCTATAGGACAGAGGGGTCTCTATGGGGCAGGAGGGTCCCTATAGGATAGGAGGGTCTCTATGGGGCAGGGGGGTCTCTGTGGGGCAGGAGGGTCCCTATAGGTCAGGGGGGTCCCTGTAGGGCAGGAGGGTCTCTATGGGGCAGGGAGGGTCCCTATAGGACAGGGGGGTCTCTATGGGGCAGGAGGGTCCCTATAGGATAGAGGGTCTCTATGGGGCAGGGGGGTCCCTATAGGACATGAGGGTCTCTATGGGGCAGGAGGGTCCCTATAGGACAGGGGTGTCCCTATAGGACAGGAGGGTCTCTATGGGGCAGGGAGGGGTCTCTGTAGGGTTTTCTATGGGGCAGGAGGGTCCCTATAGGACAGGAGGGTCTCTATGGGGCAGGAGGGTCCCTATAGGACAGGGGGGTCTCTGTGGGGCAGGGGGGTCTCTATGGGGCAGGGGATCCTTGTAGGGCAGGGGGGTTTCTGTGGGACAGGAGGGTCCCTATAGGACAGGAGGGTCTCTATGGGGCAGGGAGGGTCTCTGTGGGGCAGAAGGGTCTCTATGGGGCAGGGAGGGTCTCTATGGGGCAGGGGGGTCCCTATAAGACAGGGGGGTCTCTATAGGACAGGAGGGTCTCTATGGGGCAGGAGGGTCCCTATAGGACAGGGGGGTCTCTATGGGGCAGGAGGGTCTCTATGGGGCAGGGAGGGTCTCTGTGGGGCAGGGAGGGGGTCTGTGGGGCAGGGAGGGGGTCTCTGTAGGGTTTTCTATGGGGCAGGAGGGTCCCTCTGTAGGATTTATGGGACAGGAGGGTCCCTATAGGACAGGAGGGTCTCTATGGGGCAGGAGGGCCTCTATGGGGCAGGGGGGTCCCGATAGGACAGGAGGATCTCTATGGGGCAGGAGGGTCCCTATAGGACAGGGGGGGTCTCTATGGGGCAGGAGGAGTCTCTGTAGGGTTTTCTATAGGGCAGAAGGGTCCCTACGCTCCTGCCATAGGGCCGGGGTGACGTTTTGGGGTCAGGAAGCGAAGCAGCAGCTCCGGGCGGATCAGCCACCCCAGGGAGGTGACAATGTCCCCTGGCTGTCCCCTCCAGCCCCACAGCGACCCACATGTCCCCAAAACCCCTGCCTGCCCCAAATCCCCGCGGCTCCACTCCAGAGGGGCACCCTGGTGTCACCCAGGTGACAAAAGCCCTCGGTGTCACCTCCCCCGTGCCACCACAGCGGAGGGACCGGCCTGGTGGCCGGCGTGGGTGGCACTGGGGACACTGGGGACACGCGTGGGGGGTGACGCGGATCTGTTCCGCTCGTCCCGGGCCGCGGGGACGAGGCAGCGCTTTTGTCACCAGGGTTGGGGACAGAAGTGTCGCTGCGGGTCCCTTGGCACCCCCGAGCTCCTCCTGTCCCCCCCGAACCAGGGGACAGCTCTGTCCCCTCGTGCCCTGCGGGTGGCAGAGCACTCGGCCACCTCTCAGGGTGGGGGACAAGGGGGGGACCCCGCGAGGGGGTGTGTGACACGCCTGGGTCGGGCAGGGGACACGCACGGGGTGCTGGCATGTCCCCACACTGCGGGGAGGGGTGCGGAGGTGACACTGATGGGGCTGTGACATCGGGGGTGGGGACAATGGCTCAGTGTGGAGCTGTGTGTCCCTCGGTGTCCCTCTGTGTCCCTTGGCGTCCCTCCGTGTTCCTCAGTGTCCCTCAATGTCCCTTGGTATCTCCTGGTGTCCCTTGGTGTCCCCTGATGTCTATCAGTGTCCCTCTGTGTCCCTCAATGTCCCTCAGTGTCCCTTGGTGACCCCTGATGTCCCTCCATGTCCTTCTGTGTCCCTCTGTGTCCCTCCATGTCCCCAGGTGTCCCTCGGTGTCCTGTGGGGGTTGGGGCTGGGACAGCAATGGGGACAGGAGGGGACAGGGACAGGGACAGGGACAGGGACAGGGACAGGGACAGGGACAGGAGGGACAGGAGGGGACCGATCATGGGCCAGGGAGGGGACAGTAGGGACAGGAGGGGACAGGGGCAGCAGGGACAGGAGGGGACAGGGACAGGAGGGACAGGGACAGGGACAGTAGGGACAGTAGGGACAGGAGGGACAGGAGGGACAGGGACAGCAGGGACAGGAGGGACAGGAGGGGACAGGGACAGCAGGGACAGGAGGGGACAGATCCCGTACCAGGGAAGGGACAGTAGGGACAGGAGGGGACAGGGACAGGAGGGTCAGGAGGGGACAGGGACAGGAGGGGACAGGGACCATGGGGGACGAGGGGACAGGGCCCGCGGGGACAGCCCCTGTGTCCCGGCAGGGGACAGCGCCACGCTCCGAGGAGGGAGGTGACAATCCGCGGTGGCACTGACGGGCCCGGTGCGCCCCCCGGTGCCTGTCGCCGATGTCGCATCCGCCGCCAGCCCCGCTCGGTGTCCCCGCTGCTCATCCCGGGGCCACCCCAAAAAGGGGACCCCGTGTCCCCAGCCCCATTGTCACCCACCCCCATGGCTGACTGCTGCCAGCGGGACAAGGGACAAGGGACAAGGGACAAGGGACAAGGGACAGGGGACAAGGGACAAGGGATAAGCTTTGTCCCCGGCACAAGACACCCCAAAGGCCGTTCCCAAAAGCCCCCAGGGGTTGTTTGGGGTTCGGTGTTTGGGGTTTGGTGTTTGGGGTTTGGGGTTCGGGATTCGGGGTTTGGTGTTTGGTGTTTCAGGTTTGGGGTTTGGGATTCGGGGTTTGGGGTTTGAGGTTTGGGGTTTAGTGTTTGGTTTTTGGGGTTCGGGATTCGGGGTTTGGTTTTTGGGGTTTGGGGTTTGGTGTTTGGGGTTCGGGGTTCAGGGTTTGGGGTTTGGGGTTCGGGATTCGGGGTTTGGTGTTTGGGGTTCGGGATTCGGGGTTTGGTGTTTGGGGTTCGGGGTTCAGGGTTTGGGGTTTGGGGTTCGGGATTCGGGGTTTGGTGTTTGGGGTTCGGGATTCGGGGTTTGGTGTTTGGGGTTCGGGGTTCAGGGTTTGGGGTTTGGGGTTCGGGATTCGGGGTTTGGTGTTTGGGGTTCGGGGTTCGGGGTTCAGGGTTCGGTGTTTGGGGTTTGGGGTTTGGGGTTTGGGGTTCGGGATTCGGGGTTTAGTGTTTGGGGTTCGGGATTTGGGGTTTGGTGTTTGAGGTTTGGGGTTTAGTGTTTGGTTTTTGGGGTTCGGGATTCGGGGTTTGGTGTTTGGGGTTTGGGGTTTGGTGTTTGGGGTTCGGGGTTCAGGGTTTGGTGTTTGGCGTTTGGGGTTCGGGATTCGGGGTTTGGTGTTTGGGGTTCGGGGTTTGGGGTTCGGGGTTTGGTGTTTGGGATTCGGGGTTTGGCGTTTGGGGTTTGGGGTTCGGGGTTTGGTGTTTGGGGTTTGGGATTCGGGGTTTGGTGTTTGGTGTTTGGGGTTCGGGGTTTGGTGTTTGGTGTTTGGGGTTCGGGGTTCAGGGTTTGGTGTTTGGGGTTCGGGGTTCGGGATTCGGGATTTGGGGTTTAGTGTTTGGGATTCGGGGTTTAGTGTTTGGTTTTGGGGTTCGGGATTCGGGGTTTGGTGTTTGGGGTTTGGTGTTTGGGGTTCGGGGTTCAGGGTTTAGTGTTTGGGGTTCGGGGTTTGGTGTTTGGGGTTTGAGGTTTGGGGTTTAGTGTTTGTTTTTTGGGGTTCGGGATTCGGGGTTTAGTGTTTGAGGTTCGGGGTTTAGTGTTTGGTGTTTGGGGTTCGGGATTTGGGGTTTGGTGTTTGGGGTTCGGGGTTTGGGGTTCGGGGTTTGGTGTTTGGGGTTCGAGGTTTGGGGTTCGGGGTTTGGTGTTTGGGATTCGGGGTTTGGGGTTCGAGGTTCGGGATTCGAGGTTCGGGATTCGAGGTTTGGTGTTTGGGGTTTGGTGTTTGGAGTTCGAGGTTCAGGGTTTGGTGTTTGGCGTTTGGGGTTTGGGGTTCGGTGTTTGGGGTTCGGGGTTCGGAGCTCCTCAGTGCCGGGCCCACCCCCGGCTCGGGCCACGCGAGGCGCCCCCAGCAGTGGCACCTTGTCCCCAAGGCCACCCCCAGCCGGGTGGCCCTGGCTGGCGGCCCCCAAGGCTGTCCCCGCCCGGGGTGCCCCGGCCCTGCGCTGTTATCGCTTTTGGGGCCTTTCTGCCAAGGCCACCGTGTCACCTGTCCCGGGGCCGCGCCGTGCCACCCCCGCGTGTCGCTGTCGCGGGGGGGCTGTCCCCGGGAGCTCGGGATAAGAGCGAGGCCACCGCGTCCCTCGGGCCACCCTCCCGATGCTCGCCCGAGTTGTCACCAAGCCCGGAGCGCTGCGGGGATGTCCCCGAGGCGCAGCCGCGCGGTGTCGGCGGCTCGGCGGGGCTGGCGGCGCTGTCCCCTCGGCTGTCCCCTCGGCTGTCCCCTCGGCTGTCCCCTCGGCTGTCCCCTCGGCTGTCCCCTCGGCTCCCCGGCCCTTTAACCAGGTGCCGGGCGAGTGGCGGGCGGGCTGGCTCAACCTGTACCGCTTCTGGCGGGAGGGCGGCCTCAGCGCGCTGCACCTCAGCATGGAGCAAAAGTTCCGCCGCTTCGGGCCCATCTACAGGTCAGGTGGCCGCGTCCCCTCCCCGGGTCCCCTCCCCGGTCGCCTCCCCGGGTCGCATCCCCGTGTCGCCTCCCCTGTGTCGCCTCCCCGTGTCCCTTCCCCGTGTCCCCTCCCTGTGTCACCTCTCCGTTGTCACCTCCCCGTGTCGCCTCCCTGTGTCGCATCCCTGTGTCCCCACCCCGTGTGCCCACCCCGTGTCACCTCCCTGTGTCGCCTCCCTGCGTCCCTTCCCCGTTTCACCACCCCGTGTCACCTCCATGTGTCCCCTCCCCGGTCGCCTCCCCTGTGTCCCCTCCCCGTGTCCCCTCCCCGGGTCGCATCCCCTGTGTCACCCCCTGTGTCGCCTCCTTGCATCCCTTCCCCGTGTCCCCTCCCCGTGTCACCTCCCCGGTCACCTCTCCGTTGTCCCCTCCCCGTGTCGCCTCCCCTGTCCCTTCCCCGTACCCCCCCCCCCACCCGTGTCGCCTCGCTGTGTCCCCTCCCCGATCCTCTGCCCATGGACTCTCCCTGCGTCCCTCCCCCGTGTCACCTCCCTGTGTCGCCTCCCTGTGTCCCCACCCCGTGTCACCTCCCTGTGTCGCCTCCCTGTGTCCCCTCCCTGTGTCCCCTGCCCCTGTCCCCTCCTATGACCCCTGCCCATGTCCCCTGCCCGTGTTCCCTGTCTGGTGCTCTGCCCGTGTCCCCTGCCTCTGTCCCCTGCTCGTGTCCCCTCCCCGTGTCCTCTGACTGCTCCCCGGTCCGTGTCCCCTGTCCGTGTCCCTTCCCCTGTCCCTGTCCCTGTCCTCTGCTCGGTCCTCTCCCCGTGTCCCCTCCTCGTGTCCCCTGCCCTGTCCCCTCCCCGTGTCCCCTGCCCTGTCCCCTCCCCGTGTCCCCTGCCCTGTCCCCTGCCCTGTCCCCAGCCCAGCCGCGTTCCCAGCCCGGGGCTGAGCTGCTGGAGGGGCCTGGCCCGGCTTGGGGACACCGTGAGGGACAAGAGGAGAGGGGACAGGGACCGCGGGGTGGGAGGGGACAGGTCCTGTGCCCTGGGAGGGGACAGGGGCTGTGGGACAGGGCCCTGTGGATGTGGCATTTGGGGATAACAGAGATGCCGAGGATCCCGCCCTCCCTGATGTCCCCAGGGCCCCCAGGGGTTTGTCCCCAAGCCCCCTCTGTGCCCCCCTGGGCCCTGATCCTGCAGCATCCCCTGGGAAAGGACATTGCCATGGGGACAGGATGGGACATGGGGACAGGCCATTGCCATGGGGACAGGACAGGACATTGCCATGGGGACAGGACGGGACATTGCCATGGGGACAGGATGGGACATTGCCATGGGGACAGGATGGGACATTGCCATGGGGACAGGATGGGACATTGCCATGGGGACAGGACAGGAGATTGCCATGGGGACAGGATGGGACAATGCCATGGGGACAGGATGGGACATTGCCATGGGGACAGGACAGGAGATTGCCATGGGGACAGAATGGGACAATGCCATGGGGACAGGATGGGACATGGGGACAGGACATTGCCATGGGGACAGGACATTGCCATGGGGACAGGATGGGACATTCCCATGGGGACAGGATGGGACATGGGGACAGGACATTGCCATGGGGACAGGACATTGCCATGGGGACAGGATGGGACATTGGCATGGGGCCAGGATGGGACATTCCCATGGGGACAGGATAGGACATTGCCATGGGGACAGGCCATTGCCATGGGGACAGGATGGGACATTGCCATGGGGACAGGACAGGACATTGGCATGGGGACAGGATGGGACATTGCCATGGGGACAGGACAGGACATTGCCATGTGGACAGGACAGGACATTGCCATGGGGACAGGATGGGACAATGCCATGGGGACAGGATGGGGCATTCCCATGGGGACAGGACAGGTCATTGCCATGGGGACAGGCCATTGGCATGGGGACAGGATGGGACACTCCCATGGGGACAGGCCATTGCCATGGGGACAGGACAATGCCATGGGGACAGGATGGGACATTCCCATGGGGACAGGCCATTCCCATGGGGACAGGATGGGACACTCCCATGGGGACAGGCCATTGCCATGGGGACAGGCCATTGCCATGGGGACAGGCCATTGCCATGGGGCCAGGCCATTCCCGGGCAGGGTGCCTGATTTTGGGGTGTCCCCAGGGAGAAGCTGGGTGTCCATGAGACTGTGAACATCATCAGCCCCGGGGACGCGGCCACGCTCTTCCAGGCCGAGGGGGCCCTGCCCGAGCGCTTCCGCGTGCCCCCGTGGGTGGCCTACCGCGACTTCCGCAACAAACCCTACGGGGTGCTGCTCAAGTGAGTGCTGACCCCAAATCCCCAAATCCCCAAATCTGAACCCCCAAATCCAAATCCCCAAACCCCCAAACACTACAGGGTGCTGCTCAAGTGAGTGCCGACCCCACACCCCCAAATCCAAACCCCCAAATCCCCAAACCCCCAAACCCTACGGGGTGCTGCTCAAGTGAGTGCCGACCCCACACCCCCAAATCCAAACCCCCAAATCCCCAAATCCCCAAACCCTACGGGTGCTGCTCAAGTGAGTGCCGACCCCAAATCCAAACCCCCAAATCCCCAAACTCCCAAATCCCCAAATCCCCAAACCCCCAAACCCTACGGGGTGCTGCTCAAGTGAGTGCCGACCCCACACCCCCAAATCCAAACCCCCAAACTCCCAAATCCCCAAATCCCCAAACCCTACGGGGTGCTGCTCAAGTGAGTGCCGACCCCAAACCCCCAAATCCAAACTCCCAAATTCCCAAACCCCCAAACCCCCAAACCCCCAAACCCTACGGGGTGCTGCTCAAGTGAGTGCCGACCCCAAACCCCTAAATCCAAACCCCCAAATCCCCAAACCCCCAAACCCCCAAACCCCCAAACCCCCAAACCCCCAAACCCTACGGGGTGCTACTCAAGTGAGTGCCGACCCCAAATCCAAATTCCCAAATCCCAAATCCCCAAATCCCCAAACCCTATGGGGGGCTGCTCAAGTGAGTGCCGACCCCAAATCCAAACCCCCAAACCCCCAAACCCCCAAATCCCCAAATCCCCAAACCCCCAAACCCCCAAATCCCCAAATCCCCAAACCCTACAGGGTGCTGCTCAAGTGAGTGCCGACCCCAAACCTCCAAATCCAAACCCCCAAACACCCAAACCCCCAAACCCTACGGGGTGCTGCTCAAGTGAGTGCCGACCCCAAACCCCCAAATCCAAATCCCCAAACCCCCAAATCCAAATCCCCAAATCCCCAAACCCCCAAATCCCCAAATCCCCAAACACCCAAACCCTACAGGGTGCTGTTCCAGTGAGTGCCGAGCCCAAATCCATACCCCCAAACCCCAAATCCCCAAATCCAGGCTGCTGAAGTTAGTGCCGACCCCAAATCCAAATCCCCAAACCCCCAAACCCCCAAACCCCCAAACCCCCAAACTCCCAAACCCCCAAATCCATGCTGCTCAAGTGACTGGGGACCCCAAATCTCCAGGAGTGGGGACCCTAAATCCCAGCTCCTGTCACTCCTCAAGTGAGTGGGGACCCCCCATCCCCTCCAGCGAGTGGGAACCCCAAATCCAGACTCCTCAAGTGCTTGGGGCACCCCAAATCAGGGCTCCTCAAGCGATTGGGGCATACAAATCCAGGCTCCTCCAGTGATTGGGGACCCCAAATCTCCAGGAGTGGGGACCCTAAATCTTGGCTCCTGTCACTCCTCAAGTGAGTGAGGACCCCCCATCCCCTCCAGCGAGTGGGAACCCCAAATCCGGGCTCCTCAAGTGATTTGGGGCACCCCAAATCTGGGCTCCTTCAGTGCTTGGGGCACCCCAAATCTGGGCTCCTCAAGTGATTTGGGGCACCCAAATCCGGGCTCCTCAAGTTATTTGGGGCACCCCAAATCCGGGCTCCTGAAGTGCTTGGGGCACCCCAAATCCAGGTTCCTCAAGTGATTGGGGACCCCAAAACTGGGCTCCTGAAGTGTTTGGGGCACCCCAAATATGGGCTCCTCAAGTGACTGGAGGACCCCAAAACTGAGCTCCTGAAGTGCTTGGGGCACCCCAAATCTGGGCTCCTCCAGTGATTGGGGCACCCCAAATCTGGGCTCCTGAAGTGATTGGGGACCCCAAATCTGGGCTCCTGAAGTGATTTGGGGCACCCCAAATCTGGGCTCCTGAAGTGATTTGGGGCACCCCAAATCTGGGCTCCTCAAGTGCTTGGGGCACCCCAAATCTGGGCTCCTCCAGTGATTGGGGCACCAAAATCTGGGCTCCTCAAGTGAGTGGGGACCCCAAATCCAGGCTCCTCCAGTGATTGCGGTACCCCAAATCCGGGCTCCTCCACTGATTGGGGACCCCAAATCCGGGCTCCTGAAGTGATTGGGGCACCCAAATCCGGGCTCCTCAAGTGACTGGAAGACCCCAAAACTGAGCTCCTCAAGTGCTTGGGGCACCCCAAAACTGGGCTCCTGAAGTGATTGGGGCACCCAAAATCTGGGCTCCTGAAGTGATTGGGGCACCCAAAATCTGGGCTCCTGAAGTGCTTGGGGCACCCAAATCCGGGCTCCTCAAGTGAGTGGGCACCCCAAATCTGGGCTCCTGAAGTGATTGGGGCACCCAAAATCCGGGCTCCTCAAGTGATTGGGGCACCCCAAATCTGGGCTCCTCAAGTGATTGGGGCACTCAAATCCGGGCTCTTCAAGTGACTGGAGGACCCCAAATCTGGGCTCCTCAAGTGACTGGAGGACCCCAAAACTGAGCTCCTGAAGTGATTGGGGACCCCAAATCTGGGCTCCTGAAGTGATTGGGGCACCCAAATCCGGGCTCCTCAAGTTATTTGGGGCACCCCAAATCCGGGCTCCTGAAGTGATTGGGGACCCCAAATCTGGGCTCCTCCAGTGATTGGGGCACCCAAAATCTGAGCTCCTCAAGTGCTTGGGGCACCCCAAATCTGGGCTCCTTCAGTGATTGGGGTGCCCAAATCCGAGCTCCTCAAGTGACTGGAGGACCCCAAAACTGGGCTCCTCCAGTGATTGGAGACCCCAAAACTGAGCTCCTGAAGTGATTGGGGCACCCAAATCCGGGCTCCTCAAGTGATTGGGGACCCCAAATCCGGGCTCCTCAAGTGCTTGGGGCACCCCAAATCCGGGCTCCTCAAGTGACTGGAAGACCCCAAAACTGAGCTCCTGAAGTGATTGGGGCACCCAAATCCGGGCTCCTCCAGTGATTGGGGTACCCAAATTCGGGGCTCCTCAAGTGATTTGGGGCACCCCAAATCTGGGCTCCTCAAGTGCTTGGGGCACCCAAATCCGGGCTCCTCAAGTGAGTGGGGACCCCAAATCTGGGCTCCTGAAGTGATTGGGGCACCCAAATCTGGGCTCCTCAAGTGATTGGGGCACTCAAATCTGGGCTCTTCAAGTGACTGGAGGACCCCAAATCTGGGCTCCTGAAGTGATTGGGGACCCCAAATCCAGGCTCCTCAAGTGATTGGGGTACCCAAATCTGGGCTCCTCAAGTTATTTGGGGCACCCCAAATCCGGGCTCCTCAAGTGAGTGGGGACCCCAAATCCAGGCTCCTCCAGTGATTGGACACCCCAAATCTGGGCTCCTGAAGTGATTGGGGCACCCCAAATCCGGGCTCTGCCAGGACAGTCCCAGCTCAGGGCGGGCCGAGGGCGCGTTTTGGGGTGCCAGCGCGTGTCCCCGCGTGTCCCCAGGACGGGCGAGGCGTGGCGCTCGGACCGGCTGCTGCTGAACCAGGAGGCGCTGGCCCCCGCGGCCGTGGCCGCCTTCGTGCCGCTGCTCAGCGCCGTGGGCGAGGACTTCGTGCGGCGCGCGCGGGCCCAGGCGCGCCACAGCGGCCACGGCTGCTGGACCGGCGACTTCAGCCACGAGCTCTTCCGCTTCGCCCTCGAGTGTGAGTGCCACGTGGCCCCAAAAACAAAAAAAAACCCTCAAAAGAAACCAAAGTAACCAAAATAACCCAACCCCACCCAAAAAAACCCCAAAAAAACCCCCCAAAAAACTCCAAAATACCTCAAAAAAAACCTCAAAAACCAACCCACTCGGAAAAGCCAAAAAAAACCTCCAACCCCCACCAAAATCCCCCCAAAACCCCAAAAAAACCCCAAAAAGACCCCAAATCCACAAAAAACAACCCCCCAACCCTCCCCCCAGAAAAAAACAAACAAAAAAACCAAAAAACCCCAAAACCCCCAAAAAACCCACCCACCCTGAAAACACAAAAAACAACCCCCCAATCCTCCCCCCAGAAAAAAACAAACAAAAAAACCAAAAAGCCCCAAAAACCCAAAAAACCACCCACCCTGAAAACACAAAAAACAACCCCCCAACCCTCCCCCCAGAAAAAACAAACAAAAAAACCAAAAAACCCCAAAAACCCAAAAAAAAACCCACCCTGAAAACCCAGGAAAAAACCCCTCAGCCCCCCGCCAAGAAACAAAAAAACTCCCAAAAAACCAAAAAAAACCCCAAAAAACCTCCAAAATACCTCAAAAAAACCCTCAAAAACCAACCCACTCTGAAAAGCCAAAAAACCCTCCAACCCCCCCAAAAATCCCCCCAAAACCCCAAAAAATCCAAAAAACCAACCCACCCTGAAAACACAAAAAAACAAACCCCCAACCTCCCCCCAGAAAAAACAAACAAAAAAACCAAAAAACCCCAAAAACCCCAAAAAACCCACCCACCCTGAAAACACAAAAAACAACCCCCCAACCCTCCCCCCAGAAAAAAACAAACAAAAAAACCAAAAAACTCCAAAAACCCCAAAAAACCACCCACCCTGAAAACCCAGAAAAAAAACCCCAACCTCCCACCAAGAAACAAAAAAACTCCCCAAAAAACAAAAAAAAAAACCCAAAAAACCTCCAAAATACCTCAAAAAAACCCCAAAAACCGACCCACTCTGAAAAGCCAAAAAACCCTCCAACCTCCACCAAAATCACCCCAAAAAAACCCAAAAAACCAACCCACCCTGAAAACACAAAAAACAACCCCCCAACCCTCCCCCCAGAAAAAACAAACAAAAAAACCAAAAAATCCCAAAACCCCCAAAAAACCCACCCACCCTAAAAACACAAAAAAACAAACCCCCAACCCTCCCCCCAGAAAAAACAAACAAAAAACCCAAAAATCCCTAAAAACCCCAAAAACCCCAAAAACCCACCCACCCTGAAAACCCAGGAAAAAAAACCCCAGCCCCCCGCCAAGAAACAAAAAAACTCCCCAAAAAACCAAAAAAAAACCCCAAAAAACCTCCAAAATACCTCAAAAAAACCCTCAAAAACCAACCCACTCTGAAAAGCCAAAAAAACCCTCCAACCCCCATCAAAATCCCCCCAAAAAACCCAAAAAACCAACACACCCTGAAAACACAAAAAACAACCCCCCAATCCTCCCCAGAAAAAACAAACAATAAAACCAAAAAACCCCAAAAACCCCAAAAACCCACACACCCTGAAAACCCAGGAAAAAACCCCCAGCCCCCCGCCAAGAAACAAAAAAACTCCCAAAAAAACCCAAAAAAACCCCAAAAAACCGCCAAAATACCTCAAAAAAACCCTCAAAAACCAACCCACTCTGAAAAGCCAAAAAACCCTCCAACCCCCACCAAAATCCCCCAAAAAACCCCAAAAACCAACACACCCTGAAAACAAAAAAAACAACCCCCCAACCCTCCCCCCAGAAAAAAACAAACAAAAAAACCAAAAAACCCCAAAACCCCAAAAAAACCCACCCACCCTGAAAACACAAAAAACAACCCCCAACCCTCCCCCCAGAAAAAACAAACAATAAAACCAAAAAACCCCAAAACCCCAAAAAAACTCACCCTGAAAACCCAGGAAAAAACCCCCCAGCCCCCCGCCAAGAAACAAAAAAACTCCCAAAAAAACCCAAAAAAACCCCAAAAACCAACCCACCCTGAAAACCCCAAAAAAAACCAATCAACCCCCCCCCAAAAACAAAAAAAAGCCCAAAAATCCCCCAAATAACCCAAACCCCCCCCCCCAAACCTGCCAAAAATCCCCCAAAAACTCCAAAAAAAAAAAAAAAAAAAGAAACAAAATTAAAAAACCTCACCTCCTCCCCCCTCCCCAAAACCCAAAAACGCCAAAAAACATGGAAAAAGACCTGGGAAAAACAAACAAAAAAAACACCCCTAAAAACATAAAAAAAACCCCCAAAACACAAAAACACCCCAAACCCCCCAAAGCCGCCAGTCCTGGCCTCAGGGACTGGCCAAAGGAGAGTGACAAAGGATGTCCCCTCTCCTGGCACGATGTCCCCTCTCCTGGCACGATGTCCCCTCCCCAGGTGCGATGTCCCCTCCCCAGCTGAGCTGTCCCCTCCCCAGAGCACTGGTGGCAGCAGCCTTTTGTCACTTACTGGCCACCAGCTGGTGACAAAGCCACCCCTCAGGGACAACCAGGAGGCCACGCCAGCTCTCCGTGGCCATGGCAAGGCTGGAGGTGGCCTTGGGGACAGGTCACTGTCACTGTCATGTGCCACGTGCTGTACGGGGAGCGCCTGGGGCTGGTCCCTGTGGCCATGGGGACAGGGACAGGGATGGGGACAGGGCTGGGGACAGGGACAATGACACATCCCTGTCCTCAGCGGTGTGCCACATGCTGTACGGGGCCATGGGGACAGGGACAATGACACACCCCTGAGTGTCCCTGTCCTGTCCCCAGCAGTGTGCCACGTGCTGTATAGGGCCATGGGGATGGGGACAGGGACAGGGACAATGACACATCCCTGAGTGTCCCTGTCCTGTCCCCAGCAGTGTGCCACGTGCTGTACGGGGCCATGGGGATGGGGACAGGGATGGGGACAATGACACACCCCTGAGTGTCCCTGTCCTGTCCCCAGCGGTGTGCCACGTGCTGTATGGGGCCATGGGCACAGGGACATGTCCCTGAGTGTCCCTGTCCTGTCCCCAGCGGTGTGCCACGTGCTGTACGGGGCCATGGGCACAGGGACAATGACACACCCCTGAGTGTCCCTGTCCTGTCCCCAGCGGTGTGCCACGTGCTATACGGGGCCATGGGGACAGGGATGGGGACAGGGACAATGACACACCATTGAGTGTCCCTGTCCTGTCCCAATGATGTGCTGTACAGGGCCATGGGGATGGGAACAGGGATGGGGACAATGACACACCCCTGAGTGTCCCTGTCCCTGTCCCCAGCGGTGTGCCACGTGCTGTACGGGGCCATGGGAACAGGGATGGGGACAATGACACACCCCTGAGTGTCCCTGTCCTGTCCCCAGCGGTGTGCCACGTGCTGTACGGGGCCATGGGGATGGGGACAGGGATGGGGACAGGGACACATCCCTGAGTGTCCCTGTCCTGTCCCAGTGATGTGCTGTACAGGGACACGGGGATGGGAACAGGGATGGGGACAATGACACACCCCTGAGTGTCCCTGTCCTGTCCCAGTGATGTGCTGTACAGGGCCATGGGGATGGGGACAATGACACACCCCTGAGTGTCCCTGTCCTGTCCCCAGCGGTGCCACGTGCTGTACGGGGCCATGGGGACAGGGACAATGACACACCCCTGAGTGTCCCTGTCCTGTCCCAGTGATGTGCTATACAGGGCCATGGGGATGGGGACAGGGATTGGGGACATGTCTCTGAGTGTCCCTGTCCTGTCCCCAGCGGTGTGCCACGTGCTGTACAGGGCCATGGGGACAGGGACAATGACACATCCCTGAGTGTCCCTGTCCTGTCCCCAGTGGTGTGCCACGTGTTGTATGGGGCCATGGGGACAGGGATGGGGACAGGGACAATGACACACCCCTGAGTGTCCCTGTCCTGTCCCCAGCGGTGTGCCACATGTTGTATGGGGCCACGGGGATGGGGACAGGGATGGGGACAATGACACACCCCTGAGTGTCCCTGTCCTTGTCCCCAGCGGTGTGCCACGTGCTGTACAGGGCCATGGGCACAGGGACAATGACACATCCCTGAATGTCCCTGTCCCTGTCCCCAGCGGTGTGCCATGTGCTGTATGGGGCCATGGGGACAGGGACATGTCCCTGAGTGTCCCTGTCCTGTCCCCAGCGGTGTGCCACGTGCTGTACGGGACCATGGGGACAGGGACAATGACACATCCCTGAGTGTCCCTGTCCTGTCCCAGTGATGTGCTATACAGGGCCATGGGGATGGGGACAGGGATTGGGGACATGTCTCTGAGTGTCCCTGTCCCCAGCGGTGTGCCACATGCTGTATGGGGTCATGGGGATGGGGACAGGGATGGGGACAGGGACACATCCCTGAGTGTCCCTGTCCTGTCCCAGTGATGTGCTGTACAGGGCCATGGGGATGGGGACAGGGATTGGGGACATGTCTCTGAGTGTCCCTGTCCTGTCCCCAGCGGTGTGCCACGTGCTGTACGGGCAGCGCCTGGGGCTGCTGCAGGATTTCGTGCAGCCCGAGGCGCAGCGCTTCATCGAGGCGGTGGCGCGCATGTTCCACACCACGGCGCCCATGCTGTACCTGCCGCCCGCGCTGCTGCGGCGCCTGCGCAGCCGCACCTGGCGCGAGCACGTGCACGCCTGGGACGCCATCTTCTGCCAGGGTCAGTGCCACCCCGCCTTGTCACCTCGCCTTGTCACCTCTGGGAGCATCCCTGGGGACACCTCCTCCTGCCACCTCGCCCTGCCACCTCTGGGAACATCCCTGGGGACACCTCTGGGGGCATCTCACCTTGCTACCTCACCCTGTCACCTGTAGGGGCACCTCTAGGGACACCTTGCCCTGCCACCTCACCCTGCCACCTCTGGGGACACCTCTGGGGACACCCCACTCTGCCACGTCACCCTGCCACCTCTGGGGGCATCCCTGGGGACACCTCTGGGGGCATCTCACCCTGCCACCTCGCCCTGTCACTTCTGGGGACATCCCTGGGGACACCTCACCTTGCCACCTCACCCTGCCACCTCTAGGGGCACCTCTAGGGACACCTTGCCCTGCCACCTCACCCTGCCACCTCTGAGGGCACCTCTAGGGACACCCCACCCTGCCACCTCACCCTGCCACCTCTGGGGGCACCCCACCTTGCCACCTCATCCTGCCACCTGTGGGGACATCCCTAGGGACACCTCTGGGGGCACCTCTGGGGACATCTCTAGGGGCACCTCACCTTGCTACCTCGCCCTGTCACCGCTGGGCACACCTTGCTCTATCACCTTACCCTGTCACCTCGCCTTGTCACCTCTGGAGACACCTCACCCTGCCACTTTGTCCTGCCACCTCTGGGGACACCTTGCCCTGCTGCCAAACCCTGCCACCTCTGGGGACACTTCTGGGGACATCTCTGGGGACACCTTGCCCTGCCACCATGCCCTGCCACCTCTGGGAACATCTCTGGGGACACCTGTGGGGACACCTTGCCTTGCCACCATACACTGTCACCTCTGGGGACATCTCACCTTGTCATCTCGCCATACCACCTCGCCCTGCCACCTCTGGGGACACCTCTGGGGACACGTCACGGTGCCACCACGGGGCACACCACGAGCATTTCTTCCCCGCCACCTTTGGGCACCACGAACACCCCCAGCCGAGCACCTGCAGCCACCCTGACAGAGCCCCTGTGACCCGTCCTCGGTGGCTCCGCTGCTCCAAAACTGCCAATCCTTTCCGCAAAATCCTTCCAAACCCAGCCCAGCTTCTCATTGTCCATCCTCCTCCATCACCTTCCAAACCCAGCCCAGCTTCTCTCTCCCATTGTCCATCCTCTTCCATCACCTTCCAGACCCATTCCCAGCCCAGCTTCTCTCTCCCATTGTCCATCACCTTCCAAACCCACCCCAGCCCATCTTCTCCCATTGTCCATCCTCCCCCATCACCTTCCAAACCCATTCACAGCTCATCTTCTCCCATTGTCCATCCTCTTCCAAACCCATCCCAGCCCAGCTTCTCCCATTGTCCATCTTCTTCCATCACCTTCCAAACCCATTCCCAAGCCAACTTCTCCCATTGTCCATCCTCTTTCATTCTCTTCCAAACCCATTCCCAACCCAACTTCTCTCTCCCATTGTCCATCACCTTCCAAACCCATTCCAACCCAGCTTCTCTCCCATTGTCCATCCTCTTCCAAACCCATTCCCAGCCCAGCTTCTCATTGTCCATCCTCTTCCATCACCTTCCAAACCCATTCCAGCTTCTCTCTCCCATTGTCCATCCTCTTCCATCACCTTCCAAACCCATTCCAGCTTCTCTCTCCCATTGTCCATCCTCTTCCAAACCCATTCCCAACCCAAATTCTCTCTCCCACTGTCCATCCTCTTCCAAACCCATTCCAGCTTCTTCCATTGTCCATCCTCTTCCATCACCTTCCAAACCCATTCCCAGCCCATCTTCTCCCATTGTTCATCCTCTTCCAAACCCACTCCCAACCCAGCTTCTCTCCCATTGTCCATCACCTTCCAAACCCATTCCCAAGCCAAGTTCTCTCCCATTGTCCATCCTCTTCCATCACCTTCCAAACCCATTCCCAGCCCAGCTTCTCTCCCATTGTCCATCCTCTTCCATCACCTTCCAGACCCATTCCCAGCCCAGCTTCTCCCATTGTCCATCCTCTTCCAAACCCATTCCCAACCCAGCTTCTCTCCCATTGTCCATCCCCTTCCATCACCTTCCAGACCCATTCCCAGCCCAGCTTCTCATTGTCCATCCTCTTCCAAACCCATTCCCAACCCAGCTTCTCCCATTGTCCATCCTCTTCCATCACCTTCCAAACCCATTCCAGCTTCTCTCCCATTGTCCATCCTCTTCCATCACCTTCCAAACCCATTCCCAACCCAGCTTCTCCCATTGTCCATCCTCTTCCAAACCCATTCCCAACCCAGTTTCTCCCATTGTCCATCCTCCCCCATCACCTTCCAAACCCATCCCAGCCCATCTTCTCCCATTGTCCATCCTCTTCCATCACCTTCCAGACCCATCCCTACCCAGCTTCTCTCTCCCATTGTCCATCCTCTTCCAAACCCATTCCCAACCCAAATTCTCTCTCCCACTGTCCATCACCTTCCAAACCCATTCCAGCTTCTCTCCCATTGTCCGTCCTCTTCCATCACCTTCCAAACCCATCCCAGCTTCTCTCTCCCATTGTCCATCACCTTCCAAACCCATTCCCAGCCCAGCTTCTCTCCCATTGTCCATCTTCTTCCATCACCTTCCAAACCCATTCCCAGCCCATCTTCTCCCATTGTCCATCCTCTTCCATCACCTTCCAAACCCATTCCAGCTTCTCTCCCATTGTCCAACCTCTTCCATCACCTTCCAAACCCATTCCAGCTTCTCTCCCATTGTCCATCTTCTTCCATCACCTTCCAAACCCATCCCAGCCCAGCGTCTCCCATTGTCCATCCTCTTCCATCACCTTCCAAACCCATTCCAGCTTCTCTCTCATTGTCCATCCTCTTCCATCACCTTCCAAACCCATCCCAGCCCAGCTTCTCCCATTGTCCATCCTCTTCCATCACATCCCAAATCCGTTCCCAGCCCAGCTTCTCTCTCCCATTTTCCATCCTCTTCCATCACCTTCCAAACCCATTCCCAGCCCAGCTTCTCCCATTGTCCATCTTCTTCCATCACCTTCCAGACCTATTCCCAACCCAACTTCTCTCTCCCATTGTCCATCACCTTCCAAACCCATTCCCAGCCCAGCTTCTCCCATTGTCCATCCTCTTCCATCACCTTCCAAACCCATTCCCAATCCAGCTTCTCCTCCCATTGTCCATCCTCTTCCAAACCCATCCCAGCCCAGCTTCTCTCTCCCATTGTCCATTCTCTTCCATCACCTTCCAAATCCGTTCCCAGCCCAACTTCTCCCATTGTCCATCCTCCCCCATCACCTTCCAAACCCATCCCAACCCAGCTTCTCCCATTGTCCATCCTCTTCCAAACCCATTCCCAACCCAGCTTCTCTCTCCCATTGTCCATCCTCTTCCAAACCCACCCCAGCCCAGCTTCTCCCATTGTCCATCCTCCCCCATCACCTTCCAAACCCATCCCAACCCAGCTTCTTTCTCCCATTTTCCATCCTCCTCCATCACCTTCCAAACCCATCCCAGCCCATCTTCTCCCATTGTCCATCTTCTTCCATCACCTTCCAAACCCATTCCCAGCCCAACCCAGCTTCTCCCATTGTCCATCCTCTTCCAAACCCATTCTCAACCCAAATTCTCTCTCCCACTGTCCATCACCTTCCAAACCCATTCCAGCTTCTCTCCCATTGTCCATCCTCTTCCATCACCTTCCAGACCCATTCCAGCTTCTCTCCCATTGTCCATCACCTTCCAAACCCATCCCAACCCAGCTTCTCCCATTGTCCATCCTCTTCCATCACCTTCCAAACCCATTCCCAACCCAGCTTCTCTCTCCCATTTTCCATCCTCCTCCATCACCTTCCCAAATCAACATTTCCTCATCCAAAATTGACATATTTACACAAAAAATCTCCCACAAATCCATTCCCCACACGCGGGAGTTTTCCCCAACACGGTGAAGGGCGGGGCGGTGACACTGATGTCCCCTCCTGGCCCCGCGGTGCCCCGCGGCGTCCCCGTGTCCCCTCAGCGGACAAGTGCATCCAGAACGTGTACCGGGACCTGCGGCTGCAGCGCAAGAGCAGCCAGGAGTACATGGGCATCCTGGGCAACCTCATCCTGCGCGACAAGCTGCCCCTGGACGACATCCGCGCCAGCGTCACCGAGATGATGGCCGGAGGGGTGGACACGGTACGGGGCGAGGGGACACGGCCTGCCTGGTCACGGGTGGGACAGGGACAACGGCCTGGGTGGTGATGGGACAGGCCGGGAGAAGGTTCTGGGTGGTGATGGGTGGTGCTGCGAGAAGGTCCTGGGTGGGGCAGGGGAAAGGTCTGGTTGGGGCTTGGTGGGGCAGGGAGAAGGTCTTGGGTGGGGCAGGGAGAAGGTCCTGGGTGGGGCTGGGTGGGGCAGGGAGAAGGTCCTGGGTGGGGCAGGGAGAAGGTCCTGGGTGGGGCAGGGAGAAGGTCCTGGGTGGGGCTGGGTAGGGCAGGGAGAAGGTCCTGACTGGTAATGGGTCTGGCAGGGAGAAGGTCCTGGGTGGGGCTGGATGGGGCAGGGAGAAGGTCCTGGTTGGGGCTGGGTGGGGCAGGGAGAAGGTCCTGGCTGGTGATGGGACAGGCTGGGAGAAGGTTCTGGATGGGGCAGGGAGAAGGTCCTGGATGGTGATGGGTTGGTCAGGCAGGGAGAAGGTCCTGGGTGAGGCAGGGAGAAGGTCCTGGATGGGGCAGGGGAAAGGTCCTGGGTGGGGCTGGGAGAAGGTCCTGGGTGGGGCAGGGAGAAGGTCCTGGGTGGGGCTGGGGAAAGGTTCTGGGTGGGGCTCAGTGGGGCTGGGAGAAGGTCCTGGTTGGGGCTGGGTGGGGCAGGGAGAAGGTCCTGGGTGGGTCAAGCAGGGAGAAGGTCCTGAGTAGTGATGAGTTGGTCAAGCAAAGAGAAGGTCCTGGTTGGGGCAGGGAGAAGGTCTTGATTGCGGCTGGGTAGGACAGGGAGAAGGTCCTGGCTGGTGATGGGACAGGCTGGGAGAAGGTTCTGGATAGGGCAGGGAGAAGGTCCTGGATGGTGATGGGTTGGTCAAGCAGGGAGAAGGTCCTGGGTGGGGCAGGGAGAAGGTCCTGGTGATGGGACAGGCTGGGAGAAGGTCCTGGGTGGTGCTGGGTGGGGCAGTGCCAAGCCAGGCAGAAGGTCCTGGCACCACTGAGCAGGTCCTGGCAGCCCTGAGCAGGTCCTGGCTGCACCAAGCAAGTCCTGGCAGCTCTAGGCCAGCAGGAGCAGGTCCTGGCAGCCCTGAGCAGGTCCTGGCAGGGCTGAGCAGGTCCTGGCAGGGCTGGGCAGGTCCTGGCAGGGCTGGGCAGGTCCTGGCAGGGCTGAGCAGGTCCTGGCAGGGCTGGGCAGGTCCTGGCAGGGCTGGGCAGGTCCTGGCAGCTGTGGCTGTCCCCAGACGTCCATGACGCTGCAGTGGGCCATGCTGGAGCTGGCGCGGGCCCCGGGCGTGCAGGAGCAGCTGCGGGCCGAGGTCCTGGCAGCCAAGCGCGAGGCGGGCGGCGACCGCGAGAAGATGCTGAAATCCACACGGCTGCTCAAGGCCACCATCAAGGAGACACTCAGGTGAGGAGGAGGAGGAGGAGGAGCTCAGGTGAGGAGGAGGAGGAGCTCAGGTGAGGAGGAGGAGCTCAGGTGAGGAGGAGGAGGAGCTCAGGTGAGGAAGAGGAGGAGGAGCTCAGGTGAGGAGGAGGAGGAGCTCAGGTGAGGAAGAGGAGGAGGAGCTCAGGTGAGGAGGAGGAGGAGCTCAGGTGAGGAGGAGGAGCTCAGGTGAGGAGGAGGAGCTCAGGTGAGGAGGAGGAGGAGCTCAGGTGAGGAAGAGGAGGAGCTCAGGTGAGGAAGAGGAGGAGCTCAGGTGAGGAGGAGGAGGAGCTCAGGTGAGGAGGAGGAGGAGCTCAGGTGAGGAGGAGGAGCTCAGGTGAGGAAGGGGAGGAGGAGCTCAGGTGAGGAGGAGGAGGAGCTCAGGTGAGGAGGAGGAGCTCAGGTGAGGAAGGGGAGGAGGAGCTCAGGTGAGGAGGAGGAGGAGCTCAGGTGAGGAGGAGGAGCTCAGGTGAGGAAGAGGAGCTCAGGTGAGGAGGAGGAGCTCAGGTGAGGAAGGGGAGGAGGAGCTCAGGTGAGGAGGAGGAGCTCAGGTGAGGAGAAGGAGCTCAGGTGAGGAGGAGGAGGAGCTCAGGTGAGGAGGAGGAGCTCAGGTGAGGAAGAGTAGGAGGAGCTCAGGTGAGGAAGAGTAGGAGGAGCTCAGGTGAGGAGGAGGAGGAGCTCAGGTGAGGAGGAGGAGCTCAGGTGAGGAGGAGGAGGAGCTCAGGTGAGAAGGAGGAGCTCAGGTGAGGAGGAGGAGCTCAGGTGAGGAGGACATGCCCGCCCTGCCTGCAGTGTCCCCAAAGCCCTGGTGGCACGTGTCGCGCAGGCTGCACCCGGTGGCCGTGACCCTGCAGAGGTACACCACGCACGAGGTCATCCTGCAGGACTACCGCATCCCGCCCGGGGTGAGGGACACGGGGACACGGGGACAGTGGGGACACGGGGACACTGGGGACATGGGGATGTGGGGACACGGGGACAGTTGGAACAGGGGGACAGTGGGGACAGGGGCACACAGGCATATGGGGACATGGGGACAGGAGAATGTGGGGACATGAGGGTATGGGGACACATGGCTGGAGGGACATGGGGGGGTGAGGATGTGGGGACACCAGGACACAGGGATGACGGGACATGGGACATAGGGAGGTGGGGACATGGTGACAGTGACACAGGGATGTGGGGACACAAAGACTTGTGGACATGGGGACATGGGGATGCAGGAATATGAGGACATGAGGACATGGGGACATAGGGACATAAGGACATGAGGACATGGGAACATGGGGATGTGGGGATGAGGGTACACAGTGACACAAGGACATGAGGATATGGGGATGTGGGGACACAGGGACATGAGGACACGAGGACATGAGGACACAGGGACATAAGGACGTGAGGACATGGGGACACAAGGACATGAGGACATGGGGACATGAGGACATGAGGACATGAGGACACAAGGACATAATGACACAGGGACATGAGGACATGGGGACACAAGGACATGAAGACATGGGGATGTGGGGATGAGGGTATGCACAAGGACACGGGGATATGGGGATGCGGCGATGTGGGGACACAGGGACATGAAGGAGGACCTGAGGACACAAGGGCACGATGACACGGTGACACGATGCCCCTGTCCCCGCTGTGTCCCGCGCAGACGCTGGTACAGGTGGGGCTGTACGCCATGGGCCGTGACCCCGACGTGTTCCCGCGGCCCGAGCGCTTCCGCCCGCAGCGCTGGCTCGCCGCCGGCCCCAAGCCCTTCCTGGGGCTCGGCTTCGGCTTCGGGCCGCGCCAGTGCCTGGGCCGCCGCATCGCCGAGCTGGAGATGCAGCTCTTCCTCATGCACGTGAGTGTCCCGCCGTCCCCACCGCAGGGGACAGCGTGGTGGCTGTGGGGTTCATCCCATGGGATCCCCAGTGCCAGGGGACAGCGTGGTGGCCACTGAGGCCATCCCACGGGGTCCCCGATATGAGGGGACAGTGTGGTGGCTGTGGGATCCATCCCATGGGGTCCCCAATGCAAGGGGACAGCGTGGTGGCTGTGGGATCCATCCCATGGGGTCCCTGATGTGAGGGGACAGCGTGGTGGCAGTGAGGTCCATCCCATGGAGTTCACAACGTGAGGGGACAGCGTGGTGGCTGTGGGGTTCATCCCATGGAGTTCACAATGTGAGGGGACAGCGTGGTGGCTGTGGGGTCTGTCCCATGGGGTCCCTGATGTGAGGGGACAGCGTGGTGGCTGTGGGGTTCATCCCATGGGATCCCCAGTGCCAGGGGACAGTGTGGTGGCTGTGGGGTCCATCCCATGGGATCCCCAGTGCCAGGGGACAGTGTGGTGGCTGTGGGGTTCATCCCATGGGATCCCCAGTGCCAGGAGACAGCGTGGTGGCTGTGGGATCCATCCCGTGGGGTCCCCAATGTGAGGGGACAGCGTGGTGGCTGTGGGGTTCATCCCATGGGATCCCCAGTGCCAGGAGACAGCGTGGTGGCTGTGGGATCCATCCCGTGGGGTCCCCAATGTGAGGGGACAGCGTGGTGGCTGTGGGGTTCATCCCATGGGATCCCCAGTGCCAGGAGACAGCGTGGTGGCTGTGGGATCCATCCCGTGGGGTCCCTGATGTGAGGGGACAGCGTGGTGGCTGTGGGGTTCATCCCATGGAGTTTACAATGTGAGGGGACAGCGTGGTGGCCATGGGGTCCATCCCACAGGGTCCCTGACACGAGGGGACAGCGTGGTGGCCATGGGGTCCATCTCACAGGGTCCCTGACACGAGGGGACAGCGTGGTGGCTGTGGGGTCCATCTCACAGGGTCCCTGACAGTGGCTTCGGGGTCTGTCCCACAAGGTCCCCAGTGTGAGGTCTGTCCCCGTGGAGTCTCTGATGTGAGCGGACAGCCTGGTGGCCACAGGGTCTGTCCCTGTGGAGTCTCTGAATGAGGGGACAGCGTGGTGGCCGCAGCGTTCATCCTGCGGGGTCCCTGATGCGAGGGGACAGCGCAGTGGCCATGGAGTCCGTCACCAATGTGAGGGGACAGCGTGGTGGCTGTAGGGTCCATCCCCATGGAGTCCCCGCCACAAGGGGACAACGCGGTGGCCACGGGGTCCATCCTGCAGGGTCCCTGACATGAGGGGACAGCGCGGTGGCCACAGGGTCTGTCCTCATGGAGTCCGTGATGCCAGCAGACAGCGAGGTCTGTCACATGTGGTCCCTACTACGAGGGGACAGTTCGGTGGCCACGGGGTCTATCCCCATGGAGTCTCTGACAGAGGACAGTGTGGTGGCTGCGAGGTCTGTCATGTGGGGTCCTGCTGTGAGGGGACAGCGCGGTGGCCATGGGGCCCATCCCCGTACAGTCCCCGACATGAGGGGACAGCATGGTGGCCACAGGGTCTGTCCCTATGGAATCCCCGACACAAAGGGACAGCACGGTGGCCATGGGGTTTGTCCCTGTGGAATCCTGGTTTGGCTGGGCTCAGAGTGGCCTCAAAGGTCACCCTGGGCCCTGCCCCACCGCGGTGTCCCCAAAGCCAACCTGCCCCACCGCCGTGTCCTCTCCATCCCAGATCCTGGAGAACTTCAAGATCGAGACCATGCGGGCCGTGGAGATCGGCACCAAGTTCGACCTCATCCTGATCCCGGACCAGCCCATCCAGCTGACCCTGCGGCCCCTCGACGGCCAGCCCTGAGGACCCCCTCCCTGGGGACACCCCCACATCCTGGCGGCCCCGCGGTGGCATTTGGGGACAGCAGGGACGCTCTCAGGGCCGCGGCCTCGGCTCAAGGCCGCGCTTATGCCATGGCAGAGATAAAGCAGGGCCGCCCGCGGGGAGGGGGATGGGGTGGGATGGGGGGTCCCCGGGGTCCCATCGAGCTCCTCTGACCCTCTGGAATGTTCTGGACTCTCTGGAATGTTCTGGAATGTTCTGCTTGGCCTCTGCTCCATGGGAAAGCGGCTCCGAGGGCGGCGGCGGCGCTGCGGGGTCAGCGCAGGGGGGGCAGCGCCCAGGGGGGCACGGAAAGGGACAGAAGAGTCTGGGGGCACAGGGAGGGCATTTATGGGGGACAGGAAATCCAGCACCCCCTCTGCAGTGGGCAGGGGACACTGGGGACACTGGGGGGCACCGGGGACATTGGGGTCACTGTGGGTCACTGGGGACATTGGGGGCACTGGGGATATTGGGGACACTGAGGACACTGTGGGTCACTGGGGACACTGGGGACACCGGGGACATTGGGGTCACTGGGGACATTGGGGTCACCGGGGATGCTGTTGGTCACTGGGGACACTGGGGACGCCGGGGACATTGGGGTCACTGGGGACATTGGGGTCACTGGGAATGCTGTGAGTCACTGGGGACACTGGGGACACTGCGGGTCACTGGGGACATTGGGGTCATGGGGGTCACTGTAGGTCACCTGGGACATTGGGGACACTGGGGTCACTGGGGACACTGGGGGTACTGTAGGACACTGGGGACATGGGGGATATTGGGGACACTGGGGTCACTGTAGGTCACTGGGGACACTGGGGACATTGGGGACACTGTATGTCACTGTAGGACACTGGGGACACTGGGACGCTGGGGACATTTGGTACACTGGGGGACACCTGGAACACTGGGGACACTGGGGTCACTGGGGTCACTGGGGACACTGCTGGTCACGGGGGACATTGGTGTCACAGGGGTCACTGTAGGTCCCTGTAGGACACTGGGGTCATGGGGGTCACTGTAGGTCACCTGGGACATTGGGGACACTGGGGTCACTGTAGGACACGGGGGACACTGGGGACACTGTGGGACACTGGGGACACTGCAGGACACCAGGAACATTGGGGACATTGGGGACACCGGGAATATTGGGGACACCGGGGACACCGGGGCCACTGGGGACACTGCAGGTCACTGGGGACACTGGGGACACTGGGGACACTGGGGACACTGCAGGTCACTGGGGACACTGGGGGTCACTGGGGACACTGCAGGACACCAGGAACATTGGGGAGATTAAGGACACCGGGAATATTGGGGTCACTGGGGATGCTGTGGGTTACTGGGGACATTGGGGTCACTATAGGTCACCTGGGACACTGGGGACACAGGGGGTACTGGAGGTACTGTAGGACACTGGGGACATTTGGGATATTGGGGACACTGGGGTCACTGGAGGTCACTGGGGACACTGGGGACATTGGGGACACTGGGGACACTGTATGTCACTGTAGGACACTGGGGACACTGGGACGCTGGGGACATTTGGTACACTGGGGGATACCTGGAACACTGGGGACACTGAGGTCACTGAGGACACTGGGGACACTGCTGGTCACGGGGGACATTGGGGTCACAGGGGTCACTGTAGGTCCCTGTAGGACACTGGGGTCGTGGGGGTCACTGTAGGTCACTGTAGGACATTGGGGTCACCAGCGACACTGTAGGACACCGGGGCCACTGGGGACACCAGGGATACTGGGGACACTGCGGGTCACTGGGGACACTGGGGACACTGCGGGTCACTGGGGACACTGGGGACACTGCAGGACACTGGGGACACTGGGGATACTGGGGACACTGGGGATGCTTGGGGACATTTGGTACACTGGGGGACACCTGGAACATTGGGAACGCTGTAGGACATTGGGGTCACCGGGGACACTGTAGGACACTGGGGACATCGGGGGCACTGGGGAAACTGGGGACACTGGGGGTCACTGGGGATGCTGTGGGTCACTGGGGACATTGGGGTCACGGGGTCACTGTAGGTCCCTGTAGGACACTGGGGTCGTGGGGGTCACTGTAGGTCACTGTAGGTCACTGGGGACATTGGGGACACTGGGGTCACTGGGGACACTGGTGTCCCCCCTGTCCCCCACGCTCACCAGGGCCAGGCCGTGCTCCCGCTCCCGCAGGCGCATCCCCAGCTCCTGCTGCTCCCGGGCCCAGCTCCGGGCGGCCTCCTGCAGCTGGGACAGACCCCAAAACGGGCTGGGACCCCCAAACGGGACCCCAAAATGGGCTGGGACCCCCAAACGGGACCCCAAACCAGGCTGGGACCCCAAAACGGGACCCCAAACCGGGCTGGGACCCCAAAACGGGACCCCAAACCGGGCTGGGACCCCCAAACGGGACCCCAAAATGGGCTGGGACCCCAAACCACAGTGGGACCCCCAAACGGGACCCCAAAACAGGCTGGGACCCCAAACCACACCAGGACCCCAAAATGGGCTGGGACCCCCAAACGGGACCCCAAACCGGGCTGGGACCCCCAAACGGGACCCCAAAATGGGCTGGGACCCCAAAACAAGCTGGGACCCCAAAATGGGCTGGGACCCCAAACCACACTGGGACCCCAAAATGGGCTGGGACGACCCCAAACTGCACTGGGACCCCAAAATGGGCTGGGACCCCAAACTGCACTGGGACCCCAAATGGGGACCCCAAAAGGGGCTGGGACCCCAAACTGAGCTGGGACACCAAAATGGGACCCCAAACTGCGCTGGGACCCCAAAACGGGACCTCAAACCAGTCTGGGACCCCAAAACAGGCTGGGACCCCAAACCGGGCTTGGACCCCAAAACAGGATGGGCGATCCCAAACCACACTGGGACCCTGAAACAGGACCCCAAAACTGGCTGGGGACCCCAAAATGGAACCCCAAAACCGGCTGGGGACCGCAAACCACGCCTGGACCCCAAAACGGGCTGGGGGGCCCCAAAACCACACTGGGACCCCAAAAACACTCTGGGTGACCCCAAACCACACTGAGTGACCCCAAAACCACACTGGGTGATCCCAAACCATATTGGGTGACCCCAAACCACACTGGGTGACCCGAAACCATATTGGGTGACCCCAAAACCACACTGGGTGACCCCAAAACCATATTGGGTGACCCCAAACCACACTGGGTGACCCGAAACCATATTGGGTGACCCCAAAACCACACTGGGTGACCCCAAAACCATATTGGGTGACCCCAAACCATGCTGGGTGACCCCAAACCACACTGAGTGACCCCAAAACCACACTGGGTGACCCCAAACCATATTGAGTGACCCTAACCATGCTGGGTGACCCCAAACCATGCTGGGTGACCCCAAACCATGCTGGGTGACCCCAAACCACACTGAGTGACCCCAAAACCACACTGGGTGACCCCAAACCATATTGGGTGACCCCAAACCATATTGGGTGACCCCAAACCATATTGAGTGACCCCAAACCATGCTGGGTGACCCCAAACCATGCTGGGTGACCCCAAACCATATTGAGTGACCCTAAAACATGCTGGGTGACCCCAAACCGCGCTGACTGACCCCAAAACCACACTGGGTGACCCCAAAACCACGCTGGGTGACCCCAAACCATATTGGGTGACCCCAAACCATGCTGGGTGACCCCAAACCATATTGGGTGACCCCAAACCACACTGGGTGACCCCAAAACCACACTGGGTGACCCCAAACCATATTGGGTGACCCCAAACCATGCTGGGTGACCCCAAACCACACTGAGTGACCCCAAAACCACACTGGGTGACCCCAAACCATATTGGGTGACCCCAAACCATATTGGGTGACCCCAAACCATATTGAGTGACCCCAAAACCACACTGGGTGACTCCAAACCATATTGGGTGACCCCAAACCACACTGGGTGACCCCAAACCATGCTAGGTGACCCCAAAACCACACTGGGTGACCCCAAACCATATTGAGTGACCCCAAACCATGTTGGGTGACCCTAAAACATGCTGGGGGACCCCAAACCGCTCTGACTGACCCCAAAGCACTTTGGCTGACCCCAAAGCCCCGCTCTGCAGTGCCCACCTGCCTCTCCAGCACCCGGGCCCGGCCCTGCGCCTCCTCCAGCCGGGCCAGCAGCTCCAGCTTCTCGGTGGCCCCCAGGAGCCGCTGCGGGCACGGCAGGAGCGCGTCGGGGTCACCTCTGGCACCGCTGCCACCCGCGGTGCCGTGCCCGGTTCTGTCCCCTGTGCCAGCCCCGTGTCCCCTCCCGCTCTCACCGCGGCCCGGGGGGGTCCGGCTGGCTCCTCCCGCGTCTGGGCCAGCAGTGCCGCCACAGTGGCACCTGTAGGGTGGCACCGGTGCGGTGGCACCTCTGGGGGGACAGCGGGACGTGTCCCGTGTCCCCTCCCCACGCAGGGACACGGGGACAGCGAGTCCCGGCTTCTACCAGGGGCTCGAGAATGAGGGACCCCCTGGCAGGGGGGGCACAGGAAGGGTTGGGGACATCCCTGAGGGTCGGGGACATCTCTGAGTGTAGCTGTCCCCTCCACATCCACTCTGGACTATCCCAGCCCCCAGGGACCTTTGGGGACATCTCTGAGTGTCCCTGTCCCCTCCTGCCCACCCTGGACCATCCCAAGGACCTTTGGGGACATCCCCGAGTGTCCCTGTCCCCTTCTGCCCACCCTGGACCATCCCAGGGACCACTGGGGACATCCCCAAGTGTCCCTGTCCCCTCCTGCCCACCCTGGACCATCCCAGGGACCACTGGGGACATCCCCAAGTGTCCCTGTCCCCTCCTGCCCATCCTGGACCATCCCAGGGACCTTTGGGGACATCCCCGAGTGTCCCTGTCCCCTTCTGCCCACCCTGGACCATCCCAGGGACCATTGGGGACATCCCCGAGTGTCCCTGTCCCCTCCTGCCCACCCTGGACCATCCCAGGGACAAATGGGGCCATCCCCTTGTGTCCCTGTCCCCTCCTGCCCACTCTGGACCATACCAAGGACCACTGGGGACATCCCAGAGTGTCCCTGTCCCCTCCTGCCCACCCTGGACCATCCCAGGGACCATTGGGGACATCCCCGAGTGTCCCTGTCCCCTCCTGCCCACCCTGGGTCTCTCCTGCCCACCCTGGGTCTCTCCTGCCCACCCTGGACCATCCCAAGGACCATTGGGTACATCCCCTTGTGTCCCTGTCCCCTCCTGCCCACCCTGGACCATCCCAAGGACCACTGGGGACATCCCTGAGTGTCCCTGTCCCCTCCTGCCCACCCTGGACCATCCTAAGGACTGCTGGGGACATCCCAGAGTGTCCCTGTCCCCTTCTGCCCACCCTGGGTCTCTCCTGCCCACCCTGGACCATCCCAGGGACCTTTGGGGACATCCCCGAGTGTCCCTGTCCCCTTCTGCCCACCCTGGACCATGCCAGGGACCATTGGGGACATCCCTGAGTGTCCCTGTCCCCTTACACCCACCCATGGCTCTCTCGGTGCTCCTTTCCCGCAGCAGCCGCTCCATGGCCTCGATCACCTGGGCACAGGGCACCGCTGTCCCCGTGTCCCCAGCGCAGTTCCAGGGCTCCGTGCCCACCCTGTGCAGGGCTGGCCCGAGCCCTGGGGCCTCTGGGTGTCCCCAAGCCCGTCCTTGTCCCCCTGAGCGTGTCACCTTCTCCTGCTGCCGCAGCGCCCGCTCCAGCGCCCCGGCCTTGGCCGCCCTGTGCTGGCACCCGCTCAGTGCCAGCTGCTGCTGCTGGTGGCGCCGCTGGAGCAGCACCAGCTCCTTCTCGCGGTCGTTTTTCTGCGGGGACAATCCCCCGGGAGTTCCGGGCACGGCCCCGAGGTGCCCACGGTGCCCACGGTGCCCACGGTGCCCGCGGTGCCATACCCGGATCAGCTCGTTCTGCAGCCGCTGCACCCGGTCCCGCAGCGCCCTCAGCTCCGCCGCGCCCGCTGCCAGTTCGCGGGCCAGGGTGGCTGCGGGGACAGCCCTGTCACCACCCCGGGTGGCAGCGGGGACAGCCCTGTCACCACCCCGGGTGGCAGTGCCCAACATGTCCTTCCTGTCCCCATGGTGACACACCAGGTCCCCATCCTCCACCTGGGGTGGCAGTGCCCAGCGTGCCCTGCCTGTCCCCAGGATGATGTGCCTTGTCCTGGTCACCCACCCGGAGTGGCAGTGCCCAGTGTGGACCTGCCCAGCCCCATGGTGACACACCAGATGCCCATCATCCCCCCATAGTGGCAGTGCCCAGCGTGCCCTGCCTGTCCCCAGGGTGATGTGCCTTGTCCTGGTCACCCACCCATAGTGGCAGTGCCCAGCGTGCCCTGCCTGTCCCCAGGATGATGTGCCTTGTCCTGGTCACCTCGCAGGCTGGCAGTGCCCATTGTGCCCGGCCCGTGCCCGGCACGCACCCAGCTTGTCCAGCAGCTCGTCCCGGGTCAGCACGTCCAGGTCGGTGCCGCGGAGCTGCGCCGGCTCCCGGAGCCGTGCCAGGCTGTGCCGCAGGTGCCCGTTCTCGGCCTCCAGGCTGGCAACGCGGCGGCGCAGGGACAGCAGGTCCCCCGCCATCCTCTGCAGCGCCAGGCGGTGGCTGCCAATGTCCTGGGGAGCCGGAATGACAGGGATGGCCCCCGGACAGGGATGTGCCCCATGGTCCCAGGGCTTGGCTTGCGATGATGGTTGGACACACCATGGGGGAGCTGGGAGATGTTCAGATTGTCCCCTGCTCCTGTCACCATCCATCCATCATCCATCCATCATCCATCATCCATCCATCCATCCATCATCCATCCATCATCCATCCATCCATCCATCATCCATCCATCCATCCATCCATCCATCCATCCATCATCCATCCATCCATCATCCATCATCCATCCATCATCCATCCATCCATCATCCATCCATCATCCATCCATCATCCATCCATCCATCCATCCATCCATCCATCATCCATCCATCCATCATCCATCCTCCATCCATCCATCCATCCATCCATCCATCCATCCATCCATCATCCATCCATCCATCATCCATCCATCATCCATCCATCATCCATCCATCCATCATCCATCCATCCATCCATCATCCATCCATCCGTCCATCCATCCATCCATCCATCATCCGTCCATCCATCCATCCATCCATCATCCATCCATCCATCCATCCATCATCCATCATCCATCCATCCATCCATCCATCCATCCATCCATCCATCCATCCATCATCCATCCATCCATCCATCCATCATCCATCATCCATCCATCCATCATCCATCCATCCATCATCCATCCATCCATCATCCATCCATCCATCCATCCATCATCCATCCATCCATCCATCCATCATCCATCATCCATCCATCATCCATCATCCATCCATCCATCCATCCATCCATCCATCCATCCATCCATCCATCATCCATCATCCATCCATCCATCCATCCATCCATCCATCCATCATCCATCCATCCATCCATCATCCATCCATCATCCATCATCCATCCATCCATCATCCATCCATCATCCATCCATCCATCCATCCATCCATCCATCCATCCATCCATCCATCCATCATCCATCCATCATCCATCCATCCATCCTCCATCCATCCATCCATCCATCCATCCATCCATCCATCCATCATCCATCCATCCATCATCCATCCATCATCCATCCATCATCCATCCATCCATCATCCATCCATCCATCCATCATCCATCCATCCATCCATCATCCATCCATCCATCATCCATCCATCCATCCATCATCCATCATCCATCCATCCATCCATCATCCATCCATCCATCATCCATCCATCCATCCATCCATCCATCCATCCATCCATCCATCCATCATCCATCCATCATCCATCCATCCATCCATCCATCCATCCATCCATCCATCCATCATCCATCCATCCATCCATCATCCATCCATCCATCCATCCATCCATCCATCCATCCATCATCCATCATCCATCATCCATCCATCCATCCATCCATCCTCCATCCATCCATCCATCCTTCCTTCTGTCCTTCCAAACCTTCTCCTCTCTTTCCACTTCCCCATCTCCCTCTTTCCCTTTTTTCCCACCCATCCCCTGTGGAATCTCCAGGGATGTGGGGTTGACCCTGGGATCCCCAAACTCGGAGCTTTTTGGGGCTTTCCAGCTCTTTAAAACAGGGATGGGGTGAAGAACCACAGAGGGATGAACATTCCCAGTGGATTCTCCTGGATTTTTTTGGCTTGTGTGCGGCTGGAGATGCCGGGGAGGGGGAGAATAATTCCTGAGGAATTATCCTGGATCCCCTCGGGAAGGATCCTGGTGGCCACAAGACCTTGGCCAGAGGCAGCCACGTGCCTCAGGAACGGCCTCGGGAATGGCCTTGGCCACCAGCCTGGCGGGGGTGACCTTGGGGACAGGGAAAGGGGAGCAGGAGCAGCCAGAGGCTCCAATCCTTCCTCCACATCTGCTGGGAATGGGGAAATCCAGGAATCTCTTCGTTCCCGAGCTGAGCAGCGGCCAAGCCCAGGGCTGTCCCCTCCCAGGCCACCCTGGGGACATCGCTGTCCCCCCGTGCGTGTCCCCCGTGTCACTCACCGGCTCCTGGCAGTGTCCCCTGCTCTCCTGGGAAGCGCCAGGGAGAAGCGGGAAGGCTGGAGCAGGAAGGTGCTCCAAGGGGGAATCCAGGCTCGGGATGTTCCCGTGCCTCCGGAGCGGCTCCCGTCCGGGCACGGCCCTGCCCGGGGCTGGCAGGGACATCCCGGGCGGGCACAGCTGGCGGGCACAGCTGGCGGGGACAGCGGGGACAGCGGGGACAGCGGGGACAGCGGGGACAGGGATTGGGGTGAGCAGCGTGAGCATGTCCCAGTCCTGTTCTCGGCTCTCCCATTCCTGATCCCACCATGTCTCATTCCCTTTTCCAGCTGTCCCATTCCTGATCCTGCTCTGATCCCATTCCTGATCCTGCCCTGATCCCATTCCTGATCCTGCTCTGATCCCATTCCTGATCCTGCTCTGATCCCATTCCCCATCCTGCCCTGATCCCATTCCTGATCCTGCTCTGATCCCATTCCCCATCCTGCCCTGATCCCATTCCTGATCCTGCCCTCATCCCATTCCTGATCCTGCCCTGATCCCATTCCTGATCCTGCCCTGATCCCATTCCTGATCCAGCTGTGTCCCATTCCCACTGTGCCCATTCCCGATCCTGGCTTCTTCCATTGCCAAGCCCAGCATGTCCCATGCCCATTCTTGGCATGTCCCACTCCCGATCCCGCTGTGTCCCATTTCTGATCCCGTCCTTTCCCATTCCCAATCCCAGCTGTCCCAGTCCCATTCCCTGTCCCTGTCCCATTCCCAGTCCCATCCTCATTCCCATTCCCATTCCCTATCCTACCCTGTCCCATTCCCATCCCCACTGCTGATCCTGCCATGTCCCATTCCCATCCCCGTTCCCACTCCCATCATGATTCCCATTCCGACTCTGTCCCATTCCCTGTCCCATTTCCTGTCCCATTCCCATTCCCAATCCCACTCTGTCCTATTCCCATTCCCAGTCCCATTCCCTGTCCCATTCCCACTCCCATTCCCATTCCCTATCCCCCTCTGTCCCATCCCCATCCCCATTCCCATCCCCAATCCCAATCCCCCTGTCCTATTCCCATTCCCATTCCCAATCCCACTCTGTCCCAATCCAAATCCCTACCCCTATTCCCCTTTGCCCCATTCCCATTCCTGATCCTGCAGTGTCCCATTCCCATTCTCATTCCCATTTCCATTCCCACTCCCATTCTGACTCCCAATCCCACTGTGTCCCGTTCCTCCCAATCCCACTGTGTCCCATTCCTGTTCCCTGTCCCATTCCCATTCCCAATCCATTCCCTATCCCGCTCTGTCCGATTCCTATTCCCACTCCCATCCCCATTCCCATTCCCATTCCCTGTCCCAATCCCAATCTGCCTCTGTCCTATTCCCATCCCCATTCCAAATCCCACTGTGTCCCATTCCCATTCCCATTTCCATTTCCATTCTCATTCCCATTCCCATTCCCATTCCCATTCCCATTCCCATTCCCATTCCCATTCCCATCCCCATTCCAAATCCCACTGTGTTCCATTCCCATTCCCCATCCCAATGTGTCCCATTCCCATTCCAAATCCATTCCCATTCCCACTCCCATTCCCTGTCCATTCCCATTCCCAATCTGCCTCTGTCCTATTCTCAATCCCACTCCCATTCCCAATCCCACTGTGTTCCATTCCCATTCCCCATCCCAATGCGTCCCATTCCCATTCCCATTCCCATTCCCATTCCCATTCCCATCCCCATCCCCACTTCCATTCCCATTCCCAGTCCCATTCCCATTCCCAATCCATGCCCTATCCTGCTCTGTTCCATTCCCACTCCCATTCCCATCCCCATCCCCCTCTCTGTCCCACTCCCGTTCCCCCTCCCGTTCCTGTTCCCTCTCCCGTTCCCATTCCTGCTCCCGTTCCCATTCCCATTCCCGCTCCCGTTCCCGTTCCCGTTCCCGTTCCCTCTCCCGTTCCCATTCCCGTCCCCTCTCCCGTTCCTATTCCCGTTCCCATTCCCATTCCCGTTCCCATTCCCGTTCCCATTCCCGCTCCCGGCCGGCCGCGGGCGTTGCCCGGTCCCGGTGTCCCGGACCGACCCTTCCCGAGCAATTCCCGGGCTCCCGGGGGCTCCCGGCGGAGCGGCCGCCGCTGTTCCCGGGACGCTTTTCCGGGAAAAGGGATCCGGGCGGCGCCGTTGCCACAACAGAGCCCGTCCTTGGCAACCCCGCCCGCAGCGGCGATCCCAAAAACCCCGCGGGGATCCCAGAAACACCGCGGGGATCCCAAAAACCCCGCGGGGATCCCAGAAACACCGCGGGGATCCCAGAAACACCGCGGGGGATCCCAAACCCGCGGGGATCCCAAAAACACCGCGGGGATCCCAAAAACCCCGCGGGGATCCCAAAAACACCGCGGGGATCCCAAAAACCCCGCGGGGATCCCAAAAACACCGTGGGGGATCCCAAAAACCCCACGGGGATCCCAAAAACACCGCGGGGATCCCAGAAACACCGCGGGGATCCCAAAAACACCGCGGGGATCCCAAAAACACCGCGGGGATCCCAAAAACACCGCGGGGGATCCCAAACCCGCGGGGATCCCAAAAAAACCATGGGGGATCCCAAACCCGCAGGGATTCCCATAAACACCATGGGGGATCCCATAAACACCATGGGGGATCCCAAAAACACCATGGGGGATCCCAAAAACACCATGGGGGATCCCAAAAACACCATGGGGGATCCCAAAAACACCATGGGGGATCGCAAAAACACCGTGGGAATTCCAAACCCCGCGGGGATCCCAAAAACACCGCGAGGATCCCAAAAATACCGTGGGGGATCCCAAAAACACCACGGGGGGATCCCAAACCCCCTTGGTGATCCCAAACCCCTGCGGGTATTCCCGAAAAACACCACGGGGGATTCCTGAAAAACACCACGGGGCAATTCCAGGGGTGATCCCAAAATCTACACAGGGGAATTTCTGGGGATCCCAAAATCTACATGGAGGAATTCTCGGGGTGATCCCAAAATCTCCATGGGGCAGTGCCAGGTTACCCCAGAATCTACATGGGGGAATTCCCAGGGTGATCCCAAAATCCACACAGGGCAATTCCAGGGACACCCCGGGGATCCCAAAATCCACCCAGGTGACCCCAAAATCCATATGGGGGAATTCCAGGGGTGATCCCCAAATCCACATGAGGGAATTTCAAGGACACCCCGGAGATCCCAAAATCCACCCGGGTGACCCCAAAATCTACATGGGAGAATTCCAGGGATGATTCCAAAATCCACAGAGCTGACCCCAAAATCTACACGGGGCAATTCCAGGTGACCCCAAAATCCACATGGGGGAATTCCCAGGGATCCCAAAATTTACACGGGAATGTTTGGGGACCCCAAAATCCACAGGAGCACCCAGGGGACCCCTAAATCCGCATAAGAGAATTCTGTGGTGATCCCAAAATCTGCATGGGGAGTTCTAGATGATCCCAAAATCCATATGAGAGAATGCCCAGGGATCCCAAAATCTGCACACGGGAATTCCAGGGGCACACGGGGGATCCCAAAATCCACCCAGGTGACCCCAAAATCCACACAGGGCAATTTCAGGAGTGATCCCAAAATCCACATGGGGAATTTCTGGGGAATCCCAAAATCCACATGGGAGAATTCCCAGGGATCCCAAAATCTGCACGAGGGAATTCCAGGCATGATCCCAAAATCTGCATGGGGGAATTCTTGGCTAATCCCCAAAATCCACACAAGGGAATTCCAGGCATGATCCCAAAATCTGCATGAGGGAATTCCTGGGGATCCCAAAATCCACATGGGGAGTTCCAGATGATCCCAAAATCCATATGGGACAATTCCCAGGGATCCCAAAATCTGCACACGGGAATTCCAGGAGCACACAGGGGATCCCAAATTCCACTCAGGTGACCCCAAAATCCACATGGGAGAATTCCCAGGGATCCCAAAAAGCGAATTTCTGGGGATCCCAAAACCCACATTGGGGAATTTCAGGGGTGACCCCAAAATCCACACGGGGAATTCCACAGGTGATCCCAAAATCCATGCAGGGGAATTTCTGGGGATCCCAAAATCCATATGGGAGAACTCCCAGGGATCCCAAAATCTGCATGAGGAAATTCCAGGGGTGATCCCAAAATCCACATGGGGAATTTCTGGGGAATCCCAAAATCCACATGGGAGAATTCCCAGGGATCCCAAAAAAGGAATTTCTAGGAATCCCAAAACCCACATTGGGGAATTCCAGGGGTGACCCCAAAACCCACACGGGGGAATTTCTGGGAATCCCCAAACCCACACGAGGCAATTCCAAAATCCACACAAGGTGGATTTATCAGGTGACCCCAAACCCCCACTGGATAAATTCCCGGGGCACCCCAATCCCTCCCCACCCCAGGGGGATGTTTTGGGGTTGTTTTCCCCGCGGTTTTTGGGATTTTCCAGGTATTTCCAGCCCCATTTTCCCCCAAATCCCCGCGGATCTCTCGGCGCCGCCGCTTCCCGCGGGGGTCGGGATGAAAGGCCGGGAAAGCAGCTTTGAAATTCCACTTTTGAATATTTATTCCTTTTTTTTTTCCCTGATCCTTCCCAATCCTCTGAAGCTTTGGGATCCTTTCATCCGCTCCCAAGTTTACTCATTCCGGGGTTTTTTTCCCTAATATTTATTTAACAAATCGCTCCGTGCATCCCTCTGCGGGCGGGCTGGAAATGCCACCCCAAAACCACCCCAGGAACCCCCAAAGTGCCCCCAAAACCGGAGGATTTGGGAATATTTTAGGGATAAAGGGGAAAAGCGATGTTTCCCCTTTTTTCTGCATTTCTCCCCCATTTTCCCTGCATTTTCCCCATATTTCCCCCATTTTCAATGGATTTTCCTCGCATTTTTCCTATATTTCCCCATTTTCCATGGATTTTCCTCGCATTTTTCCTATATTTCCCCATTTTCCATGGATTTTCCCCACATTTTCCCTGCATTTCCCCCACATTTCCCCCATTTTTCACGGATTTTCCCCACATTTTTCCTGCATTTCCCCCACATTTCCCCACATTTTCCATGGATTTTCCTCACATTGTTCCTGCATTTCCCCCACATTTCCCCCCTGTTTTTCCTGCATTTTCCCCATATTTCCCCACATTTTCCATGGATTTTCCTCACATTTTTCCTGCATTTCCCCTTATTTCCCTCATTTTCCACGGATTTCCCCCACATTTTCCGGGATTTTCCCCCATTCCCCCCATTTTTCTCACATTTTTCTGTATTTCCCCCATATTTTTCCCAGATTTCCACCCATTATCCTCCACCTTCCCCCCCTATTTTTTTGCCACATTTTCCCCAGTTTTGCACATTTCCCCCTCGTTTTCCCAGATTTTATCCCATTTTCCCCACAGTTCTCCAATTTTCCCCTCAATTTTCCCCCCTCATATCCCCCATATTTTTCCCTACATTTCCCCCATATTTTTTCCCATTTCCCCCCTCTTTTTCCAATTTTCCCCCCATTTTCCTGCATTTCCCCCATATTTTTCCAGGATTTTCCCCACATCCCCCCGCCCCCCATTTCCACATATTTTCCCCACATTTCCCCCCATTTTCCACATATTTTCCTCCTCTTTTTCTCATATTTCCCCCCATTCCCCCCCCCCATTTTTCTGCATTTCCTCCCTATTTTCCAAGATTTCCCAACATTCCCCTACAATTTCCCCAAATTTCCTCCCACTTTCCCCACATTTTTCCATATTTCTCCCATATTTTTTCCCAGATTTCCTCCCATTTTCCCCACATTTGCCCCTAATTCCCCCCTCCCTATTTTTTCTGGATTTTCCCCACATTTCCTCCATTTCCCCCCCATTTTTCCCAGACTTTTTCCCATTTTTCCATATTTCCCCCCTCTTTTTCCCATTTCCCCCCATTTTTCTGCATTTCCTCCCTATTTTCCCCACAATTTTCCCGAATTTCCTCCCATTTTCCCCACATTTTTCCACATTTTCCCCTTTTCCCTCCCCCCCACATTTTCCTCCCATTTCCCCGGATTTCCTCCTATTTTCCCCCCATTTTGCCACATTTCCCCCCATCCATTTTCCACATTTCCCCCCTATTTTTCCCAAATTCCCCCTCTTCCCCCCCCCCCCATTTTCTCAGATTTCCCCCCCATTTTCTCCCTCCATTTTCCCCTCATTTTTTCAGGATTTTCCCCCTAATTTCCCCTTATTTTTCCCTGGATCCCAACCCTGATCCCATGGGAATATTTCTGCTCCACGAGCAAATGAAGACATCCCAAATTCCCCACGGCCTCAGCAGCTTTTGTGATGGGAAAAAAAAGGAAAAATTGAATTTTTTCCCTTCTCTGATCTCCTTTAATCCTCATTTTCCCCCTTTTCTCCTCAGAAATGTAAATCGCAGCTTATCCCATCTCGCCAACAATTGGAATTAGGAATTGGGAATTAGGGCCGACATTCCCCCGTGGGATTATCCCGAAATCCCGGGGGGGTTTGTGGGGTCGGGATCCCCGGGGGAGCTGCCCCATAAGGGCAGGGATGGGGGAAATGGGGGGGAAATGGGAAAAATGGGAGGAAATTGGGGGAAAAGGGGAAAAAAAGGGGGGAAATGGGGAAAATTTGGGAGAAAATGGGGGGAAATGGGGAGAAATTGGGGAGGAAATGGGGAAAAAATGGGGGAAAATGGGGAAAATTTGGGAGAAAATGGAGGGAAATGGGGGGGAAATGGGGGGAATGGGGGTGAAATACGGGAAATTTTGTGGGAAAATGGGGAAAATGTGGGGAAAAATGTGGGGAAATGGGGGAAAATGGGGGAAATATGGGAAAAATAGTGGGGAAATGGGGAAAATGTGGGGAAAATTGTGGGGAAATGGGGAGAGGAATGGGAGAAATGTGGGAAAAATGGGAGGGCTGGGAGAGAAATTGTGGGGAGATGTGGGGAGAAATGGGGAGGAAATATGGGGGGGAAATGGGGAGGAAATATGGGGGGGAAATGGGGGAAAAACGTGGGGAAATGGGGAAGGAATGAAGGGGAAAATGGAAAAATGGGGGGGGGAATGTGGGAAAATGAGGGGAAACAGAGAAAATGGGGAGGAATTGGGGTGAAATTGGGGAGAAATTGAGGGAAAATGGGGGAAATTGGGGGGAAACGGGGGAAATTTGGGGGGAAACGGGGAAAATTTGGGAGAAATTAGTGGGGAAATGAGGGGATAATGGTGGAAAATGAGGGGAAATAGTGGAAGATGAGGAAAATTGGGAAATGCGGGGAAAATCCGGGAAGAGCAGGGAGAAAACACAAAAACCCGTGAGGAAAAATACTGATTTTCCCCGTCTATCCCTAAAATCCCGGCGTTTTCCCGCCGAACCCCAATTCCCGGGGGGGAAAAATTGATTTTTTTTGGTGTTTTCTCCCCTCACCCCCGGTTTTATCTGATGGAACCCGGTTTGAACTCTCTTATCCCGATTGCAGACAGGAGTTAATTGGATCAGGAGTTAATTAGAGGTGATCCCGGGGTGAATTTTGGGGATCTGAGAGGCGCTGGAATTCTCCCCGAGCCGCCTGCGCTGCCGAGATAAGGCTCGGGAGGGGGGCGGGACTCTGCTGAGGAGTTCACCTCAAAGAAAGTCGGGAAAATGAAAGAAAAAGGAGAAAAAATGGGAAAGGAATGGAGGGAAAAAGGAAAGGAAAGGATTAAAAAATAAAAGAGGGGGAAAAATGAAAGAAAAAAGAGGAAAGGGGGGAAAAGACAAAAGGAAAGGAGGAAAAAATGAAAGGAAAGGATAAAAAAAAGAGGGAAAAAGGAAAGAAAAAAGTGGAAAGGGGGGGAAAGAAGAAAGGAAAGGAGGAAAAATGAAAGGAAAGGAGGAAAAAATGAAATTAAAGGAAAAAAACAATGAAAGGAGGAAAAAAAAAGAAGGGATAAAAAGGGAAGGAATAGAAAGAAGAAAAAAAAAGGAGGGGGAGAAGGAAAGAAAAAAGAGGAAAGAGGAGAGGAAGAGAAAAGGAAAGGAGGAAAAAAGGAAATGAAAGGAGAAAGGAAAAGGGAAGGGAAAAGAGAAAGGAAAGGAAAGGAAAGAAGGGAAAACAAAGAGGAGAAAAAGGAAAGAAAAAAGAGGAAGGAAAAAATAAAAGGAAATAAGGGGAAATAAAAGGAAAGGAGAAAAAAAGGGGCAGACCCATAAGGAGAGGATCACCCCAAAATTCCTCCTGGGATGGAACTGAACTCCTGGATCACCCCAAAATTCCTCCTGGGATGGAACCCCGGCTCCGGGGCCGTTCCCAGCCCCGCTGTCCCCCCGTCCCAGCCTTGTCCCCCAAATTTCCCGGTGCCTTTTCTTGTCCCCAGCCCCCCCCCCCCCCGGGAAATTCGGGGTTCCCATCCCGGGAAATTCGGGGTTCCCATCCCGGGAAATTCGGGGTTCCCATCCGGGGAAATTTGGAGTTCCCTTCCCGGGAATTCCGGGTTCCCCTCCCGGGAATTCCGGGTTCCCCTCCCGGGAATTGCGGGGTTCCCCTCCCGGGAAATCTGGGGTTCCCATCCCGATCCCATCCCGGGAAATGCGGGGTTCCCCTCCCGGGAAATTCGGGGTTCCCCTCCCGGGAAATTCGGGGTTCTCACCCCGGGAAATGCGGGTTTCCAATCCCGGAAAATGTGGGGTTCCCCTCCTGGGAATTCCGGGGCTCCCCTGCCGGGAAATCTGGGGTTCCCATCCCGATCCCATCCCTGGAAATGCGGGGTTCCAATCCCGGGAAATGCGGGGCTCCCATCCCGATCCCCTCCCGGGAATTCCGGGGTTCCCCTCCCGGGAAATCTGGGGTTCCCATCCCGATCCCATCCCGGGAAATGCGGGGTTCCCCTCCCGGGAAATTCGAGGATCCCATCCCGGGAAATTTGGGGTTCCCCTCCCGGGAATTCCGGGGTCCCCATTGCGGGAAATGCGGGGTTCCAATCCCGGGAATTCCGGGGTTCCCCTCCCGGGAAATTTGGGGTTCCCATCCCGGGAAATTTGGGGTTTCCCATCCGAGAAATTCGGGGTTCCTCTCCCGGGAATTCCGGAGTTCCCCTCCCGGGAAGTTTGGGGTTCCCCTCCCGATCCCATCCCGGGAAATGCGGGGTTCCAATCCCGGGAAATTTGGGGTTCCCCTCCCGGGAAATTTGGGGTTCCCCTCCCGGGAATTCCGGGGTTCCCCTCCCGGGAAGTTTGGGGTTCCCCTCCCGATCCCATCCCGGGAAATGCGGGGTTCCAATCCCGGGAAATTTGGGGTTCCCCTCCCGGGAAATTTGGGGTTCCCATCCCGGGAATTCCGGGGTTCCCATTGCGGGAAATGCGGGGTTCCAATCCCGGGAAATTCGGGGTTCCCCTCCCGGGAATTCCGAGGTCCCCATTGCGGGAAATGCGGGGTTCCAATCCCGGGAATTCCGGGGTCCCCCTCCCGGGAAATTTGGGGTTCCCATCCCGGGAAATTTGGGGTTCCCCTCCCGGGAAATTTGGGGTTCCCCTCCCGATCCCATCGCGGGAAATTGGGGGTTCCCATTGCCGAAATTCGGGGATCCCCTCCCGGCCCCACCGCGACCATTCCCGCAGGAGCCGCTCCCGCCGCACACGGCCGCGAGATGGCGCCGGGAGCTCAGCCTCGCCTTCCTCCTCATCTTCATCTTCATCTTCGTCCTTCTCGGCATCCTCCTCCTCATCTTCATCCTCATCCTTATCCTGATCTTCATCCTTATCTTCATTCTCATCTTCATCTTCGTCCTTCATCTTCATCTTCGGCCTTCATCTTCATCTTCATCTTCATCTTCATCTTCATCTTCGTCTTTCATCTTCATCCTCTTCATCTTCATCCTTATCTTCATCTTCATCCTCATCTTCATCCTTATCCTCACCTTCTTCCTAATCTTCATCTTCATCCTTCGTCGTCATCCTCTTCGTCTTCATCCTTATCTTCAGCCTTATCTTCATTTTCGGCCTTCATCTTCATCTTCATCTTCATCTTCATCTTCATCTTCATCTTCATCTTCATTCTTGTCTTCAGTCTTATCTTCATCTTCGTCCTTCATCTTCATCCTTCATCTTCATCATCATCCTTATCCTAATCTTCATCTTCATCCTCATTGTCATCTCGATTTTCATCCCCATCCTCACCTTCTTCCTAATCTTCATCTTCATCCTCCATCCTCATCCTCATCTTCATCTTCATCCCCATCTTCGTCCTTCATCTTCATCTGCTCTTCATCCTCATCTTCATCCTCATCTTCATCCATCCTCAACTTCATCTTCATCCCTATCTTCATCTTTGTCCTTCATCCTCATCCTCATCCTCATCCTCATCCTCATCCTCATCCTCATCTTCATCCTCATCCTCATCCTTCATCTTCATCCTCATCCTCATCTTCATCTTCATCCTCATCCTCATCCTTCATCTTCATCCCCATCCCCATCCTTATCTTCATGTTTGTCCTTCATCCTCATCCTCATCCTCATCCTCATCCTCATCCTTCATCTTCATCCCCATCCCCATCCTTATCTTCATGTTTGTCCTTCATCCTCATCCTCATCCTCATCCTCATCCTCATCCTCATCCTCATCCTCATCCTCATCCTTCATCTTCATCCTCATCCTTCATCTTCATCCCCATCCCCATCCTTATCTTCATGTTTGTCCTTCATCCTCATCCTCATCCTCATCCCCATCCTCATCCTCATCCTCATCCTCATCCTCATCCTCATCCTCATCCTCATCCTCATCCTCATCCTCTCCCACCGGCGAGAGCGAAAAAAACAACAAATAAATCAATAAACCCCCCCAAAAAATTAATTTAACCCCCCCAAAAATTAATTAAACACCCCCAAAAATTAATTAAACCCCCTCCAAAAAAAAAAAAAAAATTAAACCCCCTTTCAAAAAAATTAATTAAAACCCCTCAAAAAAAGAAATTAAAACAAAAAAATTCCTTTTTTTCCTGCCCCAGGGCAGGTCGCGGGGTGGGAGGGGAGGAAGGCTCGGAGGAGGAGGAGGAGGAGGAGGAGGAGGAGGAGGAGGAGGAGGAGGAAGGCTCGCAGGGGGAGGAGGAGGAGAACAAATGTTTGAAGAGGCCGCAGAAATAAAAATTCCGCCCCCGCGATCGTTAAGTGTAAATTATTCATCGGGAGAGGCCGGGAAAACACGGGCAGGAAAAAGGGGAAATTTGGGATCGGGGAAGGGGAAAAAGGATTTGGGAATAATCCCAAAATGGGATCGGGGAGCTGCGGTTTCCCCTTTTTGTTTTTAGTTTTTAATTTTAATTTTTATTTTTAATGAAGACATTAAGGAGCGGTGCCGAGGATTTATTCCCAGGAAAACACGGGCAGGGAAAAAGGGGAAATTTGGGATCGGGGGGGTTAAAAGGATTTGGGAATAATCCCGAAATAGGATCGGCGAGGGCGATTTCCTCCTTTTTATTTTGAATTATTGTTAAATTTGATTTTTTAAATGCAGCCATTAAGGAGCGGATGGATCCCGAGGTTTTATCCCCGGAGAGGCCGGAAAAACACGGGCAGGGAAAAAGGGGAAATTTGGGATCGGGGAGGGGGAAAAGGATTGGGGAATAATCCCAAAATAGGATCGGGGAGCTGCGATTTTCCCTTTTTTATTCTTAATTATTTTTAAATTCAATTTTTTTTTAATCAAGCCATTAAGGAGCGGATGCCGAGGATTTATTCTCAGGAAAAAACGGGCAGGAAAAAGGGGAAATTTGGGATCGGGGCAGGGGAGAAAAGGATTGGGGAATAATCCCAAAATGGGATCGGGGAGAGCGATTTCCTCCTTTTTATTTTTATTTTTAATTATTTAAATTTTTTAAAAATATATTTTAATGACGCCATTAGAGAGCAGACCCTGAGGTTTTATGCCCGGGAAAACACGGGCAGGGAAAAAGGGGAAATTTGGGATCGGCGAGGAGGGCAAATCCCAAAATGGGATCGGGGAGGGCGATTTCCCATTTTTTAAAATTTTATTTTTATGGTTTTTAAATTTTTCTTAATGATTATTTTTTAATGAGGCCATTAAGGAGCGGATCCCGAGGTTTTATCCCCGGAGAGGCCGGAAAAACACGGGCAGGGAAAAAGGGGAAATTTGGGATCGGGGGGATAAAAGGATTTGGGAATAACCCCAAAATGGGATCGGGGAGCTGCGATTTGCCCCTTTTTTCATGTTTTATTTTGAATTATTTTTAAATTTGATTTTTTTAATGAAGCCATTAAGGAGCGGATGCCGAGAATTTATTTCCAGGAAAACATGGGCAGGGAAAAGGGGAAATTTGGGATCGGGGGGGATAAAAGGATTTGGGAATAATCCCAAAATGGGATCGAGGAGGGCGATTCCCCTTTTTCATTTTTTTATTTTTTATTTTTACCTTTTTTTTAGTATTTTTTTTTCCTTATTAATGAAGCCATTAAGGAGCGGATCCCGAGGATTTATCCCGGGAAAACACGGGCAGGGAAAAAGGGGAAATTTGGGATCGGGGGGGCACCAAGGGTTTGGGACGATCCCCAGGGGAGGGTCCCAAAAAGGGGAAATTTGGGGTCAGGGGGGGCACCAGGGGTTTGGGACGATCCCGGGGGGGTCGCGGAGCGCAGCAGAGCCGATCGTTAAATCCATTTTCGGTTGAATTTTTCATTTTTGGTGATTTTTTTTGTCATTTCCAACGAGCCCGAAGGAGCCGCGGGCGGCGCCGGGAGCGGCGCTTGATCAGGAGCGGCCGCGAGGGGAGAAGTGACAGCGCTGTGATCCTGTCCCCGCCTGTCCCCGGGGTGTCCCCGAGCTGTCCCCGAGCTGCGATCCTGTCCCCGGGGTGTCCCCGAGCTGTCCCCGAGCTGTGATCCTGTCCCCGGGGTGTCCCCGGGGTGTCCCCGAGCTGTGATCCTGTCCCCGGGGTGTCCCCGAGCTGTCCCCGAGCTGTCCCCGGGCTGTCCCCGCCGGTCCCCGCGGTGTCCCCAGGCTGTGATCCCCGGGAGCTGTCCCCGCTCTGTCCCCGCGCTGTCCCCAGGCTGTGATCCCCGGGAGCTGTCGCCGCGCTGTCCCTGAGATGTCCCCGAGATGTCCCCAGGGTGTCCCTGAGATGTCCCCGAGCTGTCCCCAGGGTGTCTTTGCACTGTCCCCGGGCTGTGATCCCCTCGCTGTCCCCGGGGTGTCCCTGAGATGTCCCCACTCTGTCCCCGCGCTGTCCCCACTCTGTCCCCGCGCTGTCCCCGGACTGTCCCCGCTCTGTCCCCGCGTTGTCCCCGAGTTCTGATCCCCGAGATCTGTGCCTGAAATGTCCCCGAGCTGTCCCCGCGCTGTCCCCGGGATGTGATCCCCGAGCTGTCCCCAGGGTGTCCTTGCACTGTCCCCAGGGTGCCCCCGGGGTGCCCCCGCTCTGTCCCCGAGCTCTGATCCCCGGGAGCTGTCCCCGCTCTGTCCCCGCGCTGTCCTCCCTCTGTCCCCGGGCTCTGATCACCGGGAGCTGTCCCCGCTCTGTCCCCGCGCTGTCCCCGCGCTGTCCCCGGGCTCTGATCACCGGGAGCTGTCCCCGCTCTGTCCCCGCTCTGTCCCCGTTCTGTCCCCGCGCTGTCCCCGCGCTGTCCCCGCCCCGGGGGTGGCGTGTCCCCGTTAGGCGAGTGTCACTCCCGATTATTGCCGGCGCTGGCAGGAGATGGCTCTGCCAGGAGGCGGCGGCGCGGTGCCAATCATCCCTGCTCCGGAGGGAGGGGGAAACAGGGAATAACGGGGGGAAAGAGGGGGAAAAAACGGGGAGAAATCATGGGGAAAACGGGGGGGAAACAGGGAATAACAGGGGGGAAAACGGGGAGAAATCATGGGGAAAACAGGGGGAAATAGGGGGAAAAACAGGGGGGAAAAACAGGGGGAAACGGGAAAAACCGGGAGGGGGAAGGGAAAAAACGGGGGGAAAACATGGGGGAAACAGGAGGAAAAACATGGGGAAACATGGGGAAAACGGGGAAAAAACAGGGGAAAACCATGGGAAAAACAGGGGGAAAATAGGGGAAAAGAAGGGGGAAACAGGGTAAAAAACAGGGGAAAAAACAGGGTGAAAACAGGGGAAAACAGGGGGAAACAGGGAGGGAAGGGGGGGAAACAGGGAGGAAAAACAGGGGGGAAAGGGGAAAAACAGGGGAAAACAGGGGGAAGACAGGGGAAAAACCAGGGGGGAAAAAGGGGGGAAAACAAGGGGGAAAGGAGAAAAACAGGGGGAAAACAGGGAGAAAGAAAGGGGGGGAACACAGAGGGAAAGCAGGGGGAAAAAGAGGGAAAAATAAGGGGGGAAACAGGGAAAAAGAGGGAAAAACGGGGAGGGAAATGGGGGAAAACGGCGGAAACTGTGAAAAACGGGGAAAAACAGGGGGCGGAACAAGGGAAATGTCCAGGAGAAAACAGAGGAAAACCAGGTAAAAAACACAGGGAAAACAGGGGGGAAACCTGGGAAAAATATGAGGGAGACAGGGAAAAAAAAAACCAGAGGAAATGCAGGGGGAAAACCGGGAAAAAACAGGAGGAAAACAGGGAAAAAAGAGGGGAAAAACAGGGGGAAACAGGGAAAAAAGAGGGGAAAAAAAAAAAACAGGGAAAAAAACAGGGGGAAAAGGGCTGGGAAGAGAGGAAATGTTCATCCCGGCAGCAGCTGGATGGAAAAGGGAAAATATCCATGGAAAATATCCATGGAAAATATTTCCTGGATCATGCTCCTCCCCATCACTCCGATTTTAGGGACCTGGATTTTGGACAAAGGGGACACTAAAAAAATAAAAAAAAAAATAATTATTAAAGAGACTGGAATGACAAGGAGGAGCTTGGGGGTGGGCACCAGGAAGGTTTTGGGGTTCAGGGTGGGGGACCCCAAAATCCAGGTCCCCAAAACGCCCCACTGGTGTGATGGGGAGGAGATGCCAGTTTGGGGTTTTGGTGTTTGGGGTTTGGGGTTTTGGGGTTTTGGGGTCTTGGGTTTTGGGGTTTTAGGGTTCAGATGCGGCTGAGCTTGATGTGCCCTTCCTCCAAAATCCAGGTCCCCAAACGCCGCTGGGAGTGACAGGAAGGAACTGTGGGTTTTGGGGTTTTGAGGTTTTGGGGTTTGGGGCTTTGGGGTTTGGGGTTTTGGGGTTCAGATGGGGCTGAACTTGATGTGCCTTTCTCCCAAAATCCTGGTCCCAAAACGCTGCTGGGAGTGACAGGAAGGAGCTGTGGGTTTGGGGTTTTGGGGTTTGGGGTTTTGGCGTTCGGGGGTTTTGGGGTTTGGGGTTTTGGGGTTCAGATAGGGCTGAGCTTGATGTGCCCTTCCCCCAAAATCCAGGTTCCAAAATGCCCCACTGGTGTGATGGGGAGGAGCTGTGGGTTTGGGGTTTTGGGGTTTTGGGGTTCAGATGGGGTTGAGCTTGATATGCCCTTCCCCCAAAATCCAGATCCCAAAACACCACTGGGAGTGACAGGAAGGAGCTGGGGGTGGGCAACACAAAAGTTTTGGGGTCCAGGGTAGGGGACCCCAAAATCCAGGCCCACATAATTCCACAGGAGCGACAAGGAGGAACTGGGGATCAGACCGAGGAAGGTTTTGGGGGTTCCAGGTGAAGGATCCCAAAATCCAGGTTCCAAAACACAACTGGGAGTGACAATGAGGAGCTGGGGATCAGACCCAGGAAGGTTTTGGGGTCCAGGGTGTGTGACCCCAAAATCCAGGTCCCCAAAACACCTCACTGGTGTGATGGGGAGGAGATGCCGGTTTGGGGTTTTGGGGTTTGGGGTTTGGGGTTTTGAGGTTTTGGGGTTCAGATGGGGCTGAGCTTGATGTGTCCTTCCCCCAAAATCCAGGTCCCAAAACACCACTGGGAATGACAAGGAGGAACTGGGGATCAGACCGAGGAAGGTTTTGGGGGTTCCAGGTGAAGGATCCCAAAATCCAGGTTCCAAAACGCTGCTGGAAGTGACAGGAAGGAGCTGTGGGTTTGGGCATTTGGGGTTTTGTGGTTTGGGGTTTTGCGGTTTGGGGTTTTGGGGTCCGAGGTGAGGAGGAGGAGGAGGATGAGGAGGAGGAGGAGCAGCCCCCAGCCCCGGGGGTCTCTGGCGGCAGCCCCCGGCCGTGCCAGAGCCGTGCCAGACGCTGCCGGCGGCGCTAACTCGATTTCCCGGCCTCATTTCCCTCTCCGGCCCGGCTTTGATGGACTCGGCCTAATCGGGTTAGGCCGGGAAGTTGGATCCTCATGGGATAAAGGGGGATGGAGGCGGCGCTGCCGGCCCGGGGCCAGCGGCCGGGGGTGAGGGGTGGCCCATCCCGGCCGGCCCGGCGCGGGATCCATGGAGATATCCCGGGAAATCGGCACCCCGGCAGCCAACGGGGCCTTTGGGCCTGCTGAGGCCTGGCTTAGGCTCGGTAGACCGGCGGGAATGATCGGGAGTGGTTGGGAAGGGTCAGGAATGGCTCCAGGAATAGCTCCGGGAATGGTTGGGAATGGCTCTGGAATGGCTCTGGGAATGGCTCTGGGAATGGCTCTGGAATGGCTCTGGGAATTGCTCTGGGAATGGCTCTGGAATGGCTCTGGGAATGGCTCTGGAATGGCTCTGGGAATGGTTGGGAATGGCTCTGGGAATGGCTCTGGGAATGGCTCTGGGAATGGCTCTGGAATGGCTCTGGGAATGGTTGGGAATGGCTCTGGGAATTGCTCTGGGAATGGCTCTGGGAATGGATGGGAATGATTCCAAGAATGGTCAGGAATGGTCAGGAATGGCTCCTGGAATGACTTCAGGAATGGCTTCAGGAGTGGATGGGAATGTCTCCAGGAATGGTTGGGAATGGCTCTGGGAATGGCTGGGAATGACTCCAAGAATGGTCAGGAATGGCTCCAGGAATGGTTAGGAATGGTGCCAGTGGTCAGTGGCCCATCCCGGCCGGCCCGGCGCGGGATCCATGGAGATATCCCGGGGAATCAGCACCCCGGCAGCCAACGGGGCTTTGGGCCTGCTGAGGCCTGGCTTAGGCTCGGTACAGCAGCGGGAATGGTTGGGAATGGTTGGGAAGGGTCGGGAATGGCTCCAGGAATAGCTCCAGGAATAACTCTGGAAGTGGCTCTGGGAATGGCTGAGAATGGCTCCAGAAAAGTTGTTGGGAATGGCTCTGGGATGGCTCTGGAATGGCTCTGGGAATGGCTCGGGAATGGCTGGGAATGACTCCAAGAATGGTCAGGAATGGTTCCTGGAATGACTCCGGGAATCGCTCCAGGAGTGGATGGGAATGTCTCCAGGAATGGTTGGGAATGGTTGGGAATGGCTCTGTGGCTCTGGGAATGGCTCTGGGAATGGCTCTGGGAATGGCTGAGAATGACTCCAAGAATGGTCAGGAATGGCTCCAGGAATGGTTGGGAATGGCTCTGTGGCTCTGGGAATGGCTCTGGGAATGGATGGGAATGACTCCAAGAATGGTCAGGAATGGTCAGGAATGGCTCCAGGAATGGTTGGGAATGGTGCCAGCGGCCAGTGGCCCATCCCTGCCGGCCCGGCGCGGGATCCATGGAGCCATCCCGGGAAATCGGCACCCTGGCAGCCAACAGGAGCTTTGGGCTGTGCTGAGGCCTGGCTTAGGCTCGGTAGAGCAGCGGGAATGGTCGGGAAAGGTTGGGAAGGGTCAGGAATGGCACCAGGAATAGCTCCAGGAATGGTTGGGAATGGCTCTGGAATGGCCAGGAATGGCTCTGGGAATGGCTCCGGAACAGTCGGGAATGGCTCTGGGAATGGATCTGGAATGGCTCCGGGAATGGCTCTGGAATGGCTCTGGGAATGGCTCCAGGAATGGTTGGGAATGGCACTGTGAATGGTCAGGAATGGTCAGGGATGGTCGGGAATGGTTGGGAATGGTCAGGAATGGTTGGGAATGGTCAGGAATGGTTGGGAATGGCTCCTGGAATGACTCCAGGAATGGCTCCAGGAATGGTTGGGAATGGTTGGGAATGGTGCCAGTGGCCGGGGGCGAGGGGAGGCCCATCCCGGCCGGCCCAGCCCGGCATCCATGGAGCCATCCCAGGAAATCGGCACCCCCGGCAGCCAACGGGAGCTTTGGGCCTGCTGAGGCCTGGGTTAGGCTCGGTAGAGCGGCGGGAATGGTCGGAATGGTTGGGAATAGTTGGGAATGGCTCTGGGAATGGTTGGGAATGGCTCTGGGAATGGCTGGGAATGGCTCCAGGAATGGCTCCTGGAATGGTTGGGAACAGCTCCAGGAATGGTTGGGAATGGCTCTGAGAATGGCCAGGAGTGGCTTTGGGAAGGACCAGGAATCTCTCCAGGAATGACCAGGAGTGGTTCCAGGAGCCACCCTGGGAATGGCTCCGGGAATGACTGGGAATGGCTCTGGGAACAGGCCTGGGAATGGCCGGGAACAGCCCCGGGAATGGCCGGGAACAGCCCCAGGAATGGCTCCAGGAATGGCCGGGAACAGCCCCGGGAATAGCTCCAGGAATGGCCGGGAACAGCCCCGGGAAAGGCTGGGAATGGCCGGGAATGGCCGGGAATGGCCGGGAACAGCCCCGGGAATGGCCGGGAACAGCCCCAGGAATAGCTCCAGGAATGGCCGGGAACAGCCCCGGGAATGGCCGGGAATGACCGGGAATGGCCGGGAATGGCCGGGAATGGCCGGGAATGGCCGGGAATGGCCGGGAACAGCCCCGGGAATGGCCGGGAATGGCCGGGAATGGCCGGGAATGGCCGGGAACGGCCGGGAATGGCCGGGAACGGCCGGGAAAAGCTCCGAGCGCCGCCCGCCGTGCCCGCCTCATTAAGTCCATGATGGAGCCGCCGGCGCGGGGCCTCCCGCGGGACGCGGGCCGTGCCGGGCCGTGCCGTGCCGCAATCCCCGGGCCCGGCAGCTGCGGCCGTAATTCAATTAACGCTGCCCCGAGCGCTCCCCCGGGAGCCGCTCCGGCCGCTCCAACAAAGACATTCCCGCCGGGCAGCCTCGAGTGGCAGCTGTCAATCCAGCCGGGGGCTGCTCCGTGCCGCTGGAATTCCCGGGAAATGCGGAGGGATGGACCGGGATGGATGGACCGGGACAGCGGAGGGGTCGCTGTGCCTGCCGCGGGGCACTGGAGGGGTTCTGGGGTCCCGGCAGACCCAAAGCAGTGCGGGATTTTGGGGTTCCCCAAACAAATCTTTACTGAGGATAAAATCCCAATTCTGGGGTTCCCCAAACAAATCTTTACTGAGGATAAAATCCCAATTCTGGGGTTCCCCAAACAAATCTTTACTGAGGATAAAATCCCAATTCTGGGGTTCCCCAAACAAATCTTTACTGAGGATAAAATCCCAATTCTGGGAATCCCCAAAGCAAACCTTTCCTGGGGATAAAACCCCAATTCTGGGATTCCCCAAAGCAAACATTTCCTGGGGATAAAACCCCAATTCTGGGACTCCCCAAAGCAAACATTTCCTGGGGATAAAACCCCCAATTCTGGGATTCCCCAAAGCAAAGCTTTCCTGGGGATAAAAACCCCAAATCTGGGACTCCCCAGAGCAAACATTTCCTGGGGATAAAACCCCAATTCTGGTGTTCCCCAAACAAAACCTTTCCTGGGGATAAAACCCCAATTCTGGGACTCCCCAAAGCAAACATTTCCCTGCCGTGCTTTGGGGATAAAAACCCCAATTCTGTGATTCCCCAAGCCAAACCTTTCCTGGGGATAAAAACCCCAATTCTGTGATTCCCCAAACCAAACCTTTCCTGGGGATAAAACCCCAATTCTGGGACTCCCCAAACCAAACCTTTCCTGTGGATAAAAACCCCAAATCTGTGATTCCCCAAAGCAAACCTTTCCTGGGGATAAAATCCCAATTCTGTGATTCCCCAAACCAAACCTTTCCCCGCCCTGATTTGGGGATAAAATCCCCAATTCTGGGATTCCCAAACCAAACCTTTAGTGGGGATAAAACCCCAATTCTGGTGTTCCCCAAAGCAAACATTTCCTGGGGATAAAACCCCAATTCTGGGATTCCCCAAACCAAACCTTTCCCCACCCTGATTTGGGGATAAAACCCCCAATTCTGGGATTCCCCAAACCAAACCTTTCCTGGGGATAAAACCCCAATTCTGGGACTCCCCAAACCAAACCTTTCCTGGGGATAAAACCCCAATTCTGGGACTCCCCAAACCAAACCTTTCCTGGGGATAAAATCCCAATTCTGGGACTCCCCAAAGCAAACATTTCCCCACCCTGATTTGGGGATAAAAACCCCAATTCTGGGATTCCCAAACTAAACCTTTCCTGGGGATAAAACCCCAATTCTGGGGTTCCCCAAACAAAACCTTTCCTGGGGATAAAACCCCAAATCTGTGATTCCCCAAAGCAAACCTTTCCTGGGGATAAAACCCCAATACTGGGACTCCCCAAACCAATTCTGGGACTCTCCAAACCAAACCTCCGCCCCATTATTTGGGGGTAAAACCCCAATTCTGGGATTCCCCAAACCAAACCTTTCCTGGGGATAAAACCCCAATTCTGTGATTCCCCAAACCAAACCTTTCCCCGCCCTGATTTGGGGATAAAACCCCCAATTCTGGGATTCCCCAAACCAAACCTTTCCTGGGGATAAAACCCCCAATTCTGGGATTCCCCAAACCAAACCTTTCCTGGGGATAAAACCCCCAAATCTGTGATTCCCCAAAGCAAACCTTTCCTGGGGATAAAACCCCAATTCTGGGATTCCCCAAATCAAACATTTCCTGTGGATAAAAACCCCAAATCTGTGATTCCCCAAACCAAACCTTTCCCCGCCCTGATTTGGGGATAAAACCCCCAATTCTGGGATTCCCCAAACCAAATCTTTAGTGGGGATAAAACCCCAATTCTGGGACTTCCCAAACCAAATATTTCAATTTTGGGATTCCCCAAACCAAACCTTTCCATGATTTGGGGACAACTCCATCCCCCCCCCGCCCCCCCCCCCCAGTTCTGTGACTCTCCAAACCAAACCTCCGCCCCATTATTTGGGGATAAAATCCCAATTCTGGGACTCTCCAAACCAAACCTCCGCCCCATTATTTGGGGGTAAAACCCCAACTCTGGGATTCCCCAAACCAAACCTTTCCTGAGAATAAAAACCCCAATTCTGGTGTTCCCAAACCAAACCTTTCCCTGCTGTGATTTGGTGACAAAACCCCAATTCTGGGACTCCCCAAACCAAACCTTTCCTGAGAATAAAAACCCCATTTCTGGGGTTCCCCAAACCAAACCTTTCCTGGGGATAAAACCCCAATTCTGGGGTTCCCCAAACAAAACCTTTCCTGGGGATAAAACCCCAATTCTGGGATTCCCCAAACCAAACCTTTCCTGAGAATAAAAACCCCAATTCTGGGACTCTCCAAACCAAACCTCAGCCCCATTATTTGGGGGTAAAACCCCAATTCTGGGATTCCCCAAACCAAACCTTTCCTGAGAATAAAAACCTCAATTCTGGGATTCCCCAAACCAAACCTTTCCTGGGGATAAAACCCCAATTCTGGTGTTCCCAAACCAAACCTTTCCCTGGTGCGATTTGAGGACAAAACCCCCATTTCTGGGATTTTCAAACCAAACCTTCCCCCAGCATCTCCCCCGCGATTTGGGGCTCAAACCCCCAATTTTTGTGCTGAAACCAGGTGGAAACACGGGCACCACGAGCCCGCTCCCAGCCCAGATCCGATCCTGGTGGCTTTTTGGCCAGCCCGGGGCGGGTTTGATGGCCGGGCTGGCTCGGTGACAACTCCGAGCTGGCGCGGTGACAATCAGCGACAATCAGCGACAATCGGCGCCAGCCCGGGGCTTTCAGCGCAGCATTCCCATCCATTAAATCTGTTTAAGATCCATCAGCAGCTTTCTCCTGATTTTCCCCGCTTTTCCAAGCTCTGGATGTCCCCAAACCCCCGTTCGGGTGACACTGCCCAGCTGGTGACACCCCAAAGGTCGCAGGTGCCAAATGAAGGGCGCCGAGCGAGGTCGGGTGGGTTAAAGCGATCCTAAAAGGCGGCCGGTGATTAAATTTGGGATGGAAATAAATCCCCTCGGGATTGGTGTTTTCCAGATTAAATTTGGGATGGAAACAAACCCCTCGGGATTTGTATTTTCCAGGCTCCGCATTCCCGGGATTCGACCCTTGGGATTTAACTCATCTTTTTGGGGGTGAAACGCCGGATTTGGGGTTAAAAAAATAAAAATAAAGGGGGGAAAAGAGCCAGGAGAAGGAAGAGGAATTTGGTTGTTTCCCCTGGGAATAAAAACCTGGAAAAAAACCAGGGAAAGGTGGAGTTTGCCGACGTTAATTCGCTCGAACAGCAGCGTTTTGCTCAAGTCTTTGATTTCTTTGTCTCCCGCAGATGTCAAAGGCTTTTGTTCTCCAGAGGGAGATCGTGGGGGATGAAGGAAAAGGGGGGGAAAAAGGATGGAAAAGGGAAAATTTGGGGGTCTCGGTGCCTTTTCCAAGGGGGGAACCTCGGATAACATTCCTGGAATTTGCTTGTCCTGGTGAGGGGGGTTTGGGATTTGCACAAACACTCAGGGGTTGTGGGGTTCATCAGTTCTGGGATTGTGGGGTTCCCCAAATCCAGGGACTGTGGGATTTCTCAATTCTGGGATTGTGGGGTTCCCCAAATCCAGGGATTGTGGGATTCCTTAATTCTAGGATTGTGGGGTTCATCAGTTCAGGGATTGTGGGGTTCCCCAAATCCAGGAATTCTGGGATTCCTCAATTCTGGGATTGTGGGGTTCCCCAAATCCTGGGATTGTGGGATTTCTCAATTCTGGGATTGTGGGGTTTCTCAAATCCAGGGATTCTGGGATTCCTCAATTCTGGGATTGTGGGATTTCTCAATTCTGGGATTGTGGGGCTCCTCAAATCCAGGGATTCTGGGATTCCTCAATTCTGGGATTGTGGGATTTCTCAGTTCTGGGATTGTGGGATTCCCAAATCCAGGGATTCTGGGATTCCTCAATTCTGGGATTGTGGGGCTCCTCAAATCCAGGGATTTTCAGATTCCCAAATCCAGGGATTGTGGGATTTCTCAATTCTGGGATTGTGGGGTTTCTCAATTCTGGGATTGTGGGATTCCCAAATCCAGGGATTCTGGGATTCCTCAATTCTGGGATTGTGCAGCTCTTCAATTCTAGGGACTGTGGGGCTCCTCAAATCCAGGGATTTTGGGATTCCTCAATTCTGGGATTGTGGGATTTCTCAATTCTGGGATTGTGGGATTCCCCAAATCCAGTGATTGTGGATTTCCCAAATCCAGGGATGGACAGGCATTGTGGGATTCCCAAATTGTAGGATTCCTCAATCCTGGGATTGTGGGATCCCCAGATCCAGGGAAAATCCGGACCTTCCTTGAGAAAACCCTGACTTTTCCTTGGAAAATCAGAATTTTTCCTTGGAAAATCCTGATTTCCCTTAGAAAATCCCAAGCTCCAGGCAGGCCGTGGAGAGCCGTGGCCCCGCTCAGCAGGAATTTTCTCCCTCATTTCCATCGCTCCGGATAAATTATCCGGATCTGCTTCCCTGGTTTTCGTCTCCGCTCCCAGCTCTTCCATCCCTTACGAGAAGCCAGAGCGAGGAACAGGAGGAAAAAAAAAATAAAATAAAAATCCTTAAAAAAACAGCCTCTGGCAGCTCTCAGATCCAAACAATAATCAGGGAAATGAATTCCAAAGGCGTTTTCCCGCATGACCAGGAGCGATAATTTAGCGCCAGCTGGAAGCTCCAGGATTAATCCCAGCGCCGTGAATAATTCATCACGCGAATCCCCCTTTTCCCTCCTCATTCCAGAGCCGCTCCATCCCCAAATTCTGCCGGCGGAGGGGATTTGGCCATGTGGAAATGAGATCGATCGGGGCTGGCGGCACATCCCAGGCCGTGATTCCCGGGAAAAGCCAGGCTGTCCCCAGGGATGGGGACAGATGGACATTTGTCACCGGGGTTAAGCAGCCTGGCCTTTCCCCGCTGCCGGTCCCGCCGCGCTTTCCTGGGAATTGTGGCGCGTGCCGAAATTCCCGGAAAAGCCAAAGCCGTGGATTTGTTTTTTCCAGAGCCTCGGGAAAAAATCCGCAAGGGATGGAAGCGGGATCTGAACCCGCTGCTGGGGATGGGGAGGGGTGGTGGCTCCAAAAAACCGCGGCCTTGTCCCTGTCCCTGTCCCTGTCCCTGTCCCTGTCCCTGTCCCTGTCCCTGTCCCCGTCCCTGTCCCCATCCCCGTCCCTGTCCCTGTCCCCGTCCCCGTCCCTGTCCCTGTCCCTGTCCCTGTCCCTGTTCCTGTCCCTGTCCCTGTCCCTGTCCCCATCCCTGTCCCTGTCCCTGTCCCTGTCCCTGTCCCTGTCCCTGTCCCTGTCCCTGTCCCTGTCCCTGTCCTTGTCCCTGTTCCTGTCCCTGTCCCTGTCCTTGTCCCTGTTCCTGTCCCTGTCCCTGTCCCTGTCCCTGTCCCCATCCCTGTCCCTGTCCTTGTCCCTGTCCCTGTCCCTGTCCCTGTCCCTGTCCTTGTCCCTGTCCCTGTCCCTGTCCCTGTCCCCGTCCCTGTCCCTGTCCCCGTCCCTGTCCCTGTCACTCCCAGCTGCCGCATTTGACATTCCCGGAATCGCACGTTTGGGATGGTCCAGGTTAAGCTCTCGGAGCCGGGGGGGCAGAGGAAGGGCGGGATTGGCTTCTCCAGGAGTTCTCAGCAGGTTTGGGGTTGTCCCAGTGTCAACCAGAGGGGTGGGGCTGGAGAGATCCAAGATTCCTGTGGGGTTGTTCAGGAATTCTGTGCCAGGATGGTCAGCAAGGTCTGGAGGTTGTGCATCCCAGAAACCCTGATCCATCCATCCATGGATCCATCCATCCATGGATCCATCCATCATCCATCCATCATCCATCTTCCATCCATCATCCATCCATCCATCCATCCATCCATCCATCCATCCATCCATCATCCATCCATCATCCATCCATCATCCATCTTCCATCCATCATCCATCCATCCATCATCCATCCATCATCCATCATGTATTTCTCGGAATAAAACGGCGAATTTGGGATTCATGAGGGAATTTGGGATTTGTGGGACACTCAGATCTCGGAATGCACTCCGTGTCCATCTGTCACCCTCAAACCCCTTCCCAAGCTGGAATTCCGCTCACACGGAGCATTGGGAAGCGCGTCGGTCCCCAGATCCGCCATCCATCATCGGGATTGCCGTTGGCCCGTCCAGAACGTCACCGGCCTGTCCCACTGTGACCTTTCCAAAGGTCATCCCTGCCACCGCCATCCCGACGCCGGGAATTTCCTGACAGCAGCTCCTCCGGGAATGAGATCCCTTTCCACAGCAGCGCATTCCCGGGTTTTGTGGGGCTGGGAAAGAGTGGAGTGTCCCTCTGCTCCAGATTTGGGATGGGGATTGGGATGGGGATGGGAAGTGCGGGCTTTGGAATTGGGATTGGGATTGGGATGGGAAGTGTGGGGTGTCCCTCTGCTCCAGTTTGGGATTGGGATTGGGATGGGAAGCACGGGGTGTCCCTCTCCTCCGGTTTGGGATTGGGATTGGATTTTGGATTGGGATTGGGATGGGGATGGGAAGTGCGGGGTGTCCCTCTGCTCCAGATTTGGGATTGGGATGGGGATGGGGATGGGAGGTGTGGGCTTTGGAATTGGGATTGGGATTGGGATGGGAAGTGTCGGGTGTCCCTCTGCTCCGGTTTGGGATTGGGATTGGGATGGGGATGGGAGGTGCGGGGTGTTTTGGGATTGGGATTGGGATTGGGATGGGGATGGGAGGTGCGGGTTTTGGAATTGGGATTGGGATTGGGATGGGAAGTGCGGAGTGTCCCTCTGCTCCAGTTTGGGATTGGGATTGGGATGGGGATGGGAAGCGTGGGGTGTTTTGGGATTGGGATTGGGATGGGGATGGGAAGTGCGGGGTGTCCCTCTGCTCCAGTTTGGGATTGGGATTGGGATGGGGATGGGAAGCACAGGGTGCTTTGGGATTGGGATCCCGGAGAGCCGCGGCTGTGCTTTTTCCACCCTCGGGAAGGAGCGTTGGGAAGCTCCAGGATGGGCAGTGCGGGCTCAGCACCGGGAATTTGCCAGCGCTTCCCGAGGGATTTTTGGCAGGCCTACAGCCACCTTTGGATGCCGGGAATCCTCGGGAAAACTCTCATCACCCTCCGGTCCTTCCCATCTTTCCAAACCCTCGGGAAGTCCAATTTAGGCGGGGGGAAACCTCCCCGAACCCACCGAATTCCAGCGGCTTTTCCCGGCCCCGGAGGGGACAAAAAGCCGAAGTGGGGGACACGGCGCGGGTTGTCCCCGCTTGTCGCTCAGCCCGGCGACATTCCCGGTGTCCCCGGGCCGGCGGAGGGTCGGGCCGGGGACAGATGGCGGCTCCGCGGGCGATGTCACCGCCCGAGCTCTGATCCGCCAGGACGTTTTGGCACCGCCACCCGCGGCCACCTGGAGCGGCACAACAAAGGGACCGGGAGGAGGAGGAGGAGGAGGAGGAGGAGGAGGAGGAAGGAGCCGCCTTCATCCCGCCGGGATCCTTGGCATGGGCGGGTCAATCCCAAAGGATGAGAATCCCCCCGAGGGAAAGACCCCGAAAATTAATTTATCCCAGAAAAAAATATATCCCGAATTCCCGGAGCCTGGGATGCGGCTTTGGTTTGTGCCCAGCGTGCCCAAATCCATCTTTTTTTTTGGTGGAAAAGTGGTTTTGGGCATATGGGAACACGCCAGGAGGGCAAAGCACCCAACGCTGCCACAGGTGGATCCCTGCAGAATCCCGAAATCCTGGCCGGGAATTCCAGCTCTCCGTGATGCCAGGGAAGGGTTAAACCCCCGCGATCCCCAAAAAAAACCAGGAAAGGCGGCCCGAGGGGGTGTCCTGCTGAAGGTGAAGCCAAGCGCGGCTCTGATGGGAAGCGACAGGCGAGAGGACACGCGGGATCCTGGAATCCCATTATCCCCATCCATTAACCTCTGGAAGCGCAGCGGCCGCGCTCCCCCTCCTCCCCTTCCTCCCCTTCCTCCTCCTCCTCCTCCTCCTCCTCCTCCTCCTCCTCCTCCTCCTCCTCCTCCTCCTCTCGGCCTTTCCCGACATTTCCCCCTGTGAAAAACGCCAATCACTCGGTTTTTAAAATGTTAAAAGTTTAATAATAATAAAATTGTTATAATAATAATAATAATAATACAATTAGAGTAATAGAGTTTAGAGTTAGGACATTTACAAGAAAATAAAAAGCAAAGAATTACGGGGACACTAAGTCAGGAAAAGCATCCCTTGTGAACAAAGGGATCACCCTTAAACCAATACACTTGTTGCATATTCATACATCCTTCATGGTTATGCATACATTTTATTTAAAACAAGATACTCTGTTTTATGTCAACTGTTTCCTTTAATCCCCTGGTGTCTTCAATTCTGAGCAAGGCCTGAAGAAATTTGTTTTTTCTGATAAGAAGCCATAAATTTCTCTCCTCTGGAAGATTTAGGTGTTCCTGGAAGGGAGAATATCTCATTCCTAAAAAAATAAACTCCCCCCACATACACAGTCTCTATTTTAACATTATGTTGGAACCTAAATCTACATTTAACACACTATTTAAGAGAATTAATACAGCACGGCTTTCTAACATGACACATATCATATTCATTGTAACATTTGTGAAAAGCCAATCATAAATATGCGGTTTTTCACACCCCCCAGGCAGGAGGAATTCATCCCCCCCCTCCCCGGGAACAAAGCGCGGCCTACAGGTGGGGAAACTGAGGCAGGGTGGGTTGGGGGAGAACCCTCAGGGATGCGGAGGAGGAGGAGGAGGAGGAGGAGGAGCAGGAGGAGGAGGAGGAGGAGGAGGAGGAGGAGGCTGGCGGCCAGGCCAGATGGCCGGGATTAATCATTGCTCGGGCTCCCGGCAGTGCCAGGGATGGGGATCCGCCAAGCCCACAAATTCCCGGCGGCTGTTTGTGTTCATCCCTCCAAACCCCGCAGAAATGTTTAAATTGGGGAAATATCCCCAGAAAACGGCGGCCACTGGGGAGCGGGCAGGGGTTTCCTTCCTGAAACCCCAAATCCCAAATCCAGGTTGGGGTGGGGATAAACAGACCGGGGTTTCCTTCCCAAAACCTTAAATCCCAAAGCCAGGTTGGGGCAGGGATTTCCTTCCTGAAACCCCAAATCTCAAATCCAGGTTGGGGTGGGGATAAACAGACTGGGATTTCCTTCCTGAAACCTCAAATCCCAAATCCAGGCTGGGGTGGGGTAAACAGACCGGGATTCCCTTCTTGAAACCTCAAACCCCAAACCCATGCCGGGGCAGGGATTCCCTTCCTGAAACCTCAAATCCCAAATCCAGGCTGGGGGAGGGGGAAGCAGGCAGGGGTTTCCTTCCTGAAACCTTCCAAATCCCAAAGCCAGGTTGGGGTGGGGATAAACAGACCGGGGTTTCCTTCCCAAAACCTCAAATCCCAAAGCCAGGTTGGGGCAGGGATTTCCTTCCTGAAACCCCAAATCCCAAATCCAGGTTGGGGTGGGGATAAACAGACTGGGATTCCCTTCCTGAAACCTCAAATCCCAAATCCAGGTTGGGGTGGGGATAAACAGACCGGGGTTTCCTTCCCAAAACCTCAAATCCCAAAGCCAGGTTGGGGCAGGGATTTCCTTCCCGAAACCTCAAATCCCAAATCCAGGCTGGGGTGGGGGAAACAGACCGGGATTCCCTTCCCAAAATCTCAAACCCCAAACCCATGCCAGGGCAGGGATTCCCTTCCCAAAACCTCAAACCCCAAATCCACGCCAGGGCAGGGATTCCCTTCCTGAAACCTCAAACCCCAAATCCAGGCTGGGGTGGGGGTAAACAGACCGGGATTCCCTTCCTGAAACCTCAAACCCCAAACCCATGCCGGGGCAGGGATTTCCTTCCCGAAACCTCAAACCCCAAATCCATGCCGGGGCAGGGATTTCCTTCCCAAAACCTCAAACCCCAAACCCATGCCGGGGCAGGGATTTCCTTCCTGAAATCTCAAACCCCAAATCCACGCCGCTGCCCACCCAAACTGGGGGTGTCCCCTCCATGCAGGCACAGCCCAGGGTGGGATAAACAGAATTCCTGGAAAACCGCGCTGCTTTTGGTGAAAATCCAACGCCTCACGGCTCAGCTGCAATTCTGCTGGCCTCCTTTCCATGATATTTTATTTATGGCCTTCCAAGGCCCTGTTGATCCAGGGAATTCTGCTCCGGAGTGCCATCAAAATTCAGCGCACGGAGCAGCTGGATCCGTGCTGCGGGGCTGGCCGGAGCTCTGAGCCCGGCCCAGGGATGGAGCTCTGCTCCCCAGGGATGGAGCTCTGCGCCCAGGGGATGGAGCTCTGCGCCCTTCCCGGGATGGAGCTCTGCCTTTCCCGGGGATGGAGCTCTGCTCCCCCGGGGATGGAGCTGTGCCCTTCCCGGGATGGAGCTCTGCTCCCCGGGAATGGAGCTCTGCTCCCCCGGGGATGGAGCTGTGCCCTTCCCGGGCATGGAGCTCTGCCCTTCCCGGGATGGAACTCTGAGGCCGGTTCCGGCTGGAGCTCTGCTCCCCGGGGATGGAGCTCTGCCCTTCCCGGGGATGGAGCTCTGCCCTTCCCGGGGATGGAGCTCTGCCCTTCCCGGGGATGGAGCTGTGCCCTTCCCGGGCATGGAGCTCTGCCACCCCCGAGCTCTGCCACCCCCGAGCTCTGCTCTACCCAGGAATGGAGCTGTGCCCCCTGAGCTCTGCCACCCCCCGAGGATGGAGCTGTGCCCCCTGAGCTCTGCCCCTCGAGCTCTGCCCTTCCCGGGCATGGAGTTCTGCCACCCCTGAGCTCTGCCACCCCCGAGCTCTGCTCTACCCGGGAATGGAGCTGTGCCCCCGAGCTCTGCCACCCCTCGAGGATGGAGCTCTGCCACCCCCCGAGCTCTGCCACCCCTCGAGGATGGAGCTGTGCCCCCCGAGCTCTGCCATCCCCCGAGCTCTGTCCTTCCCGGGGAAGGAGCGGCCCCAGCGGAGCTCCCGCTGCTCCGGCCCTGCCCCGCTCCCTCCTCCGCGGTTTTGGGAACAAAAGCGGGGCCCGGAGCTCCGGTTGCCGCGGCAACGGCGAGTTTGAAGATGCCGCGGAGGCACTTGAGGCGCGGGGAGGAGAAGGTCGCTGCTCCCTCCCTCCCTCCCTCCCTCCCTCCCTCCCTCCCTCCCTGCCTCCGGCAGCTCCCGGGCCGCGGGAGGAAGGCGCAAACCGCGGGGTTCGGGATGGGGGCGATGCTCAGCGCCCCTAAAATGTTCCTGCAGGGTCACACCCGGCTGGAGGCGGGTCCGGATCCCTGAATCCCGAGGGATCGCCTCCCGCTTGTGGGGTCACAGCCGGCCCTGCTGTGGGGTCACTTCCAGCCCCACTGTGGGGTCACACCCGGCTCTACAATGGGGTCACATCCAGTCCCACAGTGGGGTCACACCCGGCTCTGCAGTGGGGTCACACCCGGCCCCGCTGTGGGGTCACACCCAGCCCCACTGTGGGGTCACACCCGGCTCTGCAGTGGGGTCACACCCGGCTCTGCAGTGGGGTCACACCCGGCTCTGCAGTGGGGTCACAGCTGGCTCTGCACTGGGGTCACACCCAGCCCCACAGTGGGGTCACACCCGGCTCTGCAGTGGGGTCACACCCGGCCCCACAGTGGGGTCACACCCAGCCCCACAGTGGGGTCACACCCGGCCCTACAATAGGGTCAAACCCAGCCCCACAGTGGGGTCACACCCGGCCCCGCTGTGGGGTCACACCCAGCCCCACAATGGGGTCACACCAATGTGGGGTCACACCCAGCCCTCTTCCTGACAGGTAGATCTGGGGGAACCTCATTCCCACCAGGTGGATTTTGGGGTGTTCTGATCCCATCAGATGGATTTTGGGGAGATCCCATTCCCATCAGGTGGATTTGGGGGATCCCATTCCCACCAGGTGGATTTTTGGGGATCCCATTCCCAGGAGCTCCGTGGGACGGAGAAATCCCAAATGGAGGAGCCCGGGAAGCTGCTCCTCCTCTTGGGGTTAATTAACACCCAGCTGCTTAACGAGCAGGATGGGGAACAGCCCTTCCAAAATCCCCAAATCCACAAATCCCAAAATCTCAAAATCCTGGCCCAGCACAAGGCTGGCCTTGTTCCCAAAACCGGGATTGGGATCGGGGTCACACGAGGCTCCCTCGGCCCCACTCAAACCTGGCAAAAATTTGATTAAAATTGGGATCGGGATCGGGATTGGGATCGGGAGCACTCGGAGCTGCACTGGCAGCAGGACTGGGATGGCAGCAGGAATGTCCCCAAGGCCTTCAGGGATTCGAGATTGGGACAGGGAATGGGGGATAGATTTGGGATTTGGGGCAGGGAATGGGGGATGGATTCAGGATTGGGACAGGGAATGAGGGATGGATCTGGGATTGGGGCAGGGAAGGGGGGATGGATTCAGGATTGGGGCAGGGAATGGGGGATGGATTTGGGATTGGGACAGGGAATGGGGGATGGATTCAGGATTGGGGCAGGGAATGGGAGACGGATTTGGGATTGGGGCAGGGAATGGGGGATGGATTCAGGATTGGGGCAGGGAATGGGAGACGGATTTGGGATTGGGGCAGGGAAGGGGGGATGGATTCAGGATTGGGGCAGGGAATGGGGGATGGATTCAGGATTGGGGTAGGGAATGGGGGATAGATTTGGGATTGGGACAGGGAATGGGGGATGGATTTGGGATTGGGATAGGGAATGGGGAATGGAGCCGGGATTGGGGCAGGGAATGGGGGATGGATTTGGGATTTGGAGCAGGGAATGGGGGATGGATTTGGGATTGGGGCAGGGAATGGGGGATGGATTCAGGATTGGGGCAGGGAATGAGGGATGGATTTGGGATTGGGGCAGGGAATGGGGGATGGATTCAGGATTGGGGTAGGGAATGGGGGATGGATTTGGGATTGGGGCAGGGAATGGGGGATGGATTCAGGACTGGGGCAGGGAATGGGGGATGGATTTGGGATTGGGACAGGGAATGGGGGATGGATTTGGGATTGGGGCAGGGAATGGGGGATGGATTCAGGATTGGGGTAGGGAATGGGGGATGGATCTGGGATTTGGAGTAGGGAATGGGGGATGGATCCAATTCTGGCAGCTCCTTCCCCTCTCTGACCCCAAACTGGGACAAAACCCCTGCGCACCCCAAGGACCCATGGCCAGCACATCCCAGGAAGGGAAAACCCCAAAATTCCTGTTTTATCCCCCAAGGACACCCCATGGCCAGCACATCCCAGACACCCCAAGGATGGCAAAATCCTAAAAATTCCTGTTGAAGTTCCCATTTATTCCCATTGCTCCATCCCACCACATCCCGGAAACCCCCAGGAAGAGAAAACCCCAAAATCCCCATTTAAATTCCCGTTTATTCCCATTTCTCCATCCCGGACACCCCAGGCAATGAAAACCCCCGAAAATCCCATTAAAATTTCTGTTTATTCCCATTTCTCCATCCCAGACACCCCCAGAAAGGCAAAACCCCAAAATCCCCATTTAAATTCCAGTTTATTCCCACTTGTCCATCCCGGGCACCCCAGGATATGAAAATCCCAAAAATCCCATTAAAATTCCCCTTTATTCCCACTTCTCCATCCCAGCACATCCCGGACACCCCAGGAAATGAAAACCCCAAAATTCCTGTTAAAATTCCTATTTATTCCCACTTCTCCATGCCGGAAACCCCAGAAAGGCAAAACCCCAAAATTCCCATTGAAATTCCCATTTTTTTCCCACTTCTCCATCCCGGTCACCCCCAGGAAATGAAAACCCCCAAAATACTGTTAGAATTCCCGTTGATTCCCACTTCTCCATCCCAACACATCCCAGACACCCCAGGAAATGAAAACCCCAAAATTCCCATTTAAATTCCCATTAATTCTCATTTCTCCATCCCAGCACATCCCAGACACCCCAGGAAGGGAAAACCCCAAAATTCCCATTGAAATTCCTATTTATTCCCACTTCTCCATGCCGGACACCCCAGAAAGGCAAAACCCCAAAATTCCCATTGAAATTCCCATTTTTTCCCACTTCTCCATCCCGGTCACCCCAGGAAATGAAAACCCCAAAATTGCCGTTAAAATTCCCGTTTATTCCCACTTCTCCATCCCGGACACCCCAAGAAATGAAAACCCAAAAAATCCCGGTTGAAATTCCCGTTGATTCCCACTTCTCCATCCCAGCACATCCCGGACACCCCAAGAAATGAAAACCCAAAAATCCCGGTTGAAATTCCCATTTATTCTCATTTCTCCATCCCAGACACCCCAGAAAGGCAAAACCCCAAAATTCCCATTGAAATTCCCATTTTTTCCCACTTCTCCATCCCGGACACCCCAGGAAATGAAAACCCCAAAATCCCCATTTAAATTCCCGTTTATTCCCATTTCTCCATCCCGGACACCCCAGGAAATGAAAACCCCAAAATTCCCATTAAAATTCCTATTTATTCCCACTTCTCCATGCCGGACACCCCCAGAAAGGCAAAACCCCAAAATTCCCATTGAAATTCCCATTTTTTCCCACTTCTCCATCCCGGTCACCCCCAGGAAATGAAAACCCAAAAAATCCCGGTTGAAATTCCCATTTATTCTCATTTCTCCATCCCGGACACACCAGAAAGGCAAAACCCCAAAATTCCCATTGAAATTCCCATTTTTTTCCCACTTCTCCATCCCGGTCACCCCCAGAAAATGAAAACCCCAAAAATCCCGGTTGAAATTCCCATTTATTCTCATTTCTCCATCCCGGACACCCCAGAAAGGCAAAACCCCAAAATTCCCATTGAAATTCCCATTTTTTCCCACTTCTCCATCCCGGTCACCCCAGGAAATGAAAACCCAAAAAATCCCGGTTGAAATTCCCATTTATTCTCATTTCTCCATCCCGGACACCCCAGGAAATGAAAACCCCAAAAATCCCCGTTAAAATTCCCGTTTAACCCCAGAATTCCCGGCAGAAATTCCCATCGATTCCCGCCGCCCCGTGCCCTTCCCGGCTGTCACGCGTGTCCCCCGGCGCGGTGACATCGCCACCCCCCTGCAATTAGCGCCAGCCGCGATTGATGTGACAGGCGGGAGCGGCGGCTTTTCATGGAAACGGGGACAAAAAAAATTAAATAAATAAAAAACCCAAAGAGCTGAGGGCAGGAAAATCGCCTCCTTCCCTTCCCCCAGCCCGGCCAGGCGCGGCTTAACTCCTGCCTGGCCGGGCCGCGGAAAAACCGGGAATCGCCTCGTTAATATGTGGGAAAAACGCCAATCGCTTGGTTTTTTAAAATTTTAAAAGTTTAATAATAATAATTAAATGGTTCAAAAAAATAATAATACAATTAGAGAGATAAAGTTTAGAGTTAGGAGAATTAGGAGACGATAAAAGGCAAAGAATTACGGATGACAAATTCCCAGTTCCCATTCCTATTCTCATTCCCAGTTCCCGTCCCCATTCTCATACCCATTCCAGTTTCCCATTCCCAGTTTCCCATTCCCAGTTTCCATCCCCATTCCAGGTTACCCTCCCCATCCCCATTCAAAACTGCCCTTTCCCAGTTTCCCATTCCCAGATTGCCATTCCCAGTTCCCAACCCCATTCCCAGTTTCCCATTCCCATTCTCATGCCCAGTTCCCATCCCCATTCTCATCCCCATTCCCAGTTTTCCATTCACAGTTTCCCATTCTCATCCCCATTCCCATTCCCAGTTCCCAACCACATTCCCAGTTTTCCATTCCCAGTTCCCATTCCCAGTTTTACATTTCCAGGTTCCCATTCCCACTTTCCCATTCCCGGTTCCCATCCCCATTCCCCATTCCCAGTTTTCCATGCACATTGTCATTCCCAGTTCCCATCCCCTTTCCCAGTTTTCCATTCCAGTTTCCCATTCCCAGTTCCCATTCCCAGTTCCCATCCCCATTCCCAGTATTCCATTCCCAGTTTCCCATTCCCAGTTCCCATCCCCATTCTCAGTTTTCCATTCCAGTTTCCCATTCCCAGTTTCCCATTCCCAATTCCCATCCCCATTCTCATTCCCATTCCCAGTATTCCATTCCCAGTTTCCCATTCCCAGTTTCCATCCCCATTCCAGGTTACCCTCCCCCCACATCATAATGTCTATTTTACCATTATGTTGTAACCTAAAAATACATTTAACATGCTACGTAAGAGAATTAATGCAGCAGAACTTTCTAATATTACAAAAATAATATTGATCGTAACATTTGCAAAAAAAAAAGATCATAAAATACGCATTTTTCACACATGGAAATCCCCCTTTTTTTACCCGGGAAGAGGATTTCTCCTGGGGTCCCGCTGGGGCGCAGCGGGGTTTGCGGGAATGGGGTTTGGCACCTGGCGCCGGCAGATGTTTGGGAATAAATGGGAATTTTAACAGGAATTTTGGGGTTTTCATTTCCTGGGAACAGCTGGAGGCCCCCCTCCCCCACAGTTCAAAATCCCCCAAACGGCCTCGTTTTTGTTGGGATCGGGGATTAGGGGAAGGTTTGTTTTGTAAGGAGCCGCTTTTGTAACCAAATCCCGGCCCTAATTCCGTGGGGTTTGTCCCAGTTCCAGGAAAAGCGGGATTTGGCTGTAAGGTTTTTGGGGGATTGCTGTGGGATCATCGCCCTCCTCGTCCCCTCTGCCTGGGGACTGCAAAATCCCAAATAAAGGTGAGGAGTAACAGCCTCAGGAAGTGAAAACCCCAAAATTCCCGTTTATTCCCTGAACGAGGTGAATCCCACATCCCAATCCTGGCTATCCCTGTCCCCATTGTTGTCAGCTTCCTGACCCAAATCCCAAACACCAAATCCCAAATACCAAACCCAAAATCCAGACCCCAAATCCCAAACTCCAATCCCCAAACCCCAAGTCCCGAACCCCAAACCCCAAATCCCAACCCCCAAACACCAAATCCTGAACCCCAAACCCCAAATCCCAGACCCCAATCCCAAAATCCCAAACTTCAAACATCAAATCCCAAACCCCAAACACCAAGTCCCATACCCCAAACACCAAATCATAAACCCCAAATCCCAAACCCCAAATCCAAATCTCAAACTCCAAACCCCAAATCCTAAACCCCAAATCCCAAACCCCAAAATCCCAAACTCCAAACATCAAATCCCAAACTCCAAACCCCAAATCCCAAACCCCAAACACCAAATCATAAACCCCAAATCCCAAACCCCAAATCCCAAACTCCAAACCCCACCTCCAAATCCCAAACACCAAATCCCAAACCCCAAACACCAAATCATAAACCCCAAATCTCAAACTCCAAACCCCAAATCCCAAACCCCAAACCCAAAATCCCAAACCCCAAACCCAAAATCCCAAACCCCAAACCCAAAATCCCAAACCCCAAACCCAAACCCCAAAGCCTAAACCCCAAACCCCAAATCCCTAACCCTGAACCCCAAACCCCAAACACCAAATCCCAAACGCAAATCTCAAACTCCAAACCCCAAATCCCAAACTCCAAACACCAAATCTAAACCCCAAACTAGAAATCCCAAAGCCTAAACCCCAAATCCCAATATCAAACCCCAAACCCCAAATCCTAAACCCCAAATCCAAATCCTAAACCCCAAATCCTTAACCCCAAATCCCAGACCCCACACCCAAAATCCCAAACTCCAAACACCAAAACTCAAACTCCAAACCCCAAATCTCAAACTCCAAACCCCAAATCTCAAACTCCAAACCCCAAACCCGAAATCCTAGAGCCTAAACCCCAAATCCCAAACTCCAAATCCAAACTGGAAACCCCAAATCCCAAACCTCAAATCCCAAACCCCACCCCCAGCTCCTCCCCAGCCCTTGTAGGGTTTTCCTTTGGGGGAAAAAAGGGGATTTCATGGCAGACTTTAGGGAATGGGGCGGCCCCTGCTGCAGGGGAATCGGGATTTGTTCCCGGACTTTTGATCCCCTTGATCCCAAATCCCGCTCCAGGCTCTGGGGGTTAATTAGCCCGGAATTGATGAGGGCTTGGAATGCTAACGAGGGCCTCATTAGGATCAGCACCGATAATTACGGGGTGCTTGGGGCTCATTAATTAATTATGGGCTGTGTGGGGCTCATTAATTAGGGGGTGTTTGGGGACCCTTTATCTGCGCTGTCCCGGCCACCTGGATCAATTAATCCCCCGTTAATTGGCTGGGTTCGTTAAATAACCCCCACAGTTTAATGGGGCCGGCGGAACCTTTAAGGGTCTCTTTGGGGTGTTCTGGGAACCCCAAAAGTGCTGGGGGTGCCCCAAGTCCTGTCACCAACGGGGTGGGGACATCCCTGGGGACACGGGGCTGGAATGGGATCGTCCAGGATTTAGGGCCAAGGAAGGTTCTGGATTTAGGGTCCAAGGAATGGGATCATCCAGGATTTAGGGCCAAGGAAGGTTCTGGATTTAGGGTCCAAGGAATGGGATCGTCCAGGATTTAGGGCCGAGGAAGGTTCTGGATTTAGGGTCCAAGGAATGGGAGTGTTCAGGATTTAGGGCCAAGGAATGTTCCGTATTTAGGGTCCAAGGAATGGGATTATCCAGGATTTAGGGCCAAGGAAACATTCTGGATTTAGGGTCAAAGGAATGTTCTTGATTTAGGGTCCAAGGAATGGGAGCATTCAGGATTTAGGGCCAAGGAAGGCTCTGGATTTAGGATCCAAGGAAGAACGTCCAGGATTTAGGGCCAAGGAATGTTCTGGATTTAGGGTCCAAGGAATGTTCTGCATTTAGGATCAAAGGAATGAGAACATTCTGGATTTAGGGTCCAAGGAAATCGGAATGTTGTGGATTTAGGATCAAAGGAATGGGAACTTTCTGAATTTAAGGTTCAAAGGAAAGGAAACATTCTGGATTTAGGGTCAAAGGAATGTTCTGGATTTAGGGTCCAAGGAATGGGAACATTCTGGATTTAGGATCGAGGAATGTTCTGGATTTAGGGTCCAAGGAATGTTCTGGATTTAAAGTCCAAGGAATGGGAACATTCTGGATTTTTTCCTAGGATTCTCCAGGCTGGATTCTCCATCCCATTCCATGGGAGATGTTCCAGGCTGGATTCTCCATCCCATTCCATGGGAGATGTTCCAGGATGGATTCTCCATCCCATTCCCATTGATGTTCCAGGCTGGATTCTCCATCCCATTCCCATTGATGTTCCAGGCTGGATTCTCCATCCCATTCCCATTGATGTTCCAGGCTGGATTCTCCATCCCATTCCATGGGAGATGTTCCAGGCTGGATTCTCCATCCCATTCCATGGGAGATGTTCCAGGCTGGATTCTCCATCCCATTCCATGGGAGATGTTCCAGGCTGGATTCTCCATCCCATTCCATGGGAGATGTTCCAGGCTGGATTCTCCATCCCATTCCATGGGAGATGTTCCAGGCTGGATTCTCCATCCCATTCCATGGGAGATGTTCCAGGCTGGATTCTCCATCCCATTCCATGGGATGTTCCAGGCTGGATTCTCCATCCCATTCCATGGGATGTTCCAGGCTGGATTCTCCATCCCATTCCATGGGATGTTCCAGGCTGGATTCTCCATCCCATTCCATGGGATGTTCCAGGCTGGATTCTCCATCCCATTCCCATGGGATGTTCCAGGCTGGATTCTCCATCCCATTCCCATGGGAGATATTCCAGGCTGGATTCTCCATCCTTATCATTATGGGATGATAAGTGACACTAAGGGGTGATTAGGGGATTATAAAAGCTGATAAGGGAAGATAACGGGAGATATGGGGTGATAAGGGGTGATAAGGGATGATAAGGGATGATAAAGGGTGATAAAGGGTGATAAGGGATGATAAGGGATGATAAGGGGTGATAAGGGATGAAAGGGGATGATAAGGGATGATAAAAGGTGATAAGCGATGATAAAGGGTGATTAGGGATGATAAAGGGTGATAAGGGATGATAAGGGATGATAAAGGGTGATAAGGGATGATAAAGGGTGATTAGGGATGATAAAAGGTGATAAGGGATGATAAAGGGTGATAAGGGATGATAAAGTGTGATACGAGATGATAAGGGACTGTAAAGGGGTGATAAGGGTTGATAAGGGCTGATAGGGGTTGATAAAGGATTATAGTTGTTGATAAAGGATTATAAGAGGCGATAAGGGAAGATCAGGAGTGATAAGGGAGAGTAAGAGATGATAAGGGGTGATAAGGGATTATAAAATGTGATAAGGGATGATAAGGGTGATAAGCGTTGATAAGAGATTATAGCTGTTGATAAGGGATGATAAGAGGCGATAAAGGAAGATCAGGGTGATAAGGGGTGAGGAGGGATGAGAAAGGACAGTAAGAGATGATGGGGGGTGATAAGGAATGATAAGGGTTGATAAGGGTTGATAAGGGATGATAAGGGGTGATAACAGAAGGTAAGAGATGATAAGGGGTGATAAGGGATGATAAGGGATGATAAAGATGGCAAGGGATGATAAGGGGTGATAACAAAAGGTAGGAGATGATAAGGGGTGACAAGAGACCCATGGGGTGATAAGGGTTGATAAGGGTTGATAAGGGTTGATAAGGGATGATAAGGGGTGATAAGGGGTGATAAGGGATGATAAGGGGTGATAAGGGATGATAAGGGGTGATAAGGGAAGGTAAGAGATGATAAGGGCTGATAAGGGATGATAAGGGATGATAAAAATGGCAAGGGATGATAAGGGGTGATAAGGGATGATAAGGGATGATAAGGGGTGATAAGGGTTGATAAGGGATGATAAGGGGTGATAAGGGAAGGTAAGAGTTGATAAGGGGTGGTAAGGGGTGATAAGGGATGATAAGAGAGAGAAGATAAGGATTTATCCCATCCCCAGTTATTATCCCTGCAGGCAGATCCATTTCCTGGGCCCTTATCCCGCTTTTCCCAGCATTTCTGATATTCCAGCCCTGGGCTGCTCCAGCCTCATCCCTGCGGGATGCTGAGGGGAGGGCACGGCTCGGGGGCACCCGGATTTGTGTTTTATTTTATTTTATTTTATTTTATTTTATTTTATTTTATTTTATTTTATTTTATTTTATTTTATTTTACTTTATTTTTTTTTAATTAAATTAAATTAAATTTCATTTCATTTAATTTCTATTCTATTCTATTCTATTTTACATTTTATATGTATATTTTAATTTTTCTATTTCATATTTCTATATTTTAAAATATATTTTATTTTTTATATTTTATACTATTCCCCTGCAGGTCAGGGACAAGGAGACACCACAGTTGGGGACAGGGGGACACGGCAGCCATGGGGGGACACCACAGTTGGGGACACGGGGACACTGCAGCCATGGGGACAGGGAGACACTGCAGCTGGGGACAAGGGGACACTGCAGATGAGGACAAGGGGACAGGGCAGGTGGGGACAAGGGGACACTGCAGCCATGGGGACAGAGGACAGGGCAGCTGGGGACAAGGGGACACTGCAGCCATGGGGACAGGGGGATGCCACAGGTGGGGACAAGGGGACACTGCAGGTGGGGACAGAGCAGTCATGGGCACAGGGGGACATGGCAGGTGGGGACAAGGGGACAGGGCAGCCATGGGGACAGGGGGACACTGCAGGTGAGGACAAGGGGACAGGACAGCCATGGGGGGACACCACAGTTGGGGACATGGGGACACTGCAGCCATGGGCACAGGGGACACCACAGTTGGGGACATGGGGACACTACAGCCATGGGGACAGGGGGATACTGCAGCCATGGGGACAGGGGGACACTGCAGTTGGGGACAGGGGGACACCAGAGACATGGTGACAAGAGGACATGGCAGGTGGGGACAGAGCAGTCATGGGGACAGGGGAAAGGGCAGCCATGGGGACGAGGGACCCCACAGCTGGGGACAAGGGGACACGGCAGGTGAGGACAAGGGGACACGGCAGCCCTGGGGACAGGAGGACCCCACAGTTGGGGACAAGGGGATATGGCAGCCATGGGGACAGGGGGACGTCATAGGTGGGCACAGGGGGACACAGGAGCCATGGTGACAAGAGGACATGGCAGGTGGGGACAAGGGGACACTGTAGCCATAGGGACAGGGGACACCACAGGTGGGGACAGACAATAGGGCAGCCATGGTGACAAGGGGACAGGGCAGCCATGGGGACAGGGGGAAACTGCAGGTGGGGACAGGGGGACACTGCAGCCATGGGGACAAGGGGACACCGCAGGTGGGGACGGGGGGACACCAGAGCCATGGTGACAAGAGGACAGAGCAGGTGGGGACAGAGCAGTCATGGGGACAGGGGGACACGGCAAGTGGGGACAAGGGGACACTGCAGCCATGGGGACAGAGGACAGGGTAGCCATGGGGACAAGGGACCCCACAGCTAGGGACAAGGGGACACGGCAGCCCTGGGGACAGGAGGACCCCACAGCTGGGGACAAGGGGATATTGCCATCATGGGGACAACGGGATATGGCAGCCATGGGGACAGGGGGACACAGGAGCCATGGTGACAAGAGGACACTGCAGGTGGGGACAGAGCAGTCATGGGGACAAGGGGACACTGCAGGTGGGGACAAGGGGACACTGCAGCCATGGGGACAGGGGGACAGGGCAGCCATGGGGACAGGGGGACACCAGAGCCATGGTGACAAGAGGACACAGCAGATGGGGACAGAGCAGTCATGGGGACAGGGGACAGGGCAGCCATGGGGACAGAGGACAGGGCAGGTGGGGACAAAGGACCCCACAGCTGGGGACAAGGGGACACGGCAGGTGAGGACAAGGGGACACGGCAGCCCTGGGGACAGGAGGACCCCACAGTTGGGGACAAGGGGATATGGCAGCCATGGGGACAGGGGGACGTCATAGGTGGGCACAGGGGGACACAGGAGCCATGGTGACAAGAGGACATGGCAGGTGGGGACAAGGGGACACTGTAGCCATAGGGACAGGGGACACCACAGGTGGGGACAGACAATAGGGCAGCCATGGTGACAAGGGGACAGGGCAGCCATGGGGACAGGGGGAAACTGCAGGTGGGGACAGGGGGACACTGCAGCCATGGGGACAAGGGGACACCGCAGGTGGGGACGGGGGGACACCAGAGCCATGGTGACAAGAGGACAGAGCAGGTGGGGACAGAGCAGTCATGGGGACAGGGGGACACGGCAAGTGGGGACAAGGGGACACTGCAGCCATGGGGACAGAGGACAGGGTAGCCATGGGGACAAGGGACCCCACAGCTAGGGACAAGGGGACACGGCAGCCCTGGGGACAGGAGGACCCCACAGCTGGGGACAAGGGGATATTGCCATCATGGGGACAACGGGATATGGCAGCCATGGGGACAGGGGGACACAGGAGCCATGGTGACAAGAGGACACTGCAGGTGGGGACAGAGCAGTCATGGGGACAAGGGGACACTGCAGGTGGGGACAAGGGGACACTGCAGCCATGGGGACAGGGGGACAGGGCAGCCATGGGGACAGGGGGACACCGTAGCCATGGTGACAAGAGGACACAGCAGATGGGGACAGAGCAGTCATGGGGACAGGGGGACAAGGGGACACCGCAGGTGGGGACAAGGGGACATGGCAGCCATGGGGACAGGGGGACACTGCAGGTGGGGACAAGGGGACACTGCAGCCATGGGAGAACACCACAGTTGGGGACAAGGGGACACTGCAGCCATGGGGACAGGGGACACTGCAGCTATGGGGACAGGGGACATTACAGCCATGGGGACAAGGGGACACTGCAGCCATGGGGGGACACGGCAGCCATGGGGACAAGGGGACACTGCAGGTGGGGACAAGGGGACACGGCAGCCATGGGGGGACACGGCAGCCATGGGGACAAGGGGACACTGCAGGTGGGGACAAGGGGACACGGCAGCCATGGGGGGACACGGCAGCCATGGGGACAAGGGGACACTGCAGGTGGGGACAAGGGGACACTGCAGCCATGGGGGGACACGGCAGCCATGGGGACAGGGGACACTCCAGCCATGGGGACAAGGGGACACTGCAGCCATGGGGGGACACTGCAGCCATGGGGACAAGGGGACACTGCAGCCATGGGGGGACACTGCAGCCATGGGGACAGGGACCCCAGAGCTGGGGACAAAGGCCAGGCCAGCCCCGCCCCCGCGGGAGCAGCTGCGGGGCCGCGGCCTTGAGGAGCTTTGTGGGCGCTGAAAGGAGCCGGGAGGGCTCGGAGCCGCTAATTGCGTTAATTACCTTAATTGGGGCCTCCTCCCGGCTCCAAGGTCATCCCTGAATCCTTGGGAGGTGGGGAGGGAGAGGCTCCAAACGCCATGGAAACGGGAATGGGGGTTGGGAATGCGGGATTTGGGAATGCCCAGGAACCCCCTGGAGGTGGGAATGCCCAGGAACCCCTGGAAATGGGAATGGGGGATTTGGGAATGGGGGATTTGGGAATGCCCAGGAACCCCCTGGAGGTGGGAATGGGGGATTTGGGAATGTCCATGAACCCCTGGAAATGGGAATGGGGGATTTGGGAATGTCCAGGAACCCCTGGAAATGGGAATGGGGGATTTGGGAATGGGGGATTTGGGAATGTCCAGGAACCACTGAAATGGGAATGGGGGATTTGGGAATGCCAAGGAACCCCTGGAAATGGGGGATTGGGAATGGGGGATTTTTAGGAATGTCCAGGAACCCCCTGGAGGTGGGAATGGGGGATCTGGGAATGCCCAGGAACCCCTGGAAATGGGGGATTGGGAATGGGGGATTTGGGAATGGGGGATTTGGGAATGTCCATGAACCCCTGGAAATGGGAATGGGGGATCTGGGAATGCCCAGGAACCCCTGGAAATGGGGGATTGGGAATGGGGGATTGGGAATGGGGGATTGGGAATGGGGGATCTGGGAATGTCCATGAACCCCTGGAAATGGAGGATTTGGGAAGGGGGGATTTGGGAATGTCCAGGAAACCCTGGAGAAGGGAATGGGGGATTTGGGAATAGGGGATTTGGGAATGTCCATGAACCCCTGGAAATGGGGGATTGGGAATGGGGGATTTGGGAATGGGGGATTTGGGAATGCCCAGGAACCCCCTGGAAATGGGGGATTGGGAATGGGGGATTTGGGAATGGGGGATTTGGGAATGCCCAGGAACCTCTGGAAATGGGGGATTGGGAATGGGGGATTTGGGAATGGGGGATTTGGGAATGCCCAGGAACCTCTGGAAATGGGGGATTGGGAATGGGGGATTTGGGAATGGGGGATTGGGAATGCCCAGTAACCCCTGGAAATGGGAATGGGGGATTTGGGAATGTCCATGAACCCCTGGAAATGGAAGATTTGGGAATGGGGGATTTTTAGGAATGTCCGGGAACCCCTGGAAATGGAAATGGGGGATTTGGAAATGGGGGATTTGGGAATGTCCATGAACCCCTGGAAATGGGGGATTGGGAATGGGGGATTTGGGAATGGGGGATTTGGGAATGCCAAGGAACCCCCTGGAGGTGGGAATGGGGGATTTGGGAATGTCCAGGAACCCCTGAAATGGGAATGGGTTTTTTTAATAAAGTCCAGGAACCCCTGGAAAGGGGAAACGGGGATTTGGGAATGGGGGATTTGGGAATGTCCAGGAACCCCCAGAAATGGGAAGGGGGGATTTTAGGAATGTCCACAAACCCCTGAAATGGGAATGGGGGATTTGGGAATGTCCAGGAAACCCTGGAAATGGGGGATTTGGGAATAGGGGATTTGGGAATAGGGGATTTGGGAATTTGGGATTTGGGAATATCCAGAAACCATGGAATAGGATCTGTTTCCCCCCATTTATCCATGGAAAAGGAGCTGCATTCCTGATTGTCCATGGAAAAGAAGCTGCTTTTCCCATTTTTCCATGGAAAGGAGCCGCACTCCCATTTTTCCATGGAAATGAGCTGCTTTTCCCATTTTTCCATGGAAGAGCGCCTGCATTCCCATTTTCCATGGAATAGGATCTGTTTTCCCCCATTTTCCATGGAAAGGAGCCTCTTTTCCCATTTTCCATGGAAAAGGAGCCGCATTCCCATTTTCCATGGAAAGCAGTCACATTCCCATTTTTCTATGGAATAGGATCTGTTTTCCCCCATTTCCATGGAAAAGGAGCCACATTCCCATTTTTCAATGGAAAAGGAGCCACATTCCCATTTTCCATGGAAAAGAGGCCACATTCCCATTTTTCAATGGAAAAGGAGCCGATTTTCACTTTTTTCCATGGAAAAGGAGCCGCATTCCCATTTTCCATGGAATAGGGTCTGTTTTCCCCCATTTTTCCATGAAAAGCAGCACATTCCCATTTTCCATGGCAAAGATCCCATATTCTGGTTTTCCATGGAAAGCAGCCGCATTCCCGTTTTTCCATGGCAAAGATCCCATATTCTCGTTTTCCATGGAAAAGAGGCCGCATTCCCGTTTTTCCATGGAAAAGATCCTACATTCCCATTTTTCCATGGAATAGGATCTGTTTCCCCCCATTTTTCCATGGAAAAGAAGCCATATTCCCATTTTCCATGGAAAAGAAGCTGCATTCCTGATTGTCCATGGAAAAGAGGCCACATTCCCATTTTCCATGGAAAAGGAGCCACATTCCCATTTTCCATGGAAAAGGAGCCACATTCCCATTTTTCCATGGAAAAGATCCTACATTCCCATTTTTCCATGGAATAGGAGCTGCATTCCCATTTTCCATGGAATAGGATCTGTTTTCCCCCATTTTTCCATGGAAAAGAAGCCATATTCCCATTTTCCATGGAAAAGAAGCCACATTCCCATTTTTCCATGGAAAAGAAGCCATATTCCCATTTTCCATGGAAAAGAAGCTGCATTCCTGATTGTCCATGGAAAAGGAGCCACATTCCCATTTTCCATGGAAAAGAGCTGCATTCCCATTTTCCAATTTTCCATGGAATAGGATCTATTTCCCCCCATTTTTCCATGGCAAAGATCCCATATTCCCATTTTCCATGGAAAAGGAGCCACATTCCCGTTTTCCATGGCAAAGATCCCATATTCTGGTTTTCCATGGAAAGCAGCCGCATTCCTGTTTTTCCATGGAATAGATCCCATATTCCCATTTTTCCATGGAAAGCAGCCGCATTCCCGTTTTTCCATGGCAAAGATCCCATATTCCCATTTTCCATGGAAAGCAGCCGCATTCCCATTTTCCATGGCAAGGATCCCATATTCCCATTTTCCATGGAAAGCAGCCGCATTCCCATTTTCCATGGAATAGATCCCATATTCTGGTTTTCCATGGAAAGCAGCGCATTCCCGTTTTTCCATGGAAAGCAGCGCATTCCCGTTTTTCCATGGAAAGCAGCCGCATTTCCATTTTCCATGGAATAGGGTCTGTTTTACCCCATTTTTCCATGAAAAGCAGCTGCATTCCCGTTTTTCCATGGCAAAGATCCCATATTCCCATTTTCCATGGAAAGCAGCCGCATTCCCGTTTTTCCATGGAAAGCAGCGCATTCCCGTTTTTCCATGGAAAGCAGCCGCATTCCCGTTTTCCATGGAAAGCAGCCGCATTCCCGGCGCGGATCCGGAATTGCCTCCCCCGGCTCCTGCATAATGCACGAGTGCTCCTGCTGCTCCACTGCAGCTTTAGTCTATTTTATTTTATTTTATTTTATTTTATTTTATTTTATTTTATTTTATTTTATTTTATTTTATTTTATTTTATTTTATTTTATTTTATTTTATTATTATATTTTATTTCATTTTATTTCATTTTTTCATTTCATTTTATTTTATTTTTTCATTTTATTGTACTTTATTTCATTATTTTATTTTATTTTATTTTATTATTATATTTTATTTCAATTTATTTCATTTTTTCATTATATTTTATTTTAATTTTTTCAGTTTATTGTACTTTATTTCATTATTTCATTTTATTTCATTTTATTTTATTTTATTATTATATTTTATTTCATTTTATTTCATTTTTTCATTTTATTTTATTTTATTTTTTCATTTTATTGTACTTTATTTCATTTCCTTTTATTTTACTTTATTTTATTGTTTTGTTTATTTTAATTTAGTTTTTCATTCTATTTTATTATTTTATTTCATTTCATTTTATTTGACTTTATTTAATTTCATTTCATTTCACTTTACTGTTCTATTTTTTTTCTTTTATTTTTTATTTTTTTTTATTTTACTTGATGTTATTTAATTAAATTTTATTTCATTTCATTTTATTTCATTTCATTTACATTATTATTTTATTTTATTGTTTTATTTAATTTCATTTCTCAGCCCCTTTTATTGTATTTATCAACTCATTTTATCTAATTTATCAACTCCCCTTTTATTGAATTCATCCACCACTTGTATTGATTTATCAACTCCAATTATCTTTAATTTATCAAGTTTTATTTAATTTATCAACCCCTTTTATTTAATTTATCAACCCCTTTTATTTAATTTATTAACCCCTTTTATTTAATTTATCAGCCCCTCTATTATTTTATTTATCAATCCCTCCTATAGATATCAACCTCTTTTTTATTTATCAACCCCTTTTTTATTACCTTTATTTTATTTTAAATTATTTTATTTTATTTTATTTTATTTTATTTTATTTTATTTTATTTTATTTTATTTTATTTTATTTTATTTTATTTTATTTTATTTTATTTTATTTTATTTTATTTTATTTTGGTTTGTTTTATTTTATTTTATTTTGGTTTGTTTTATTTTGGTTTGTTTTATTTTATTTTATTTTATTTTATTTTATTTTATTTTATTTTAAAATTATTTTATTTTATTTTATTTTATTTTATTTTATTTTATTTTACTTTATTTTATTTTATTTTATTTTATTTTATTTTATTTTATTTTATTTTATTTTATTTTATTTTATTTTAGTTTGTTTTATTTCATTTTGTTTTGTTTTATTTTATTTAATTTTTTTCATCTTACATTTTATTATTTTTTAAAAAATTAAATTAAATTAAATTACATTAAATTAAATTAAATTAAATTAAATTAAATTAAATTAAATTAAATTAAATTAAATTAAATTAAATTAAATTAAATATTTAATATATTTTTTAAAATTTTTATTTACCAACCCAATTTTTTTTTTAATTTCCCCTTTCATCTTTGCATTTCCACCATTGGGAATTGCAGAATTCCTTCCTGTCCTTGTGTCCCCTGGCTGACGGTGACAATGTCCTGGGGACACCCCCAAGGTCCCCAATAGGTCCCCAAGAGCGTGGCTTGGGGACCAGGCCAGGGAAAGTGTCCCCAACATGTCCCCATGTCCCAAATTTGTCCCCTGTTTGGTGGTGACAGTCTGGAGGGAGGGGACAGATCGAGGACAGTGTCCCCAAACATTTCCCTTTGTCCCAGACTTGGGGACAAGATCAGGAACGGTGTCCCCAGCGTGTCCCCATGTCCCAAACTTGTCCCCTTTTGATGGTGACAGCACAAAAGGAGGGGACAGAGTGGGGACAATGTCTTGGGGACACCTCCAAGGTCCCCAAGAGGTCTCCAAGAGTGTGGCTTGGGGACCAAGGCATGGAAAGTGTCCCCAACACGTCCCCATGTCCCAAATTTGTCCCCTGTTTGGTGGTGACAGCACAAAGGGAGGGGACAGAGTGGGGACAATGTCCTGGGGACACCCCCAAGGTCCCCAAGAGGTCCCCAAGAACGTGGCTTGGGGACCAGGTCAAGGAAAGTGTCCCCAACATGTCCCCATGTCCCAAATTTGTGTCCCCAACACATCCCCTTGTCCCAAACTTGTCCCCATTTTGATGGTGACAGCATGAAGGGAGGGGACAGAGTGGGGACAATGTCCTGGGGACACCTCCAAAGTCCCCAAGAGGTCCCCAAGAGCGTGGCTTGGGGACCAGGCCATGGAAAGTGTCCCCAGCGTGTCCCCATGTCCCAAACTTGTCCCCTTTTGATGGTGACAGCACAAAAGGAGGGGACAGAGTGGGGACAATGTCTTGGGGACACCTCCAAAGTCCGCAAGAGGTCTCCAAAAGGGCCCTTGGGGACCAGGCCAGGGAAAGTGTCCCCAACGTGTCCCCATGTCCCAAACTTGTCCCCTGGTTTATGGTGACAGCACGAAGGGAGGGGACAGAGTGGGGACAATGTCTTGGGGACACTTCCATGGTCCCCAAGAAGTCCCCAAGAGATTGGCCAGGGAAAATGTCCCCAACATATCCCGGTCACCATGGCTACCGTGGGCCACCATGACCCCGATGGATGTGACAATGTCACTGCGGTGCCACCCCCTCTGGGAGGACACGATGGCATCCCCATCCAGCCCAGTGTGCCACCCAGCGTCCCTCTGAGCTGCCACCACCCCTGGGCCACCTCCTGTCCCCTCCTGTCACCCTTGGGGACAGGGAGTGGCATCAGAACCAGTTGGGGGATCTGGCCACTGCCACCACCCCACTGCCACCACCCCTGGGCCATCTCCTGTCCCTCCTGCCACCCTTGGGGACACAGACTGGGATCAGAGCCCTTCAGGGGCATCTGGTGACTGCCACCACCCCTTGGTCACCTCCTGTCCCCTCCTGTCACCCTTGGGGACAGGGGACAGGAACTGGCATCAGAACCCACCCAGGGGGATCTGGCAACTGCCACCACCCCCTGGGCCACCTCCTGTCCCTTCCTGCCACCCTCGGGGACAGGGATTGGGACCAGAGACCTTCAGGGGCATCTGGCAACTGCCACCACCCTTTGGCCACCTCCTGTCCCCTCCTGCCACCCTCGGGGACAGGGACTGGCATCAGAACCCACCCAGGGCGATCTGGCCACTGCCACCACCCCTCGGCCACCTTCTGTCCCCTCCTGCCACCCTTGGGGACAGGGATTGGGATCAGAGACCTTCAGGGGGATCTGGTGACCGCTGCCAACACCCTTTGGCCACCTCCTGTCCCTTCCTGTCACCCTCGGGGACAGGGATGGGATCCAGCCCACCCTTGGGGATCTGGCCACTGCCACCACCCCTTTGGCCACCTCCTGTCCCCTCCTGTCACCCTTGGGGACAGGGACTGGCATCAGAACCAGTTGGGGGATCTGGCCACTGCCACCACCCCGCTGCCACCACCCCTTGGCCACCTCGTGTCCCCTCCCTGCCATCCCCCCATGCTTGGGGACCAAAATTGGGATCAGAGACCTTCAGGGGGACCTGGTGACTGCCACCACCCCTTGGTCACCTCCTGTCCCCTCCCGCCACCCTCGGGGACAGGGACCAGCATCAGAATGTCGGGGATGTGGCCACCGTCCTTTGGCCTCCTTGTGTCCCCTCCCTGCCACCCTTGGGGACAGGGGACAGGGACTGGCATCAGAACCCACCCAGGGGGATCTGGCCACTGCCACCACCCCTTTGGCCACCTCCTGTCCCCTTCCTGCCACCCTTGGGGACACAGACTGGGATCAGAACCCACCCAGGGCGATCTGGCCACTGCCACCACCCCTTGGCCACCTCCTGTCCCCTTCCTGCCACCCTTGGGGACAGAGACTGGGATCCAAGACCTTCAGGGGGATCTGGCCACTGCCACCACCCCCTTGGTCACCTCCTGTCCCCTCCTGCCACCCTTGGGGACAGGGACTGGCATCAGAACCAGTTGGGGGATCTGGCGACTGCCACCACCCCCTTGGTCACCTCCTGTCCCCTTCCTGCCACCCTTGGGGACACAGACCGGCATCAGAACCCACCTGAGGAAATCTGGTGACTGCCACCACCCCTTTGGTCACCTCCTGTCCCCTCCTGCCACCCTTGGGGACAGGGAGTGGCATCAGAACCAGTTGGGGGATCTGGCGACTGCCACCACCCCACTGCCACCACCCCTTGGCCACCTCGTGTCCCCTCTCTGCCATCCCCCCATGCTTGGGGACCAAAATTGGGATCGGAGCCCTTCAGGGGCATCTGGTGACTGCCACCACCCCCTGGGTCACCTTCTGTCCCTTCCTGCCACCCTCGGGGACAGCTCTGGGAGCGCAGCCAGCGGCACTAATTAATGAACTCGTTAATTACCGGCAGCTGCCGCCCCCCCCCAGCCCGGCGGGTGCGAGACGGCGCGTCTGGCACGGCCCGGCCCGGCAGCGCAGGGGTTAAACGGGGATTGGGGAGGAAAACATGGAATTCGGGATATAAATCGGGAATTCGGGGAGATAAATCGGGAATTCGGGGGTGAAAAGATGGAATTCAGGGATGAAAAGCTGGAATTCGGGGATATAAATATGGAATTCGGGGATATAAATATGGAATTTGGGGATATAAATCTGGAATTTGGGATGAAAAGCTGGAATTCGGGGATATAAATCTGGAATTCGGGGGTAAAAAGGTGGAATTCAGGGATGAAAACCTGGAATTCAGGGATATAAATATGGAATTCGGGGATATAAATCGGGAATTCGGGGATGAAAAGGTGGAATTCGGGCATAAAAAAGGTGGAATTCGGGCGTAAAAAAAGCTGGAATTGGGAGATAAAAAGCTGGAATTGGAGGATAAAACTCTGGAATTTAGGGATGAAAAACTGGGATTGGGTGATAAAAACTGGAATTCGGGGATATAAAACTGGAATTCGGGGATATAAATCTGGAATTCAGGGATAAAAAAAGGTGGAATTTGGGAATATAAAACTGGAATTTGGGGATATAAATATAGAGTTTGGGGATATAAATCTGGAATTCGGGGATGAAAAGGTGGAATTCGGGGATACAAATATGGAATTCGGGGATATAAAACTGGAATTCAGGGATATAAAACTGGAATTTGGGATGAAAAGCTGGAATTTGGGGATATAAATCTGGAATTTGGGGGTAAAAAAGGTGGAATTGGGGGATAAAAACCTGGAATTCAGGGATATAAAACTGGAATTTGGGGATGAAAAGGTGGGATTTGGGGGTAAATAGCTGGAATTGGAGGACAAAAAGCTGGAATTCCTGGTTAACAATCTGGAATTCAGGAATATAAATCTGGAATTTGGGGATATAAATCAGGAATTCAGGGATATAAATCGGGAATTCAGGGATAAAAAAGGTTGAATTCAGGGATAAAAACTGGAATTAGGGGATATAAATATGGAATTCAGGGATATAAAACTGGAATTTGGGGATGAAAAGGTGGAATTTGGGGATATAAATCTGGAATTTGGGGATATAAAACTGGAATTCAGGAATAAAAAGGTGGAATTTGGGGGTAGAAAACTGGAATTCGGGGATATAAATCTGGAATTAGGGGCTAAAAAAGGTGGAATTTGGGGATAAAAAACTGGAATTTGGGGATATAAAACTGGAATTTGGGGATATATATATGGAATTTGGGGATGAAAAGGTGGAATTCGGGGATACAAATATGGAATTCAGGGATATAAAACTGGAATTTGGGATGAAAAGCTGGAATTTGGGGATATAAAACTGGAATTAGGGGCTAAAAAAGGTGGAATTTGGGGATATAAATCTGGAATTCGGGGATATAAAACTGGAATTCGGGGATGAAAAGGTGGAATTCGGGCGTAAAAAAGCTGGAATTGGGAGATAAAAAGCTGGAATTGGAGGATAAAACTCTGGAATTTAGGGATGAAAAACTGGGATTGGGTGATAAAAACTGGAATTCGGGGATATAAAACTGGAATTCAGGGATAAAAAAGGTGGAATTCTGGGATAAAAAGCTGGAATTTGGGGATGAAAAGGTGGGATTTGGGGGTAAAAAGATGGAATTCGGGGATATAAAACTGGAATTCCTGGTTAACAATCGAATTCAGGAATAAAAAGCCGGAATTTGGGAATGAAATCCGGAATTTGGGGATGAAATCCGGAATTTGGGGATGAAAAGCCGGAATTTGGGGATGAAAAGCCGGAATTTGGGGCCCTCGTCACTGCCGTGTCCCTCCCGTGTCACGCTCGTGTCCCTTGCATGTCCCTCCGGTGTCACTCCCAGGGGTGGCTCTGTCCTGAACCTGGGCTCGTGTCCCTCCCGTGTCACTCTCATGTCCTGAACCCATCCCATGTCACTCAGTGTCACTCCTGTGTCCTTCTTGTGTCCCTCCTGTGTCACTCTCATGTCCTGAACCCGTCCCATGTCACTCAGTGTCACTCCTGTGACCCTCTTGTGTCCTTCTTGTGTCACTCAGTGTCCCTTCCGTGTCCCTCCCTGCTCTGTTGGGGTGGCCGTGTCCTGAACCCATCCCATGTCACTCCTGTGTCCTTCTCGTGTCACTCAGTGTCACTCCCGTGTCCCTCCCATGTCACTCTCATGTCCCTCCTGTGTCACTCAGTGTCACTCAGTGTCCCTCCTGTGTCACTCAGTGTCACTCAGTGTCCCTCCTGTGTCCTTCTCGTGTCACTCAATGTCCCTCCCTTATCGCTCCTGTGTCCCTCCTGTGTCCCTCCCAGGGGTGGCTCTGTCCTGAACCTGGGCCCTGTAACTCCCGTGTCACTCCTGTGTCACTCCTGTGTCACTTTGGTGTCACTCCCAGGGGTGGCTCTGTCCTGAACCTGGGCTCGTGTCCCTCCCGAGTCACTCTCATGTCCTGAACCCGTCCCATGTCACTCAGTGTCACTCAGTGTCACTCCTGTGTCCCTCTTGTGTCCTTCTTGTGTCCCTCCTGTGTCACTCTCATGTCCCCCATGTGTCCCTCTCGTGTCCCTCCCAGGGGTGGCTCTGTCCTGAACCTGGGCTCGTGTCCCTCCCTTGTCACTCCCATGTCACTTTGGTGTCACTCCCAGGGGTGGCTTTGTCCTGAGCCCCTCCCTGTGTCACTCAGTGTCACTCTTTTGTCCCTCCTGTGTCCTTCTCGTGTCACTCAATGTCCCTCCCTTATCACTCCTGTGTCCCTCCTGTGTCCCTCCCAGGGGTGGCTCTGTCCTGAACCTGGGCCCTGTCACTCCCGTGTCACTCCCATGTCACTTTGGTGTCACTCCCAGGGGTGGCTCTGTCCTGTGTCCCTCCGGTGTCACTCCCAGGGGTGGCTCTGTCCTGAGCCCCTCCCTGTGTCACTCCTGTGTCCCTCTTGTGTCCCTTTTGTGTCTTTCTCGTGTCATTCAGTGTCCCTCCCATGTTCCTCCCGTGTCCCTCCCGTGTCCCTTGTGTGTCCCTCCCGTGTCCCTTGTGTGTCCCTCCCGTGTCCCTCCCGTGTCCCTCCCGTGTCCCTCCGTGTCCCCCGGCCCTGCGGGGGTGGCTTGTCCCTCCCGTGACCTGCCACCCTTTGGAATCGGAGCTCTCCCAAAGCTCCGGAGCCCCGGGATGGAAATCCGGGAATTTGCAGGACACAGCCGGAAAAACGCCGCACTCAGCGCTTTTCCCAGGATTTTTCCATGTTTTTCCAGGCTGGGGACAGGCGCTGTGACAGGAGGTGACACCGCGGGAGCCGCCAGCTGTCCCGAGCGGGATGATCCCGATCCATCCCCGGGGATTCCCGGGTGCAGGAGCCGGAATTCCGGGCGGGAATCAGGCCAGGGCTGTTCTCCCATTCAGCTCATCCCAAAAATCCCGGGAGGATTTCGGTGGGAAGGGAAGGCAGAGCTGATCCCATTCCATGGGCACTTCCCAAATATCCCAAACTGCTCCAATCCCAAATCTATGGGCAATTCCCAAATATCCCATTAAATGGGAACTTCCCAAATATCCCAAACTGCTCCAATCCCATTCCATGGACACTTCCCAAATATCCCATATCCATGGGCACTTCCCAAATATCCCAGACTGCTCCGATCCCATTCCATGGGCACTTCCCAAATATCCCATATCCATGGGCACTTCCCAAAAATCCCATATCCATGGGCACTTCCCAAAAATCCCAGACTGCTCCAATCCCATTCCATTGACATTTCCCAAATGTCCCAGAGTGCTCTAATCCCAAATCCATGGGCACTTCCCAAATATCCCAAACTGCTCTAATCCCAAATCCATGGGCACTTCCCAAATATCCCAAACTGCTTTGATCCCAAATCCATGGGCATTTCCCAAATACCCCAAACTGTTCCTATCTTATTCCATGGACATTTCCCAAATATCTCAAATTGCTCCAATCCCATTCCATGGGCACTTCCCAAATATCCTAAAATGTTCCTATCCTATTCCATGGACACTTCCCAAATATCCCAAACTGCTCCAATCCTACACCCATGGGCACTTCTCAAATATCCCAGAATGCTCTGATCCCAAATCCATGGAAATTTCCCAAATATCCCATTCCATGGGCACTTCCCAAATTGCTCCAATCCCATTCCATGGGCACTTCTCAAATATCCCAAAATGTTCCTATCCTATTCCATGGACACTTCCCAAATATCCCAAACTGCTCCAATCCCAAATCCATGGGCACTTCCCAAATATCCCAAATCCATGGGCACTTCCCAAATATCCCAAACTGCTCCAATCCCATTCCATGGGCACTTCCCAAATATCCCAAACTGCTCTGATCCCATTCCATGGGCACTTCCCAAATATCCCAAACTGCTCCGATCCCATTCCATGGGCACTTCCCAAATAATCCATTCCATGGGCACTTCCCAAATATCCCATTCCATGGGCACTTCCCAAATATCCCAAACTGCTCCGATCCCATATCCATGGGCACTTCCCAAATATCCCAGAGTGCTCCAATCCCAAATCCATGGACACTTCCCAAATATCCCATTCCATGGGCACTTCCCAAATATCCCATTCCATGGGCACTTCCCAAATATCCCAAACTGCTCCGATCCCATTCCATGGACACTTCCCAAATATCCCAAACTGCTCCAATCCCAAATCTATGGGCAATTCCCAAATATCCCATTCCATGGACACTTCCCAAATATCCCATTCCATGGACACTTCCCAAATATCCCATTCCATGGACACTTCCCAAATATCCCATTCCATGGGCAATTCCCAAATATCCCAAACTGCTCCGATCCCATCTCCATGGACACTTCCCAAATATCCCATTCCATGGGCAATTCCCAAATATCCCAAACTGCTCTAATCCCAAATCTATGGGCACTTCCCAAATATCCCAGAGTGTTCCAATCCCATTCCATGGACATTTCCCAAATATCCCAAACTGCTCTGATCCCATTCCATGGACACTTCCCAAATATCCCAAACTGCTCTGATCCCATATCCATGGGCACTTCCCAAATATCCCAAACTGTTCCTATCTTATTCCATGGACACTTCCCAAATATCCCAAACTGCTCCAATCCCAAATCTATGGGCAATTCCCAAATATCCCATTCCATGGGTACTTCCCAAATATCCCAAACTGCTCTGATCCCAGCAGGAAAACAAAACACCCCCAAACCCTGCAGCGATCGACCACCCCAAACCCAATATCCTAAAAATCCCAGCGTAGCCCCGGAATTCCCGGCTGGAATTTCTTTCCCTGCTTTGTTTTCCAGGCAGGAAAACTCCTCCCAAAGCGGGAATTTGCAGCTCGATCCTGCTGGGGCGTGGAGGGAACAGACATTCCCGGTGTCCCCCAAAATCCGGGATGTTCGGAGCGCCCATGGATCCCGCCGAGCATTCCCAGAGCTTTTCCCATTCCCATTCCCGGCCGCCCCGAGCAGCTCATTAGCGAAGGTCATTAATTATTCAGGGCGCGGTTGATTGGCAGCCGGGATAATTCCCTTTTCCATCTGCACTTCCCGATCCTCAGCGGAGCTGTGGGATGGAATCGCTGCCGGATGGGAGCGGCCGCGGCTGGATCGGGAATGGCAGCCTGAAATTCCTGGGAAAACCCGGAATGGCAGCCTGAAATTCCTGGGATAACCGGGAATGGCAGCCCAGAACTGCTGGGATAACTGGGAATGGCAGCTTGGAATTGTTGGGAAAACAGGGAATGGCAGCCCGGAATTGCTGGGATAATTGGGAATGGCAGCCTGGAATTGTTGGGATATCTGGGAATAGCAATGCCACATCCTTGGGATATCCGGGAATGGCTCTGGGATATCTGGGAATGGCTCTGGGATATCTGGGAATGGCTCTGGGATATTTGGGAATGGCAGCCCAAAATTCCTGGGATATACGGGAGTGGCAGCCTGGAATTCCTGGGATATTTGGGAATGGCCCTGGAATATTCGGGAATGGCTCTGGGATATCCGGGAATGGCTCTGGGATATCCGGGAATGGCTCCTCTGGTCCCTGCCCACTCCTGGCTGTGCTTCCCCCGCTGTTTCGGGATTCTCCCGGAATTTTTGGGATCAGCGTTCCCCCTGTGGCTCCAATTCCCGCTGGGATGCTCCAGGAGGAGCCGCAGGTCCCTGAACCACTCCAGGAGCCTTTGGAGGGAACCCCAGACCCGGAAAAACCCGGGAATGATCCGGGATAAATCCAGCAGTGATCTGGGATAAACCCGGGAGTGATCCGGGATAAACCTGGGAATGATCCGGGATAAACCTGGGAATGATCCGGGATAAATCTGGAAACTATTCAGGATAAATCCAGGAGTGATCCGGGATAAATCTGGGAATTATTTGGGATAAATCCAGGAGTGATTTGGGATGAATCCAGGAGCAATCTGGGATAAATCTGGGAACAATTCAGGATAAATCCAGGAGTGATCTGGGATAAATCTGGGAATGATTCAGGATAAATCCAGGAGTGATCTGGGATAAATCTGGGAATGATTCAGGATAAATCCAGGAGTGATCTGGGATAAATCTGGGAATGATCCAGGATAAATCCAGGAGTGATCTGGGATAAATCTGGGAATGATTCAGGATAAATCCAGGAGTGATTTGAGATAAATCTGGGAATGATCCAGGATAAATCCAGGAATGATCTGGGATAAATCCAGGAGTGATTTGGGATTAATCCAGGAGCAATCTGGGATAAATCCAGGTGGGATTCGGGATAAATCTGGGAATGATTCAGGATAAATCCAGGAGTGATCTGGGAAAAATCCAGGAGTGATTTGGGATAAATCTGGGAATGATCCAGGATAAATCCAGGAATGATCTGGGATAAATCCAGGAGTGATTTGGGATTAATCCAGGAGCAATCTGGGATAAATCCAGGGGTGATCTGGGATAAATCTGGGAACAATTCAGGATAAATCCAGGAGTGATTTGGGATAAATCTGGAAATGATCCAGGATAAATCTGGAAACTATTCAGGATAAATCCAGGAGCAATCTGGGATAAATCCAGGGGTGATCTGGGATAAATCTGGGAACAATTCAGGATAAATCCAGGAGTGATCCGGGATAAATCCAGGAGTTATTTGGGATAAATCCAGGAGCAATCTGGGGAAAATCTGGGAACGATTTGGGATAAATCTTGGAACAATTTGGGATAAATCCAGGAGTGATTTGGGATGAATCCAGGATAAATCCCGGAGCCGCCGTTCCGCGCCCTCTTGGCTGCCGCTGATTTACGAGCGGCTGTTGGGAAGGCGGCAGCTTTATCCCACTCCCGGGACTCCGTAAATTCCCATAAATTCCGGGAGAAGATGAAGAGCCTGGGAATGTTTTTCCTGCCTGATGGCTCCCCAGGCTCCGTTCACGGCGCTAAACGCCCGGAGCGGGAATAACGGGAATAACGGATTTAAACAGGCGGCATCGGGATGGGAGGGGGAAGGGCTGGAGCAGCGGGGATTTGTCCGGGATATCCTGGAATTCAGCCAGGCCATCCCAAAAAAGGGTCAGGATATCTTGGGATTTGTCCAGGATATCCTGGAATGCAGCCAGGGCATCCCAAAAAAGGGTCAGGATATCCTGGGATTTAAACAGAATATCCTGGAATATGGCCAGGGCATCCCAAAAATGTGTTGGGATATCCCGGGATTTAAACAGGATATTCTGGAATACGGTCAGGGCATCCCAAAAATGGGTCAGGATATCCCAGGAATTGTCCAGGATATCCTGGAATTCAGCCAGGCCATCCCAAAAAAGGGTCAGGATATCCCAGGAATTGTCCAGGATATCCTGGAATATGGCCAGGGCATCCCAAAAATGGGTCAGGATATCCTGGGATTTGTCCAGGATATCCTGGAATATAGCCAGGCCATCCCAAAAAAGGGATCCCGGATAATACGGCCAGAGCATCCCAAAAATGGGTTGGGACATCTTGGGATTTGTCTGGGATATCCTGGAATACGGCCAGATCATCCCAAAAAAAAAGGTCAGGATATCCTGGAATTCAGCCAGGCCATCCCAAAAAAGGGTCAGGATATCCTGGGATTTAAACAGGATATTCTGGAATATGGCCAGAACATCCCAAATAGGGCTTGGGATATCTTGGGATTTGTCCAGGATATCCTGAAATCTGGCCAGGCCATCCTAAAAATGCATTAGGATATCCTGGGATTTAAACAGGATATTCTGGAATACGGCCAGGGCGTCCCAAAAAAGGGTTGGGATATCTTGGGATTTGTCCGGGATATCCTGGAATCCAGCCAGACCATCCCCAAAAAAAAAGGTCAGGATATCCTGGAATGCAGCCAGGCCATTCCAAAAAAGGGTCAGGATATCCTGGGATTTTTCCAGGATATCCTGGAATATGGCCAGGCCATCCCAAAAAAGTATCAGGATATCATGGGATTTGTCCAGGATATCCTGGAATCTGGCCAGGGCATCCCAAAAATAGGTCAGGATATCCTGGAATTTAAACAGGATATCCTGGAATATGGCCAGAACATCCCAAATAGGGCTTGGGATATCTTGGGATTTGTCCAGGATATCCTGGAATGCAGCCAGGCCATCCCAAAAAAGGGTCAGGATATCCCAGGATTTGTCCAGGTTATCCTGGAATCTGGCCAGGCCATCTCAAAAATGGCTCAGGATATCCTGGGATTTAAAGAGGATATTCTGGAATACGGCCAGGCCATCCCAAAAAAGGGTTGGGACATCTTGGGATTTGTCCAGGATATCCTGGATTACAGCCAGGCCATCCCAAAAAAGGGTCAGGATATCCTGGGATTTGTCCAGGATATCCTGGAATACGGTCAGGCCATCCCAAAGAATGGTCGGGATATCCCAGAGTCTGGGATGTCGAATTCCCATGGATCCTTTGGGACATCCCAGCAAATCCTGACAACCCCATCCCTATGGATCTGATCCCATCCCATCCCATCCCTATGGATCTGATCCCATCCCATCCCTATGGATCTGCCCCATCCCATCCCTATGGATCTTATCCCATCCCATCCCTATGGATCTGATCCCATCCTTATGGATCTGCCCCATCCCAATGGATCTGCTCCATCCCAGTGGATCTGATCCCATTCCAATGGATCTGCCACATCCCAGTGGATCTTATCCCATCCCTATGGATCCCATGGATCCCATCCCTATGGATCTGCCCCATCCCATCCCTATGGATCTGCCCCATCCCATCCCTATGGATCTGCCCCATCCCATCCCTATGGATCTGCCCCATCCCATCCCTATGGATCTGCCCCATCCCATCCCTATGGATCTGATCCCATCCCATCCCTATGGATCTGCCCCATCCCAATGGATCTTATCCCATCCCTATGGATCTTATCCCATCCCTATGGATCTGCTCCCATCCCTATGGATCTGATCCCATCCCAATGGATCTGCCACATCCCAATGGATCTTATTCCATCCCAATGGATCTGCCCCATCCCATCCCTATGGATCTGCCCCATCCCATCCCTATGGATCTGCTCCATCCCAACTGATCTGAATCCAATCCCTATGGATCTGCTCCATCCCATCCCTATGGATCCCATCCCATGAATCCCATCCCATGGATCCCATCCTATGGATCCCATCCCTATGGATCCCATGGATCCCATCCCTCTGGATCTGCCCCATTCCCGATCCCATCTCCGTTCCCCATCTCCATTAACCGGATCAGATCCCGAATTCTCCATTTCCCCCCCATTAATTCCGGGAGCAGACCCAGCTGGAAAACTGGGAAAAGCGTCCGGATGGGAAAATCGCAGCTTCCAGACCCGGCTGGATCCTGGGAAAAGGGAAAATCCAACGGATCCATCCCTTTTCCATGGAAGCTTTTCCCATCATCTCCGAGGTTTCCCATCTCGGATTCCTTGGAGCTGCCGGGAGTGGGATGGGAGGAGGACACCGGAATGTTCTGGATCTGCTGGAAAATCCCAAAAATCCTTGGAAAATGCTCTCTGCACGGCCAGGACCAGCCCAACAACACAAACATCCGAGGATGGAAAGTCGGGATTTTCCCTTGGATCCAGCCAGGATTTTCCCTTGGATCCATTCTGGGATTTCCCTTGGATCCACACTGGATTTTCCTTGGATCCAGGATGGTTTTTCCTTCGATCCACTTGGGATTTTTCCTTGGATCCAGCCAGAATTTTTCCTTGGATCCAGTTGGGATTTTCCTTGGATTCATCCAGAATTTTCCCTCAGAGGCCAGTTGGATTTTTCCTTGGATCCAGGATGGATTTTCCTTGGATCCAGGCTCAATTTTCCCTTAGATCCAACTGGGATTTTCCCTGGATCCAGCCAGGATTTTCCCTCAGATCCAGGCTCAATTTTCCTTGGATCCATTCTGGGATTTCCCTTGGATCCACACTGGATTTTCCTTGGATCCAGCTGGGATTTTCCCTTGGATCCAGGATGGTTTTTCCTTCGATCCACCTGGGATTTTTCCTTGGATCCAGCCAGAATTTTTCCTTGGATCCAGTGGGATTTTCCCTTGGATCCAGTTGGGATTTTCCTTGGATCCAGCCAGGATTTTCCTTGGATCTATCCAGGATTTTCCCTCAGGTCCCAGTTGGATTTTTCCTTGGATCCATCCAGGATTTTCCCTCAGGTCCCAGTTGGATTTTTCCTTGGATCCAGCCAGGATTTTCCCTCAGATCCAGGCTCAATTTTCCTTGGATCCAGCCAGGACTTTCCCTTGGATCCAGGCTGGAATTTTCCCTGGATCCAGGCTGGATTTTCCTTGGATCCAGGCTGGATTTTCCTTGGATCCAGTCTGAGCTGGATAAATTCCATTTATTTTCCTCATCCTTAGGATTTTTAGGGAATTTCCCGCTGGAGCAGAGCTCATTAACGATCCCAACATTTTTCCAGCAGTTCCCTCCTCCCATCCAATCCCAACTCCCGGAATTTCCCCAGAGATCCATCTGGGAATGGCCTCAGGATTCCAAATCTCCACATTCATTTTCCTTCCCAATTCCGGGGCCGATTCCCAATCCACCTGTTCCATAATGGAATTCGCTGCCATTCCCACCCGGAATTCTCCTCCTGGAATTCTCCCATTCCCTCCCCCTCCTGTCCCAATTTTCCTTCGCTCCCGTCACACTTCCAGGGCTTCAATGCCGGAAAATTGCGGGAATTAAATCCAGGAATTTTCACTTTTCCAGGCGAGCCGATGGAAAACCTGGAGATTTTCCAGCTTTTCCATCCAAGAACTTTTTTCCCTCATTTTTAGGGAAAAAAATGGATTCCCGCTCTGTGCCAGCCCATTCCCACCTTGCTCCAGGGAATTTTTCCCCTCCTCATTCCCGGGATTTTTGTTCCAGGAAGGTCCCATTTTCCAAACCCCTGGAAATCTCCAGGAGTGGGAATTTTTCCATGGAAAATCCAGAGGGACAAACCCCAACATTACCAGAGCCGGGAGCAGCTTTAATCCCATTTTCCATCCCCTGGAAATTCCACAAATCCCATTTTTCCCCTCATTTTTTCCCTCTTCCCCCTCTTTTGTCCCACCATTTCCCCTCCTTTTCCCCACATTTCTCCATCTTTTTATCCTCTTTTTTCCATCTTTTCCCCCTCTTTTCCCCAATTTTTCCCACTTTTTTTCCCCACCATTTCCCCTTTTTTTTCCTTTTCTCTTCCCTTCCATTTTCCATCTTTCTCCCTTTTTTTTCCCTTCTTTTTCCTTCTTTTCCCCCCCTTCATTCTCCCTTTTTTCTCCTCTTTATTCCCAGATTTTTTTTCCTTCGTTTCCTCATCTTTCCCCACCATTTTCCCTTTCTTTTTCCAACATTTTCTGCTCAATTTTCCCTCTTTTTCCCTCTTTTTTCCCCTCCTTTCCCCCCTCTCCTTCCCTCTCCATTTTCCCTATTTTTTCCTTCTTTATTCCCTTTTTCCCACTCCTTTTCCCCCTTTTCCCTCCCTGCTGTTGGGAATGATCCATGGGATAATCCTGGATCTGTGGCAGCTTCATCCAAAGGATCCAATTCCTGGGAATTCTCCAATCAAAGGCTCCAATTCCTGGGAATTGTCCATTCAAAGGTTCCAATTCCTGGGAATTCTCCATCTAAAGCCTCAAATTCCTGGGAATTCTCCATCCAGAGCCTCAAAATCCTGGGAATTCTCCACCTAAAGCCTCAAATCCCTGGGAATTCTCCATCTAAAGGCTCCAATTCCTGGGAATTCTCCATCCAGAGCCTCAAAATCCTGGGAATTATCCATCTAAAGCCTCAAATTCCTGGGAATTCTCCACCTAAAGCCTCAAATTCCTGGGAATTCTCCACCTAAAGCCTCAAATTCCTGGGAATTCTCCATCTAAAGGCTCCAGTTCCTGGGAATTCTTCATCCAGAGCCTCAAAATCCTGGGAATTCTCCATCTAAATGCTGAAAATCCTGGAAATTCTTCATTCAATGGCAAAATCCTGGGAATTCCTCATTCAAGGGCTCCAATTCCTGGGAATTCTCCATCCACAGGCTCCAATTCCTGGGAATTCCTCATTAAAGGGCTCCAAATCCTGGGAATTCTTCATCCAAAGGCTCCAATTGCTGGGAATTCTCCATCCAGAGCCTCAAAATCCTGGGAATTCTCCATCTAAAGCCTCAAATTCCTGGGAATTATCCATCTAAAGCCTCAAATTCCTGGGAATTCTCCATCTAAAGCCTCAAATTCCTGGGAATTCTTCATCCAGAGCCTCAAAATCCTGGGAATTCTCCATGTAAAGGCTCAAAATCCTGGGAATTCTCCATCTAAATGCTGAAAATCCTGGGAATTCCTCATTCAAGGGCTCCAGTTCCTGGGAATTCTCCATCCAAAGGCTCCAATTCCTGGGAATTCCTCATTCAAGGGCTCCAGTTCCTGGGAATTCTCCATCCAAAGGCTCCAAATCCTGGGAATTCCTCATTCAAGGGCTCCAAATCCTGGGAATTCTTCATCCAAAGGCTCCAATTGCTGGGAATTCTCCATCCAGAGGCTCCAAATCCTGGGAATTCCTCATTCAAAGCTTCAAATTCCCAGGAATTCTCCCCCAAAAGGCTCCAATTCTTCATCCAAAGGTTCTATTTCCTGGGAATTTCTCATCCAAGGGCTCCAATTCCTGGGAATTCTCCATCCAAAGGTTCTGGAGAAATGAGGGAATTTCATTATGAGGGAGTGCGGAACTGACGGATGTGGCAATGGAATGCAGAATTCCCAGGATTTTGGGGCTCCGGGACCTCAGAGCCACCAAAATTCCTGAGGCTGCAATTGAGAATTCCCAAATTCCGGATCCCCCAAGCCCCACCTGGATTTGGGAAGAGATTCCCAAGTTCTGGATCCTCCAATTCCTGGGAATTTGGGGGAGAGTCCCAAATTCTGGATCCCCAAATTCATGGGAATTCAGGGAGAAATTCCCAAATCCCGGATCCTCCAAATTCTGGGAATTCAGGGAGTGATTCCCAAAAACTGGATCAGCCATGTCTGGATTTGGGGGGATATTCCCAAATCCCAGATCAGACAAATCCTGGGAATCTGGGGAAAGATTCCCAAATCCTGGATCAGCCAAATTCTGGGAATTCAGGGAGAGACTCCCAAATTCTGGATCAGCCAAATCCTGGGAATTCAGGATCCATCCCTGATCCATCCAATCCCATCCCCAGAAATTTCGGAGTTTCTCAGGAATGCTGGAGCCTCCTCCAGGCCCATTCCCACATTTTTTTGGGATGAAGTTCCCACATTTTTTTGGGATGAAGTTCCCACATTTTTTTGGGAAGAAGTTCCCACATTTTTTGGGATGAAGTTCCCACATTTTTTTGGGATGAAAGGCGAGCAGGGCGCAGGTGGCTCCTGTCCCAGGCAGCTCCACATTCCATGAAAATCCCACATTCCAGCCTGAAACAACAGGATTATCCCAGGGAAAAGGGTTGGGATCAAACGGCGCCACCGGAGGCCCCGGGGAGGGGAAGTTTTGGGATTTTTTTGGGATTCCCAGGCACCTGCAAGGCATGGAGCCAAAATTCCAGCCCTAAAATTCCGGCCTCAAAATCCCAAACCCCAGAATTCCAGCCCCAGAATTCAGCCCCAGAATTCCTGACCCCAAAATTCCAGCCCCAAAATTCGAGACCAAAATTCCTGACCCCAAAATTCCTGACCCAAAAATTCCTGACCCCAAAATTCCTGACCCCAGAATTCCAGCCCCAAAATTCGAGACCAAAATTCCTGACCCCAAAATTCCAGCCCCAGAATTCCGGCCTCAAAATTCCAGCCTCAAAATTCTGGCCCCAAAATTCCAGCCCCAGAATTCCTGACCCCAAAATTCCAGCTCCAAAATTCCAGACCAAAATTCCAGACCAAAATTCCTGACCCTAAAATTCCAGCCCCAGAATTCCTGACCCCAAAATTCCTGACCCCAAAATTCCAGCCCCAGAATTCCAGCCCCAGAATTCAGCCCTAAAATTCCGGCCCCAAAATCCCAGCTCCAAAATTCCAGACCAAAATTCCTGACCCCAAAATTCCTGACCCAGAATTCCGGCCCCAAAATTCCAGCCCCAAAATTCGAGACCAAAATTCCTGACCCCAAAATTTCTGACCCCAGAATTCCTGACCCCAAAATTCCAGCTCCAAAATTCCAGACCAAAATTCCTGACCCCAAAATTCCTGACCCAGAATTCCTAACCCCAAAATTCCTGACCCCAAAATTCCTGACCCCAGAATTCCTGACCCCAAAATTCCAGCTCCAAAATTCCAGACCAAAATTCCAGACCAAAATTCCTGACCCCAAAATTCCTGACCCAGAATTCCTGACCCCAAAATTCCAGCCCCAAAATTTGAGACCAAAATTCCTGACCCCAAAATTCCTGACCCCAAAATTCCTGACCCCAGAATTCCAGCCTCAAAATTCCGGCCCCAAAATTCCAGACCAAAATTTCTGACCCCAGAATTCCAGCTCCAAAATTCCAGACCAAAATTCCTGACCCCAAAATTCTAACCCCAGAATTCCTGACCCCAAAATTCCAGCCCCAAAATTCGAGACCAAAATTCCTGACCCCAAAATTCCTGACCCCAAAATTCCAGCCCCAAAATTCCAGCCTCAAAATTCCAGCCCCAAAATTCCAGACCAAAATTTCTGACCCCAAAAATTCCAACCCCAAAATCCCTGGGCTGGAATTCCCAAATGATTCCCACACCTCCCTGGAAGCATCCTGGGATGTCCTGGTCCTTCGGGATGAGGTGGGAATCGGGATAAGGCGGAATTTGGGATGAGGATGAGGCAAAAACTGGGATGAGGATTCCACGGAAATTGGGATGAGGTGGAATTTGGGGTGAGGATCCTGCAGAAATGGGGATGAGGATTCCATGGAAATCAGGATGAGATGGGAATCAGGATAAAGCGGAATTTAGGATAAGGCAGAATTTGGGATAAGGATCCCACAGAAATCAGGATGAGGATTCCATGGAAAGCAGGATGAGGATGAGGTGGGAATTGGGATGAGGATTCCATGGAATTCAGCATGAGGATCCCATGGAAATTGGGATGAGGATTCCATGGAAATCAGGATGAGATGGGAGTTGGGATAAGGAGGAATTTAGGATAAGGCAGAATTTGGGATGAGGCAAAAATCAGGATGAGGATTCCATGGAAATCAGGATGAGATGGGAGTTGGGATAAGGAGGAATTTAGGATAAGGCAGAATTTGGGATGAGGCAAAAATCAGGATGAGGATTCCATGGAAATCAGGATGAGGTGGGAATTGGTATAAGGCGGAATTTGGGATGAGGCGGAATTTGGGATGAGGTCGCCATGGAAATATGGGATGAAGATCCCATGGAAATTGGGATGAGGATGAGGCAAAAATCGGGATGAGGATTCCATGGAAATTGGGATGAGGTGGGAATCAGGCTGAGGCAGAATTTGGGATAAGGATCCCACAGAAATCAGGATGAAGATTCCATGGAATTTTGATGAGGGTGAGGTGGAATTTGGGATGAGTATCCCACAAAATTTGGGATGAGGATCCCATGGAAATCGGGATGAGTGTGAGGTGGGTGACGCTGGAATTCCCTGGATCCAGGCTCCGGGATAAAATGGGAAAAAAGGGAATTCACCATTGCCGGAAGCTCCCAAGGAATTCTCTGGAATTCCCATCCCTGGCCGTGTCCCTGGATAATCTGGGATGCTTTTCCCACTTTTCCCATTCCTCCTTTTCCAGGGCCGCCCTCAACATCCCCAAATCTGAGCCCCTTTTCCAGGAAAAAAACTCCTGGAATTTCTGGAATTCCAAATTTTCAGGATACCTGGAGGGGTTTGATGATCCCGCTGGGAATGGGGATGGATTTCCCTGGGAATATTTTCATTTAGGATCAAGGAAAACCCCCGTGGGCTCGGAATTCCGACCATTTCCCGGGAATCTCCTTTGGGATCGTGCAGCGGCGTTTTCCCTTTAAAAACAACCCTGGGAAAAGTGGGAAAAGCAAAACAAATCCCAAAGATCCCACGGGTCACGAGGTCCGGGCTAAAAATTCAACGGGATTTTCCGCGCGGGTGAATTTTGCCGGGATTTGGCATCACGTGGGGATTTGTCCGCATTCCCGAGGTTTTTCCGGGAGCTCCGGGATTTCTGGGATGGAGGATGGGTTTGGGGTTTTTCCAGCACACTCAGAATCCCAAAATCTTTCCTGTGTTCCCTGTGGGATCCCTGGGGAGGATCCCGGGGTTTGGTGTCCCTGAATTCCCAAGAAATCCCGAGAAAATGGCGGGATTTGGGATTTGGGGAAGGATCTGGCTCAGTTTTGGGCATCCTGATCCTTGTGGGATTGTCCCAATCTTTGTGGGGTCATCCCAATCCTTATGGGATCATCCCAATCCCTGTGGGATTGTCCCAATCCTTGTGGGATCATCCCAATCTTTATGGGATCATCCCAATCCTTATGGGATCACCCCAATCCTTATGGGATCACCCCAATCCTTATGGGATCATCCCAATCCTTGTGGGATCATCCCAATCCTTATGGAATGATCCTGATCCTTATAGGATCACTCCGATCCTTATGGGATCATCCCAATCGGGATCACCCCAATCCCTGTGGGATCATCCCAATCATTGTGGAATCATCCCGATCCTTATGGGATCATCCCAATCCCTGTGGGATCATCCCAATCCTCATGGGATCATCCTGATCGTTGGGGGATCATCCCAATCCCTGTGGGATCATCCCAATCCTTGTGGGGTCATCCCAATCCTTATGGGATCATCCCGATCCTTGTGGGATCATCCCAATCCTTGTGGGATCACCCCAATACCTGTGGGATCATCTTGATCATTGGGGATCATCCCAATCCCTGTGGGATCATCCCAATCCCTGTGGGATCATCCCAATCCTTATGGGATCACCCCAATCCTTATGGAATCATCCCGATCCTTGTGGGATCATCCCAATCCTTATGGGATCATCCTGATCCTTGTGGGATCATCTCGATCCTTATGGGATCATCCCAATCCTTGTGGGGTCATCCCAATCCTTGTGGGGTCATCCCAATCCTTATGGGATCATCCAAATCCTTATGGGATCATCCCAATCCTTATGGGATCACTCCAATCCTTATGGGATCATTCCAATTCTTGTGGGATCATCCCAATCCTTATGGGATCATCCCAATCCTTATGGGATCATCCCAATCCTTATGGGATCATTCCAATCCTTATGGGATCATCCCAATCCTTGTGGAATCACCCCAATCCTTATGGGATCATCTCAATCCTTATGGGATCACCCCAATCCTTATGGGATCATCCCAATCATTGTGGGATCATCCCAATCCCTGTGGGATCATCCCAATCCTTATAGGATCACTCCAATCCTTATGGGATCATCCCAATCCTTATGGGATCACCCCAATCCTTATGGGATCATCCCAATCCTTATGGGGTCATCCCAATCCTTATGGGATCATCTCAATCCCTGTGGGATCATCCCAATCCTTGTGGGATCATCTTGACCCCTGTGGGATCATCCTGATCCTTGTGGGATCGTCCCAATCCCTGTGGGATCATCCCAATCCTTGTGGGATCATCTCGATCCTTATGGGATCACCTCAATCCTTGTGGGATCATCTTGACCCCTGTGGGATCATCCTGATCCTTTTGGGATCACCCCAATCCCTGTGCTCCCCCTTCACCCCATGGGGGTTTTAGCCCCGAAGTCCCCAAAAAACCCCAAGAAATATTTGGGATTTGGGGTTTTAGCCCCAAAATCCCCATGAAATTTGTGGGATTTGGTGTTTTAGCCCCAAAATCCTGAAAAACCCCAAGAAATTTGTGGGATTTGGGGTTTTAGCCTAAATTTGGGCCTAAAATAAAATTTGGGGGTAAATTTTAGCCCAAATTTGGGGCTAAAACACCAAATCCCCCAGAAAACACCAAGAAATTTGTGGGATTTGAGGTTTCAGCCCCAAAATCCCTGACAAACCCCAATAAATTTGTGGGATTTGGGGTTTTAGCCTGAATTTGGGGCTAAAACCAAATTTGGGGCAAAATTTTAGCCCAAATTTGGGTCTAAAACACCAAATCTCCCCAAAAACCCCAATAATTTTTTGGGATTTGTGGTGAGGACTGCGCTCAGCTGCCGCTGCTCCTCATCCCAACCCCATTCCCACCGTTCCCTTCCATCCCAAAAATTCCCAAATCCCGGAGTTTCCTCCTCCCGTCCCAAAACTCAACCCCGAGCCCTCCTGGGCCGGGTTTAAATCCCCTAAAAACCCCCTGGGCCGGGTTTAAATCCCCTAAACCCCCCCTGGGACGGGTTTAAATCCCCCAAACCCACCCTGGGCCGGGTTTAAATCCCCTAAAAACCCCCTGGGCCGGGTTTAAATCCCCTAAAAACCCACCCTGGGTCGGGTTTAAATCCCCTAAAACCCCCCTGGGCCGGGTTTAAATCCCCCAAACCCCCTCGGGGCCCCCTGGGCCGGGTTTAAATCCCCTAAAAACCCCCTGGGCCGGGTTTAAATCCCCTAAAACCCCCCTGGGCCGGGTTTAAATCCCCTAAACCCACCCTGGGTTGGGTTTAAATCCCCCAAACCCCCTCGGGGCCCCCTGGGCTGGGTTTAAATCCCCCAAACCCACCCTGGGCCGGGTTTAAATCCCCTAAAAACCCCCTGGGCCGGGTTTAAATCCCCTAAAAACCCCCTGGGCCGGGTTTAAATCCCCCAAACCCACCCTGGGTCGGGTTTAAATCCCCCAAACCCACCCTGGGCCGGGTTTAAATCCCCTAAACCCCCTCGGGGGCCCCCGGGCGGGTTTAAATCCCCAAAGCCCCGCGCGTGGCCCCCGGCCAAGGCTCCATGGAAGGGATAAAGATCCCAAAGTTTTCCCAAAATCCCAAAGTTCCCGCAGCCTCCCGAGCTGCCGGGCGGCCTTTAGACCGAGCTTAGCCAAGCCCGGATCCCGCAGGAATTCCCGGCCGGAAGGAAGGGCAGGAGGAAGGAAAAAAAAAAAGGTAAAAAAACCTGGATTTGGGAATTTTTGTTTCCCTCTTTTCCCCTTCCCCACCCCATCGTCTCCCGGCTCGGCGGAGAATTCCAAGGTGGGAATTTGGGATCGAATCTTGTCCTGGGGGTGCGGGAATTCGCAAAAATCCCCCAAATTTAAAAAAAAAATCCGAATTTCAACCCCCAGCCGCGCGTTCATCCCGGTTTTTTCTTTCCTGGGGGTGCAGAGTCGCAAGAGCAGGAAAATCCAAAAAAAGTCCCAAAAAAATCCCAAAAAAATCCCAAATTCCGCCCCCCAGCAGCGCGTTCATCCCGGTTTTCTCTTCCCGGGGGGTGCAGAGTCGCAAGAGCAGGAAAATCCCAAAAAAATCCCAAAAAAATCCCAAAAAAATCCCCAAAAAAATCCCAAATTCCGCCCCCCAGCAGCGCGTTCATCCCGGTTTTTTCTTCCCGGGGAGTGCAGAATCCCAGGGGCAGGAAAATCCCAAAAAAAATCCCAAAAAAATCCCAAATTCCGCCCCCCAGCAGCGCGTTCATCCCGGTTTTCTCTTCCCTGGGGGGCGCAGAATCTCAGGAGCAGGAAAATCCCAAAAAAAATCCCAAATTCCGCCCCCCAGCCGCGCGTTCATCCCGGTTTTTTCTTCCTGGGGGGTGCAGAATCCCAAGAGCAGGAAAATCCCAAAAAAATCCCAAAAAAATCCCAAATTCCGCCCCCAGCAGCGCGTTCATCCCGGTTTTCCCTTCCCTGGGGGGTGCAGAATTCCAGGAGCTGTAAAATCCCAAAAAATCCCAAAAAAACCCCAAATTCTGCCCCCCCCGGCAGGAGTTTAACCCCCAGCGGACCCAAATCCTGCCCGGGGGGTGCAGAAATTCCTAAAAATCCCCCAAATCCCCCCAAAAAATTCCAAATTCCGCCCCCCAGCCGCGCGTTCATCCTGGTTTTCTCTTCCCGGAGGGTGCAGAGTCCCAAGAGCAGGAAAATCCCAAAAAAAATCCCAAAAAAAATCCCAAATTCCGCCCCCCAGCAGCGCATTCATCCCGGTTTTTTCTTTCCTGGGGGTGCAGAATTCCAGGAGCGGGAAAATCCCAAAAAAAATCCCAAATTCCCATCCCCCAGCAGGGGTTTAACCCCCGGGTTCCCTTTTCCTGGGGGCTGCAGAATCCCGGGATTAGGATTTGGGATTCTGGGAATGGGGGAAGCGTGGGCATTTTGGGGGAATTTTGGGGTGGGATTGTGGGAAAAACGGGAATGGGATCGGGAATAGGATCAGGAATGGGGTTGGGAAGAGCTGGAGCAGCTTTCCAGGATTCTGGGAATGGGGGAACTGTGGGGATTTGGGGGGAATTTTGGGGTGGGATTGTGGGAGAAATGGGATTGGGATCAAGAATGGGGCTGGGAATGGAGTTGGGAATGGGGTCAGGAATGGGGCTGGGAATGGGGTTGGGAATGGGGTCAGGAATGGGGTCGGGAATGGGGTCGGGAATGGGATCAGGAATGGGGTCGGGAATGGGGTTGGGAATGGGATCAGGAATGGGATCAGGAATGGGATCGGGAATGGGGTTGGGAATGGGGTTGGGAAGAGCTGGAGCAATTCCCAGGATTCTGGGATTCTGGGAATGGGGAGATTTTGGGGGAATTTTGGTATGGGATCAAGGGAGAACCAGAAATAGGATTGGGAAAGGGGTTGGGAATGGGATCTCAGGATTGGGGTTGGGAATGGGGTCGGATATAGGGTTGGGAAGAGCTGGAGCAGCTCCCGGGATTCTGGGATTCTGGGAATGGGGGGATTTGGGGGGAATTTTGGGGTGGGCTCAGGAATGGGGTTGGGAAAAAGCTCCTCAATCCTTTGGGACGGTCCCGGAATCTTTTGGGAATCTCCGGGATGTTTGTGGGGTTTGGAGCTCTCCGGGGCCACTTTTCCAGAGACTCTTCCCAAAAAAAAAAAATCCTGGGAGAGGCTTCCGAGGGTCCCGGTTCCCACGGCTTTTTTGGGATGGTTCTGGGGCCGGATCGCTGAGTTTGGGGTGGGATCAGCGGCCCCAAAAGGATCCTAAATCCGCTTTTGGGATTTGCCGGGATCAGGAAGGGGAATGGAAGGAAATCCGGATTATCCCGACCGCTCCCAGCTCCCAACCCCCTTTTTTTGGGATGGTTTTGGGGCTGAATCCCTGGATTTGGGGTCTTTTGGGTGGTGCCGGAGCAGGATCCGTCCCTAAATCATATTTTAGGATTTGCGGGGATCGGGAATGGGAATGGGAATGGGAATGGGAATGGGAAGAGAGGAGATCTGGATGATCCCAACCCTTCCCACTTATTTTTTGGGATGGTTTTGGGGCCGGATCGTTGAGTTTTGGGTCATTTGGGGGTCAGATCCTAAAGCCACTGTTGGGATTTGCAGGGATCAGGAATTCTGGGCAATCCTGATGATCCCAAGCCCCAACATTCCCTGGAAAAGCCTGGAATGAAATTGGGGTCATTTTAATTAAAAACTGGATCGGGATCTGGGAATTCCCTCCTGGATCCCTTTTCCCATTCCCAATTTTATTTTGGGATCTGGGAATTCCCTCCTGGATCCCTTTTCCCATTCCTGGTTTAATTCCAGCGATTTTCCTTGCAGATCCCTTTTCCCATTCCCGGTTTTATTCTGGGATTTGGGAAATCCCTCCCGGATCCTTCTCTCATTCCCAGTTTTTTCCCAGGGTCTGGAAATTCCCTCCTGGATCCCTTTTCCCATTCCCAGTTTAATTCTGGGATTTGGGAATTCCCTCCCGGATCCCTTTTCCCATTCCTGGTTTAATTCCAGCAATTTTCCTCCCAGATCCCCATTCCCAGTTTTTTTCCAGGATCTGGGAATTCCCTCCCGGATCCCTTTTCCCATTCCCGGTTTTATTCTGGGAATTCCCTCCCGGATCCCCTTTTTCCATTCCCAGTTTAATTCTGGGATTTGGGAATTCCCTCCTGGATCCCTTTTCCCATTCCTGGTTTAATTCCAGCAATTTTCCTCCCAGATCCCCATTCCCAGTTTTTTTCCAGGATCTGGGAATTCCCTCCCAGATCCCTTTTCCCATTCCCGGTTTTATTCTGGGAATTCTCTCCCGGATCCCTTTTCCCATTCCTGGTTTAATTCCAGCAATTTTCCTCCCAGATCTCCATTCCCAGTTTTTTTCCAGGATCTGGGAATTCCCTCCCAGATCCCTTTTCCCATTCCCGGTTTTATTCTGGGAATTCCCTCCCGGATCCCTTTTCCCATTCCCGGTTTTATTCTGGGAATTCCCTCCCGGATCCCTTTTCCCATTCCCGCTTTTATTCTGGGAATTCCCTCCCGGATCCCTTTTCCCATTCCCGGTTTTCTCTCCGATCCCGAATTCCCGGGGCAGTGGGGGATGGGCGGGAGTTTCCCGCAGCGCTCCGAGGCCAGGGAGGAGCAGCGGGATCGGATTCCAAGGAAAACTCGGGATCGGATTCCAAGGAAAACTCGGGAGTTGGGCGGGCCCGGCCGGGAATGTGGAACCCGCTGGGATTTTGGTGTTCCTGCCTCTTTTTTTTGGGATTTCGGGAGCCGGGAAGGAGCAGAGGGAACCAATTCCATGGGGGGACAATTCCCGGGGTGCTCCAGAGGCGGAAAATCGGGAAAAATTGGGAATGAGCCCTGCCTGAAAATCGGGAATGAAATGTTCCCCAAAAATCGGGAAAATAGGATTTTTCCCTGTATGGGAAAATCAGGAATGAGCTGTTCCCTGTGTCCTGGGAGGATGAAAAAAATCAGGAACTCCCAAATCCCAATCCCAAATCCCAAACGCCAAACCCCAAACCCAAACTCCATTCCCAGAATCCCAAACCCCAATCCCAAATCCCAAACTCCATTCCCAAATCCCAAACTCCAATCCCAAATCCCAAACTCCATTCCCAAATCCCAAACTCCAATCCCAAATCCCAAACCCTAAAGCCCACTCCCAGCTCCCAAACCAGGGATGGGATTTGGGATGGGATCTGGGATTTGTGGGATCCCAAAGTGGGTTTTGGGGTTTTGGATATGGGATCTGGGATGGGGTATGGGATTTTGCGAATGGAGTTTGGGATGGGATTTGGGATTGTTGGGATCCTAAACTGGGATTTGGGATGAGATTTGGGATTTGGGATTTGCAATGATGTTTGGGATTTGGGGTTTGGGATGAGGTTTGGGATTTGGGGTTTGTGATGAGGTTTGGGATTTAGGATTTGGGATCTGGGGTTTGGGATTTGGGATTTGGGGTTTGTGATGAGGTTTGGGATTTAGGATTTGGGATTTGGAGTTTGGGATTTGGGATTTGGGGTTTGGGATTTGGGATCTGGGGTTTGGGATTTGGGATTTGAGGTTTGGGATTTGGGGTTTGTGATGAGGTTTGGGGTTTGGGGTTTGGGCTCACAAGGACCAGGGAGAGGCCGGGCTCTGATTCCCAGCGGATTTTTGGGAAGGGAGACACAAATCCCAGATTTTCCATCCTGGCATGGGAGAAACCCCAGGAAAAGCTGCCGGGGATGCGGTGCCGGGGGTGACACTCAGTGACACTTGGTGACACTCGGTGACACTCGGTGACACTCGGTGACAGTGCCACTGCTGGGTGGCACCTGCCGGGACCTCTTGGATCTGTCCTGATCCCAATTCTGATCCCAATCTCAATCCCAAACCTGATCCCAATCTGATCCCAATCCTGATTCCAATTCCAATCCTGATCCTGATCCTGATCCCAATACTGATCCCAATCCTGATCCTGATCCTGATCCCAATTCCAATCCCAAATGTGATCCCAATCCCCAACCCAATCCCAATCCTGATCCTGATCCCAATCCACACCCCAATCCCCATCTCAATCCCGATCCCAAACCTGATCCCAATCCGATCCAAATCCTGATTTCGATTCTAATCTCGATCCTGATCTTGATCCCAATCCCAAACCCAATCCTAAACCTGATCTCAAACCCAATCCCGATTCTGATCCTGATGCTAATCCCAATCCAGATCCCGATCCCAATTCCAATTCCAAATGTGATCCCAATCCCCATCCCAATCCTGATGCCCATCCTGAACCCAATCCCGATCCCAATCCCAATCCCCATCCCGATCCTGATCCCAATCCCAATCCTGATCCTGATCCCAATCCCAATCCTGGTCCCAATCCAACCCCAATCCTGATCCCGATCCCAATCCTGATTCCAATCCCAATCCCAATCCCAATCCTGATCCCAATTCCAATCCCAATCCCGATCCTGATCCTGATCCTGATCCTGATCCTGATCCTGATCCTCATCCTCATCCCAATCCCAAATGTGATCCCAATCCCCATCCCATTCCCAATCCCATTCCCAATCCCATTCCCAATCCCGATCCCGATCCCTGGGGCAGTCCCAGCCCCAGTTGTCCCCTCACAGCCCTGGGGACAGCCCCGAGCCGTGTCCCCAATGTCCCCAAGGGTGACCCCAGAGCTGCTCCCGGGGTGTCCCCAATTCTAGGGATGTCCCCAATGTCCCCAGGACTGTCCCCAGTTCCCAGGATGTCCCCAGTGTCCCCAGGGGTGTCCCCAATGTCCCCAGGGATGTCCCAAATTCCCGGGATGTCCCCAATGTCCCCAGGGGTGTCCCCAATGTCCCCAGGGCTGTCTGCAATCCCTGGGATGTCCCCAATTCCCGGGATGTCCCCAGTGTCCCCAGGAATGTCCCCGGAGCTGCTCCTGGGGTGTCCCCAGGCCCCCCAGGTGACATTTAGGGACATTTTGGGGTTGTCCTGGCTCCAAACTGATCGGAATTCCCGGGATGGCACTGGGGACAATCCCTGGGATGGCACTGGGGACAATTCCTTGGATGGGGACGGGGACAATTCCTGGGATGGGAATGGGGACAATTCCCGGGCTGGCGATGTCGCCGCTGGTGGCACTTTGGGGACAGCACGGCTGCCGCCCCTCCCCCCTCCCTGTGGCCTTTGCGCCGCTTTTCCAGCGGGAAGAATTCCCAGAAAAACCCAAACAAAGGCGGGAGCGGCTCCGGGAGCGGCCCCGCCCCCGCTCGGGGAGCAGCGGGAATTCCGCCGGGAATTGGGATTCCAGCCCCCATCCCACTTTTCCCGGTACTTTTCCCACTTTTCCCGCTTTTTTCCCCACTTTCCCCGTCATTTTCCCCACTTTTCCTGGTCTTTTTCCCACTTTTCCTATCATTTTTCCCGCTTTTCCAGCCCCTATCCCTCTCACCCTGCAGTTCTCCCCATTTTTTCTGGCGGTTCTCCCACTTTTCCCATCGTTTTTCTGGCTTTTCCCGGTGTTTTTCCCCACTTTTCCAACCCCTATCCCACTTTTCCTGGTGTTTTCCCTGCGTTTTTCCCTCTTTTCCTGGAGTTTTCCCTATTTCTCCAGCCCCCATCCCTCTTTCCCTGGCATTTTTCCTGCTTTTCCCATCATTTTTCCCACTTTTTCTGGTGTTTTTCTGACCTTTTTAGCCCCCACCCCACTTTTCCCAGCATTTTTCCCACTTTTCCCGTGGTTTTCCCGATTTCCCCAGCAGTTTCCCCGCTTTCCCCATAATTTTCCTCACTTTCCAAGGGTTTTTATCTCTTTTCCCAGGATTTTCCCATTTCCAACAATTTTTTCCTCTTTTCCCAGCATTTTTTCCCACTTTCCTGGCATTTTTCCCACTTTTCCTGGGCTTTTTCCTGATTTTTCCAGTGTTTTTCCCATTTTTCCTGGGGTTTTTCCCACTTTTCCGGCATTTCCCCCACTTTTCCTAGGGTTTTTCCTGATTTTCCCGGCATTTTTCCCACTTTTCCTGGGGTTTTTCCCACTTTCCTGTTTTTTTCCCACTTTTCCTGGGTTTTTTTCCCACTTTACTGGGTTTTTCCTGCTTTCCCTGGGGGTTTTCCCACTTTTTTGTGGTTTTCCCCCACTTTTCCCATTATCTTTCCACTTTCCCAGTGTTTTTTCCACTTTCCTGGCGTTTTACCCACTTTCCCGGTGTTTTTCCTGCTTTTCCCAGGGTTTTTCCCATTTTCACGGGGTTTTCCCCTATTTTTCAATTTTCCCCCCATTTTCCTGGCATTTTCCCCACTTTTCCTGTGTTTTCCCCCTCTTTTCCCATTATTTTTCCCACTTTCCCAGGGTTTTTCCCACTTTCCCAATGTTTTTCCCACTTTCCCGACATTTTTCCTGCTTTTCCCAGTGTTTTTCCCCCTTTTTCCCAGGGTTTTCCCCATTTTCCCCCCATTTTTCCTGCTTTTCCAGCCGCGGGGATCCCGGCGGGGAAGGGGCAGCCATGGCCCCCAACGGCTCGGTGGGAATTCGGGATTCCCCTCCGGAGCCGGGGATTTTCCTGGATGAGGATTTGGGATCCGACTGGTACATCTACGAATCCACCGAGTCCACGGCCCAGGATGAGTGAGTGGCCCCAAAATGTCCCCAAAATATCCCCTAAAAGTATTCCCAAAGTGGCCCAAAAAATTCCCCATTAGTGGCCCCAAATGTTCCCCATTAGTGGCCCCAAAATGTCCCCCAAAGTTCCAAAAATGTCCCCAAAATATCCCCAAAAGTGGCCCCAAAATGTCCCCCAAAGTTCCAAAAATGTCCCCAAAATATCCCCAAAAATGTCCCCAAAATATCCCCAAAATGGCCCCCAAAATGCCTTCAAAATGTCCCCAAACTATCCCCCAGAATGTCACCAAAATGTCCCCAAAAATGCCCCCAAAAGTGGCCCCAAAATGTCCCCCAAAGTCACAAAAATGTCCCCAAAATATCCCCCAAAAGTGTCCTCAAAGTGGCCCCAAGAGTTCCCCATTAGTGTCCCCAAAATGTCCCCAAAAATGGCCCCAAATGTCCCCAAAAATACTCCCAGAATATCCCCCAAAATATCCCCAAAATATCCCCAAAATATCCCCAAAATGTCCCCAAAAGTGGCCCCAAAATGTCACCCAAAGGGTCCTCAAAGTGCTCCTAAAATCCCAAAAATCCTAAAAATCCCAAATCTGGGATTTTTCCTGCCTTCCCCAGCCCTTTTAGAGTTAAACCCGAATCTGGGATTTTTCCTGTTTTTCCATCATTTTCCAGGCCCTTTTAGGGTCAAACCCCACCCAAATCTGGGATTTTCCCATTTTTCCATCATTTTCCCAGCTCTTTTAGGGTTAAACCCAAATATGGGATTTTTCCCATTTTCCCATCGCTATTCCCATTTCCCCCAACCCTTTTAAGGGGGGAAATCCCAAAAATCCCCAGAATTCCAAATCTGGGATTTTTCCCGTCTTTCCATCATTTTCTGGGCCCTTTTAGGGTTAACCCCACCAAAATTTGGGATTTTTTCCGATTTTTCCATCATTTTCTGGGTCCTTTTAGGGTTAAACCTAAATCTGAGATTTTTCACCATTTTCCCATTGTTTTCCCCATTTTTCCTGGCCCTTTTAAGGGGGGAAATCCCAAAAATCCCCAGAATTCCAAATCTGGGATTTTTCCTGGTTTTCCCAGCCCTTTTAGGATTAAACCCAAATATGGAATTTTTTTTTCCCATTTTCCCATTTTTCCAGCCCTTTTAAGGGGGGAAATCCCAAAAAATCCTAAAAATCCACAATCTGGGACTTTTCCTGCTTTTCCCAGCCCTTTAGGATCAAATCCACCCAAATCTGGGATTTTTTTCCGATTTTTCCATCATTTTCTGGACCCTTTTAGGGTCAATCCCACCCAAATATGGGATTTTCCCGATTTTTCCATCATTTCCCCAGCCCTTTTAGGGTTAAACCCAAATATGGGATTTTTCCCATTTTCCCATCGCTATTCCCATTTTCCCCAGCCCTTTTAAGGGGGGAAATACCAAAAATCCCCAGAATTCCAAATCTGGGATTTTTCCTGTTTTTCCCAGCCCTTTTAGGATTAAACCCAAATATGGAATTTTTTTCCCATTTTCCCATTTTTCCAGCCCTTTTAAGGGGGGAAATCCCAAAAAATCCTAAAAATCCACAATCTGGGACTTTTCCTGTTTTTCCCAGCCCTTTATGATCAAATCCACCCAAATCTGGGATTTTTCCAGTTTTTCCATCATTTTCCGGGCCCTTTTAGGGTTAAACCCACCAAAATCTGGGATTTTTTCCGATTTTTCCATCATTTTCCGGGCCCTTTTAGGGTTAAACCTAAATCTGAGATTTTCCACCATTTTCCCATTGTTTTCCCCATTTTTCCTGGCCCTTTTACAGGGGGAAAATCCCAAAAATCCCAAATGGGCTTTTTCCCATTTCCCCCAGCCCTTTTAGGGTCAAACCCACCCAAATCCAGGATTTTTCCCATTTTTCCAGCCTTTTTCCCGACGCCATCCCGGAATGCCACCCCACAATCTCCCCCCGGCTGTACCACACCATCATGGCTCCAATTTCCGTGAGTATCCGCCCCAAAATTCCCCCCAAAAAACCCCAATCCCAAATTTCCCACATTCCGTTCCCTGCCCAGAATCCACAGATTTCATTGCCGGCGCCCTCTTGGATGGATTTTCCCACCTAAACCATCCCAGAATTCCCGGATTTCTGGGATTTCGCTTCCCTGTGAGACAAGAACTCCAAAATTCCTCCCAAATCATTCCCAGGGCTTGTTTTTCCATGGATTTATGGGGTCTCCATGGGGTTCCCATCATTCCCAGAACCCTTTTCCATGGATTTATGGGGTTTCTATGAGAATCCCATCATTTCCATCATTCCATGGATTTATGGGGTTTCCATGGGGTTCCCATGATTCCCAAGTCTCTTTTCCATGGAATTACGGGATTTCCATGGGGTCCCCATCATTCCCATCATTCCCAAGTCTGTTTTCCATGGATTTATGGGGTCTCCATGGGGTTCGCATCATTCCCAGAACCCTTTTCCATAAATTTATGGGGTCTCTGCAGGGTTCCCATTATTCCCATCATTCCCAGAACCCTTTTCTATGGATTTATGGGATTCTGTGATGATCCCATCATTCCCATCATTCCATGAATTTATGGGATTTCCATGGGGTCCCCATCATTCCCAACATTCCCAAGTCTGTTTTCCATGGATTTATGGGGTCTCCATGGGTGTCCCACTAATCCCAGAACAGTTTTCCATGGATTTATGGGGTTTCCATGAGGATCCCATCATTTCCATCATTCCATGGATTTATGGGGTTCCCACCTCTCCCATCATTCCCAGAACCCTTTTCCATGGATTTATGGGATTTCCATGGGGTTCCCATCATTCCCGTCATTCCCATGTCTGTTTTCCATGGACTTACGGGGTCTCTGTGGGGTTCCCATCATTCCCAGAGCCCTTTTCCATAAATTTATGGGGTCTCTGCAGGGATCCCATTATTCTCATCATTCCCAGAACCATTTTCCATGAATTTATGGGATTCTGTGATGATCCCATCATTCCCATCATTCCATGGATTTATGGGATTTCCATGGGGTTCCCATCATTCCCGTGTCTGTTTTCCATGGATTTATGGTGTCTCTGTGGGGTTACCATCATTCCCAGAACCGTTTTCCATGGATTTTTGGGGTTTCCATGGGGTTTCCACGGGGTTCCCAGTGCTCCCAGCACCTTTTCCATGGATTTCCATCCCGTTCCAGCTGGCCGTGCTCCTGGCCTTGTCCTTCCTGGTCAAGCGCCGCCGGCTCCACCGGAATTGCTGGAATGGCGTCCCGGGATTGCTCAGGTACGGAATTCCCAAAATCCCACTGATCCCTCCCTGGAAAGGGCTCGGAATTCCCAAAATCCCATCCCTGCAAAGGGCTTGGAATTCCCAAAATCCCTCCCTGGAAATGACTCAGAATTCCCAAATCCCATCCCTGGGAAGAGCTTGGAATTCCCAAAATCCCATCCTTGGAGATGACCCAGAATTCCCAAATTCCCTTCCTTGGAAAGGGCTTGGAATTCCCAAATCCCTTCCCTGGAAATTCCCAAAAGCCCACTGATCCCATCCCATGGAAAGAACTGGGAATTCCCAAAATCCCATTCCTGGAAAGGGCTCGGAATTCCCAAAACCCCTCCTTGGAAACTTGGACATCCTTGGACTCAGAATTCCCAAGCCCTGCTGATCCATCCATGGAAAGGCCTTGGAATTCCCAAAATTCCTCCCTGGGAAGGACCTGGAATTCCCAAATCCCTGGGAAAGAGTGAGAATTCCCAAAATTCCTCCCTGGGAAGGAGTGGGAATTCCTGAAATCTCTGGCAAGGAGCGAGAATTTCCAAGTCTCTGGGAAGGACCCAGAATTCCCAAAATCCCTGGGAAGGAGCAAGAATTCCTGAGTGCCTGGGAAGGAGCAGGAATTCCCTGGGAATGAGTGGGAATTCCCAAATTTCCTGACAAGGAGTGGGAATTTCCTGGGAGGAGTGGGAATTCCTAAATCCCTGGGAAGGACCTGGAATTCCCGACTCTCTGGCAAGGAGTGGAAATTCCCGAGTGCCCGGCAAGGCCCGGCATTCCCGACTCCCTGAACATTCCCGAATCCTGGATATTCCCAACTCTTGAACATTCCCGACTCCCTGAGAATTCCCAACTCGCTGAACATTCCCAACTCTGTGGACATTCCTGAACTCCCTGGATATTCCCAAATTCCTGAACATTCCCGATTTCCTTGACATTCCCAAACTCCCTGAACATTCCCAACTTCCTGTACATTCCCGACTTCCTGTACATTCCCAAACTCCCTGAACATTCCCAAACTTCCTGGACGTTCCTGACTCCCTGGACATTCCCAAACTCCCTGAACATTTCCAGTTCCCTGAACATTCCCAAACTCCCCGAATATTCCTGGTTCCCTGAACATTCCCAATTCTTGAATATTCCCGATTTCCTGTACATTCCCAAACTCCCTGAACATTCCCAAACTTCCTGGATGTTCCTGACTCCCTGGACATTCCCAGTTCCCTGAACATTCCCAAACTCCCCGAACATTCCCGGTTCCCTGAACATTCCCAACTCTTGAATATTCCCAACTCCCTGGACATTCCAAACTCCCTGAACATTCCTGACTCTTTGAACATTCTTGATTCCCTGAACATTCCCAACTCCCTGGACATTCCCGACTCCTGGACATTCCCAAAGTCCCTGGACGTTCCTGACTCCCTGAATATTCCCAACTCCCTGAGCATTCCCAATTCCCTGAACATTCCTGATTTCCTTGACATTCCCAAGCTCCCTGAACATTCCCAAACTCACTGGATGTTCCTGAACTCCCTGGATATTCCCAAATTCCTGAACATTCCCGATTTCCTTGACATTCCCAAGCTTCCTAAACATTCCCAATTCCCTGAACATTCCCGACTTCCTGTACATTCCCAAACTCCCTGTACATTCCCAAACTCACTGGATGTTCCTGACTCCCTGGACATTCCCAATCTCCCTGAACACTCCCGACTCCTAAACATTTCCAACTCTTGAACATTCCCGATTCCCTGAGCATTCCCAGATCCCTGAACATTCTCAGCTCCCTGAACATTCCTGGTTCCCTGAACATTCCTGGTTCCCTGAACATTCCCAAACTCCCTGAACATTCCCAACTCTTGACGATTCCCAACTCTGTGGACATCCCCAGTTCCCTGAACATTCCTGACTCTGGCCATTCCCAAACTCCCCGGCCATTCCCAAACTCCCCGGCCATTCCCAAACTCGCTGGCCATTCCCAAACTCCCTGGCCATTCCCAAACTCCCTGGCCATTCCCAAACTGCCTGGCCATTCCCAAACTGCCTGGCCATTCCCGAACTCCCCGGCCATTCCCAAACTCCCTGCATTCCGGAATTCCCGTTGCAGCCCCGGGAACCCGCTGGAGCGGGACGGGCAGCGCGCGGTGGCTGCGGCGGTGTTGGCGCTGCTGCTGTCGGAGCTGTGCCGGCTGCTGCTGCTCCCGGCGCCGCTGCCGCTCCTGCAGCCGCGCTCCGACGGCACCGAGCCGGCCCGGCGCGGTGAGACATTCCCGGATCCCATCCCGGCTCCCAGATCCCATCCCAGCTCCCAGATCCCATCCCGGTTCCCAAAATCCCATCCCGGCTCCCAGATCCCATCCCGGCTCCCAAATCCCATCCCGGCTCCCAAATCCCATCCCGGTTCCCAGATCCCATCCCGGTTCCCAGATCCCATCCCGGCTCCCAGATCCCATCCCAATTCCCAAAATACCATCCCAGTTCCCAAATTCCATCCCGGTTCCCAAATTCCATCCCGGTTCCCAGATCCCATCCTGGCTCCCAGATCCCATCCTGGCTCCCAGATCCCATCCCGGCTCCCAGATCCCATCCTGGTTCCCAAAATCCCATCCCGGCTCCCAGATCCCATCCCGGCTCCCAGATCCCATCCCGGCTCCCAGATCCCATCCCGGTTACATAATCCCATCCCGGCTCTGAGATCCCATCCTGGTTCCCAGATCCCATCCCGGCTCCCAGATCCCATCCTGGGTCCCAAAATCCCATCCCGGTTACATAATCCCATCCTGGTTCCCAGATCCCATCCCGGCTCCCTGATCCCATCCTGGTTCCCAGATCCCATCCCGGCTCCCAAATCCCATCCCAGCTCCCAGATCCCATCCCGGCTCCCAAATCCCATCCCAGTTCTCAAAAATCCCATCCTGGGGAGGGTTCAGAATTCCCAAATCCCATCCTGGTTCCCAGATCCCATCCCAGTTCCCAAATCCCATCCCGGCTCCCAAATCCCATCCCAGTTCTCAAAAATCCCATCTAAGGGAGAGCTCAGGATTCCCAAATCCCATCCCAGTTCCCGAATCCCATCCCAATTCCCAAAATCCCATCCTGGGAAGGGCTCAGAATTCCCAAATCCCATCCCAGTTATTAAATCCCATCCCGGCTCCCAAATCCCATCCCGGCTCCCAGATCCCATCCCAGCTCTGAGATCCCATCCCAGCTCCCAGATCCCATCCCGGTTCCCAAATCCCATCCCGCCTCCCAGATCCCATCCCGGCTCCCAGATCCCATCCCGGCTCCCAGATCCCATCCCGGTTACATAATCCCATCCCGGCTCCCAGATCCCATCCCGGCTCCCAGATCCCATCCCGGCTCCCAGATCCCATCCCGGCTCCCAGATCCCATCCCGCCTCCCAGATCCCATCCCGGCTCCCAGATCCCATCCCGGCTCCCAGATCCCATCCCGGTTACATAATCCCATCCCGGCTCCCAGATCCCATCCCGGCTCCCAGATCCCATCCCAATTCCCAAAATCCCATCCCAGGGAGGGCTCAGAATTCCCAAATCCCATCCCAGCTCCTAAATCCCATCCTGGCTCCCAGATCCCATCCCAATTCCCAAAAATCCAATCTCAGGGAGAGCTCGGGATTCCCAAATCCCATTTTGGCTCCCAAATCCCATCCCAGTTCCCAAATCCCATCCCAGTTCCCAAATCCCATCCCAGTTCCCAAAATCCCCTCCTGGGAAGGACTCGGGATTCCCAAATCCCATCCCAGTTCCTAAATCCCATCCCGGTTCCCAAATCCCATATTGGCTCCCAAATCCCATCCCAATTCCCAAAATCCCATCCCAGGGAGGGCTCAGAATTCCCAAATCCCATCCCAGTTCCCAAATCCCATCCTGGGAAGGGCTCGGGATTCCCAAATCCCATCCCAGCTCCCAAATCCCATCCCAGCTCCCAAATTCCCTGCTCTGGGAAGGTCTCAGAATGTCCAAATCCCATCCTGGGGGGGACTCAGGATTCCCAACTCCCCACTCTGGGAAGGGCTGGCTGGGCTGGTGGCACTGACCCCGTGTCCCTGGGGCAGTGGCGGTGTCCCCATGTCCCCAGGGTGGTGGCCATGTCCCCATGTCCCAGGGCAGTGGAAGTGTCTCCATGTCCCCCGGGGTGGTGGTGGTGTCCCTGAGACGGTGTCCCCCATGTCCCCAGGGCAGTGGCAGTGTCCCCATGTCCCTCGGGCGGAGTCCCATGTCCCCAGGCAGTGTACCCAGGGTGGTGGTGGTGTCCCCGTGTCCCTGGGCCAGTGGTGGTGGTGTCCCCATGTCCCTTGGGTGGTGTCCCCATGTCCTCAGGGCAGTGCTGGTGTCTCTGGGATGGTGGTGGTGTCCCCAGGGCAGTGTCCCATGTCCCTGGGGTGGTGGCGGTGTCCTCATGTCCCTTGGGTGGTGTCCCCATGTTCCCAGAGCAGTGGTGGTGTCCCCATGTCCCTCGGGCGGTGTCCCCATGTCCCAGGGTGGTGACGTTGTCCCCGTGTCCCCCAGGTGGTGGCAGTGTCCCCAGGGCGGTGTCCCCATGTCCCCAGGATGGTGTCCATGTCCCCATGTCCCAAGGGCAGTGGTGGCGTCCCCATGTCCCCGGGCAGTGGCGGTGTCCCCATGTCCCCCAGGCTGTGGCAGTGTTCCTAGGGAGGTGTCCCCCTGTCTCCAGGGCATTGTCCCCATGTCCCCAGGATGGTGGCCATGTCCCCATGTCCCCAGGGCAGTGGCAGTGTCTCCATGTCCCCAGGGTGGTGTCCCCATATCCCAGGGTGATGGTGGTGTCCCCGTGTCCCCGTGTCCCTGGTGTCCCTGTGGTGGTGGCGGTGTCCCCGTGTCCCTGTGTCCCCATGGCGGTGATGGTGTCCCCGTGTCCCCGGTGTCCCCATGGCGGTGGTGGTGTCCCCGTGTCCCCGGTGTCCCCGTGTCCCTGTGTCCCCGTGTCCCTGTGTCCCCGTGGCGGTGGCGGTGTCCCCATGGCGGTGGCGGTGTCCCCGTGTCCCCGTGTCCCTGTGTCCCCGTGTCCCTGTGTCCCCGTGGCGGTGGCGGTGTCCCCATGGTGGTGGCGGTGTCCCCATGGTGGTGGCGGTGTCCCCATGGTGGTGGCGGTGTCCCCATGGCGGTGGCAGTGTCCCCGTGTCCCCGCGCTGACCGGGCTGGCCGTGGCAGAGTTCTGGAAGGTTCTGGCCCTGCTCTACGTGCCGGCGCTCTACTCGCCCCTGCTGGCCTGCGCCGGCCCCCGGCACCGCCTGGGCTACGCCGCGGGGACCCTGCTGGCCTGGGGACACTGCGGGGCGCACGCCTGGCAGCGCGCACAGTGTCCCCTGGCGCCCCAGGTGGGTGGCACGGTGGTGGCATGGACGGTTGAGGTGGCGCTGAGGAGATGTGGCTCCCTTGTCACCTCCTGGGGTGGCCCTGAGGGTTTGTCGATTTCTTGTCACCTCCTGGGGTGACCCTGAGGTGTCATGGTTCCCTTGTCACCTCCTGGGGTGTCCCTGAGGTGTCATGGTTCCCTTGTCACCTCCTGGGGTGTCCCTGAGGTGTCATGGTTCCCTTGTCACCTCCTGGGGTGTCCCTGGGGTGTCATGGTTCCCTTGTCACCTCCTGGGGTGGCCCTGAGGTGTCATGGGTCCCTTGTCACCTCCTGGGGTGGCCCTGGGGTGTCATGGTTCCCTTGTCACCTCCTGGGGTGTCCCTGAGGTGTCATGGGTCCCTTGTCACCTCCTGAGGTGGCCCTGAGGTGTCATGGGTCCCTTGTCACCTCCTGAGGTGGCCCCTAAGGGTTTGTGGCTCCCTTGTCACCTCCTGGGGTGGCCCTGAGGGGTTGGGCATCGTGACCCCAGGGTGGTGGCAGTGACCTGGTGTCCCTGGGGTGGTGGCCGCTACTGTGTGCCCCTGGGGTGTTGGCAGTGACATGGTGTCCATGGGGGTGGTGATGTCCCCAGGGTGGTGGCAGTGTCCCTGGGTGGTGATGTCCCCAGGGTGGTGATGGTGTCCCCAGGGTGGTGGTGGTGGTGTCCCCAGGGTGGTGGTGGTGGTGTCCTCAGAGTGGTGCCGGTGTCCCCAGGGTGGTTTCAGTGTCCCTGAGTGGTGTCACTGTCCCCGGTGGTGTCACTGTCCCCTTGTCCCCAGTGGTGTCACTGTCCCTGGGCAGTGTCAGTGTCCCCGTGACCTGGGCGGTGTCACTGTCCCCAGTGGTGTCACTGTCCCCAGGCAGTGTCACTGTCCCCCGGGTGATATCAGTGTCCTCAGGGAGGTGTCATTGTCCCCGTGTGGTGTCACTGTCCCTGTGTCCCCAGGCAGTGTCACTGTCTTTGTGTGGTGTCAGTGTCCCCATGTCCCTAGGGGTAGTGTCACTGTCCCCAGGCAGTGTCACTGTCCCTGGTGGTGTCAGTGTCCCCATGTCCCCGTGTGGTGTCAGTGTCCCCGTGTCCCCCGGAGCAGTGTCACTGTCCCTGGATGGTGTCAGTGTCCCCGTGTCCCCAGGAGCAGTGTCACTGTCCCTGGGCAATGTCAGTGTCCCCGGGCAGTGTCACTGTCCCGGGCGGTGTCAGTGTCCCCGTGTCCCCGGAGCAGTGTCACTGTCCCTGGATGGTGTCACTGTCCCTGTGTCCCTGGGTGGTGTCAGTGTCCCCGTGTGGTGTCAGTGTCCCCGTGTCCCCGGAGCAGTGTCACTGTCCCTGGATGGTGTCAGTGTCCCCGTGTCCCTGGGCAGTGTCCCCGTGTCCCCGGAGCAGTGTCACTGTCCCGGGTGGTGTCAGTGTCCCCTGGAGCAGTGTCACTGTCCCTGGATGGTGTCAGTGTCCCCGTGTCCCTGGGTGGTGTCAGTGTCCCCGTGTGGTGTCAGTGTCCCCGTGTCCCCGGGAGCAGTGTCACTGTCCCTGGGCGGTGTCAGTGTCCCCTGGAGCAGTGTCACTGTCCCTGGGTGGTGTCAGTGTCCCCGTGTGGTGTCAGTGTCCCCGTGTCCCCGGAGCAGTGTCACTGTCCCTGGATGGTGTCAGTGTCCCCAGAGCAGTGTCACAGTCCCGGGTGGTGTCAGTGTCCCCGTGTCCCCAGAGCAGTGTCACTGTCCCTGGATGGTGTCAGTGTCCCCAGAGCAGTGTCACTGTCCCTGGATGGTGTCACTGTCCCCGTGTCCCTGGGAGCAGTGTCACTGTCCCGGGTGGTGTCAGTGTCCCCGTGTCCCGGGAGCAGTGTCACTGTCCCGGGCGGTGTCAGTGTCCCCAGAGCAGTGTCACTGTCCCGGGCGGTGTCAGTGTCCCCGTGTCCCCAGGCAGTGTCACTGTCCCGGGCGGTGGCAGTGACAGCGCTGTCCCCGCAGATCCACCGGCTGTACTCGCTGCTGTCCCACGTCCCCGTGCTGCTGTCCCTGGCCCTGCTCAGCCTCTGGTACCCGGCACAGCTCCTGCGCAGCCTCCGGGACGGGGACGGCCCCGAAACGCCGGTACCGACACGGGAACTTGGGATCGGGATCGGGATCAGGATCGGGATCAGGATTGGGATCGGGATCGGGATCGGGATCGGGATCGGGATCGGGATCAGGATTGGGATTGGGATCAGGATTGGTACCCAAAATAGCTCCTGTGCAGCCTCCGGAATGGGGACAGCCCTGAGCCACCGGTACCGACACGGCAACTCGGGGAGAGGGATCAGGATCGGGGTTAGGATTGGGATTGGGATTGGGATTGGGATCGGGATTGGGATTGGGATCGGGATTGGTACCCAGAACAGCTCCTGTGCAGCCTCCGCGACGGGGATGGCCCCGAGCAGCTGGTATGGACATGGAACTCGGGAGAGGAATTGGGATCGGGGTCAGGATTGGGGTGGGACTGGGGTGGGATTGGGATTGAGATGGGTTTGGGATTGGGACTGGGATCAGGATTAGGGGTGGGATTGGTACCCAGCGCTGCCCCAGCACAGCCTCCGGAATGGGGATGGCCCCGAGCTGCCGGTACAGACATGGAACTCGGCATTGGGGTCAGGATCAGGATTGGGGTGGGATTGGGGTAGGATTGGGATTGGGATGGGTTCAGGATTGGGATTGGGATCAGGATTGGTACCCGGCACAGCTCCTGCGCAGCCTCCACAGCAGGGACAGCCCTGAGCCGCTGGTACAGAAACGAGAATTCCTCATCAGGATTGGGATTGGGATCAGGATCAGGGTCGGGATCAGGATCAGGATCAGGATCGGGATTGGGATTGGGATCGGGGTCAGGATCAGGATCGGGGTCGGGATCAGGATCGGGGTCGGGATCAGGATCAGGATCGGGGTCGGGATCGGGATTGGGATCAGCATCAGGATCGGAATCAGGATTGGGATCGGAATTGAGATCGGGAACTCCACATGTTCCCCTTCCATCCCTGCCGCTGGGGGTTCTCCATTGCTGTCCGGGGATTAGGTTTGGGATTGGGATTGGCATCAGGATCGGGATTGGGATTGAGATCAGGATTTCCACACGTTCCTCTCCCACCCCTGCTGCTGGGGTTCTCCCATGGTTTGGGATTAGGATTGGGATAGGAATCGGGATTGGGATTGGGATTTGGATTGGGATTGGGATCTCTGCACGTTCCCCTTCCAGCCCTGCCACTGTGGGTTCTCCCTTGCTATGCCAGGATTGGGTTTGGGATCGGGATCAGGATTGGGATCGGTACTGGGATCGGGATCGGTGTCTCCACACGTTCCCCTCCCAGCCCAGCCGCTGTGGTTTCTCCGTGTCTGTCCCAGACCGGCAGCAGGGTCGGGAAATTCCTTTGGGATAAATCCCTTCCACAAGGGGCTCCCGGCATCAATGGCTCCATTCAGGCCGGCTCCGGGCTCTCCTCGTTTTCCCGGATAATCCCTCAGGGCTTTGTTGGGAAGAGAGGACGGAAAAGCGGGAAAGGCCTGAGGTGACCCCTCAGGCGGGAACGGGGGATTCTGGAGGCGTTTGGGAACAAAATCCTGCTTTATTCCCACTTTCCCATACCAACATGTACGCCGGCTCAGGAATTCCTGTCGGGATACGCTCGGGATGAGGGGGCGGCCAGAGCAGCTCTGCCACCCCAAATCCATCCGTTATTCCCAGATTTCCGGGAAAAGCTATTACAGGAAGTACCTCAAGGCCTTGCTGTCCAAACGGGCTCAGAAGGGGAGGTAAGGATGGAAATTCCCATTCCCAGAAAATCCCATTCCCGGCAAATGCCATTCCCAAAGGTCAGGAATGTCGCCCTCTCCCACCTCCCGCAGCTCCAAGATCGACGAGAGCCTCAGCTCCCGGATCTGCTCCTACCTGCGCTCCTACATCTACATTCCCGAGGAAGGTGGGCACCCGGAAAATCCCAAGGAATCTGGGAATGGTTGGGGTTGGGGTTTATGGATCAGCCAGGCCATTCCCAAAATCCCGGGTGTCTCCAAGCCCTGTCCTACCTGGCCGGGCTTGGAGCCCAAATCCAGCCGAGCTTGGGGCAGGGATCCGCAAATCCATGGAAAAAGGGGCCTGGGAGTGATGGGAACCCAATGGAGACCCCACAAATCCATGGAAAAGGAGTCCTGGAAGTGATGAGAGTGATGGGAACCCCATGGAGACCCCATAAATCCATGGAATTACGGAAAACCCATTGGAGATCCCACAAATCCATGGAATCGTGGGAAACCCATGGGAGTCCCATAAATCCATTAAAAAGAGATTCTGGGAATGATGGGAACACCATGGAGGCCCCACAAATCCATGAAAAAAGGTTCTGGGAATGATGGGAACCCCATGGAGACCCCTTAATTTCATGGAAAAGGGTTCTGGGAATGATGGGAGTGATGGGAACCCCATGGAGGCCCCACAAATCCATGGAAAAGGACTTCTGAGAGTGATGAGAGTGATGGGAAACCCCATGGAGACCCCACAAATCTATGGAATTATGGGAAACCCATGGGAGCCCCTAAATCCATGGAAAAGGGATTCTGGGAATGATGGGAACCCCATGGAGGCCCCATAAATCCATTGAAAAGAGATTCTGGGAATGATGGGATCCTGATGGAGGCACCATAAATCCATGGAAAAGGGATCCTGGGACAATCCCAGGGAGTTTTGGCCAGCCATGGTTTTCCTGGGAAATCTCGGCCAGGGAAGGACTGGAGAACCCGGGGGCTGGAGAAGGGAATTGCCCTGCACTGAGGAGGTGAAATCCCGGGAATGTGGAGCCGTTCCCATCCATGCAGGGGGCAGGGAAAATCCTGAGTTTCCATGGAAAAGCAGGATGGAGCCATCCATCCATTCCCGACTCGCCATCCCGGCAGAAATTCCTTGTGGAAATCCCATTCCAAAGGGTGTTCCCTTTGCTGGGTACACCCTGATCCTGCTCCACCATCCCAAATTCCCGATTTTCCCTCCAGGATTCCGGATCCCGCTGAAGCTGGTGGTGTCCGTCACCGTGGCCGTCGTCGCCGTCTACCAGGTGACATTCCCAGAGGATCCTGGGGGTCACCTGGGAATGGCGTTAAAATTCCAGATGGAATTCCACGCTCCCATAAATCCTGACATCCCATGGGATCTGAGCCACAAATCCCTAAATTCTGCGGAATCTGAGCTGTAAATCTTGCGGGATCCGCGCCATAAATCCCTAAATCCTGAGGGATCCATGCTGTAAATCCCAAAATCCTGTGGGATCTGAGCCGTACATCCCAAAATCCTCCAGGATCTGTGCCGTAAATCCTGTGGGGTCCAAGCTGTAAATCCCATGAGGTCTGAGCTGGGAATCCTAAAATCTCATGGGATTTGAGCTCTAAATCCTGTGAGATCCAAGTCATAAATCCCAAAATCCTGTGGGATCTGATCCTTAAATCCCACCGGATTCGAGCTGTAAATCATAAAATCCCATGGGATTTGATCTTTAATTGCCACGGGATCAGAACCTTAAATCCCACAGGATCTGAGCCATAAATCCCAAAATCCCATGGGACCTCAACTGTAAATCCCAAAATCCTGCAGGATCCGAGCTTTAAATCCTATGGGATCTGAGCAGTAAATCCTGAAATCCTGTGGGATCTGAACCATGAATCCCAAAATCCCATGGGATTTGAGCTTTAAATCCCATGGGATCTGAACCATAAATCCCAAAATCCCAGGGGATCTAGCCTTAAATCCCGTGGGATCTGACCCATAAATCCCATGAGATCAGAACCTTAAATCCCATGGGATCCAAGCCTTAAATCCTGTGGGATCTGAACCATAAATCCCAAAATCCTGTGGGATCTGAACCTTCAATCCCACGGGATCCGAGCTGTAAATCCCAAAATCCCACGGGACTTGAGCTGTAAATCCCACGGGATTTGAGCTGTAAATCCCAGGGGATCAGAGACTAAATCCCACGAGATCAGAGCCTTACATCCCACGGGATCCGAGCCATAAATCCTGAAATCCCGCAGGATTTGAGCTGTAAATCCCACAGGATCAAAGCTTTACATCCCATAGGATCTGAGCCATAAATCCCAAAATCCCGCAGGATTTGAGCTGTAAATTCCACGGGATCAGAACCTTAAATCCAATGGGATCTGAGCCATAAATCCCGAAATCCTGTGGGATCTGAACCTTAAATCCCACAGGATCCGAGCTGTAAATCCCAAAATCCCGTGGGATTTGAGCTGTAAATCCCACAGGATTTGAGCTGTAAATCCCACAGGATTTGAGCTGTAAATCCCACAGGACTTGAGCTGTAAATCCCACAGGATCAAAGCTTTGCATCCCATGGGATCTGAGCCATAAATCCCGAAATCCTGCAGGATTTGAGCTGTAAATCCCAGGGGATCAGAGCCTTAAATCCCACGGGATCAGAGATTTACATCCCATGGGATCTGAGCCATAAATCCCGAAATCCCACAGGATTTGAGCTGTAAATCCCACAGGATTTGAGCTGTAAATCCCACAGGATCAGAACCTTAAATCCAGTGGGATCGGAACCATAAATCCCAAAATCCCGCAGGATTTGAGCTGTAAATCCCACAGGATTTGAGCTGTAAATCCCACAGGATCGGAACCTTCAATCCCACAGGATCCGAGCTGTAAATCCCGAAATCCCGCAGGATTTGAGCTGTAAATCCCACGGGATCAGAACCTTCAATCCCACGGGATCTGAGCCATAAACCCCAAAATCCCGCAGGATTTGAGCTGTAAATCCCACGGGATCGGAACCTTCAATCCCACGGGATCCGAGCCATAAATCCCAAAATCCTGCAAGATTTGAGCTGTAAATCCCACGGGATCAGAACCTTCAATCCCACGGGATCCGAGCCATAAATCCCGAGATCCCGAAGATTTGAGCTGTAAATCCCATGGGATCGGAACCTTAAATCCAATGGGATCTGAGCTGCAAATCCCAAAATCCCACAGGATTTGAGCTGTAAATCCCACGGGATCAGAATCTTCAATCCAATGGGATCTGAGCTGCAAATCCCAAAATCCCACAGGATTTGATCTGTAAATCCCACGGGATCAGAACCTTCAATCCAATGGGATCTGAGCCATAAACCCCGAAATCCTGTGGGATCTGAACCTTAAATCCCACAGGATCCGAGCTGTAAATCCCAAAATCCCACAAGATTTGAGCTGTAAATCCCACGGGATCGGAACCTTCAATCCAATGGGATCCGAGCCATAAACCCCAAAATCCCACAGGATTTGAGCTGTAAATCCCACGGGATCAGAACCTTAAATCCAATGGGATCTGAGGCATAAATCCCAAAATCCCACGGGACTTGAGCTGTAAATCCCACAGGATTTGAGCTGTAAATCCCAGGGGATCAGAGCCTTAAATCCCAAAATCCCGCAGGATTTGAGCTGTAAATCCCACGGGATCAGAACCTTAAATCCAATGGGATCTGAGCCATAAATCCCAAAATCCCGTGGGATTTGAGCTGTAAATCCCACGGGATCAGAACCTTAAATCCAATGGGATCCGAGCCATAAATCCCAAAATCCCGCAGGATTTGAGCTGTAAATTCCACGGGATCAGAACCTTCAATCCCACGGGATCCGAGCCATAAATCCTGAAATCCCACAGGATTTGAGCTGTAAATCCCACGGGATCAGAACCTTAAATCCAATGGGATCCGAGCCATAAATCCCAAAATCCCACAGGATTTGATCTTTAATTGCCACGGGATCAGAACCTTAAATCCAATGGGATCCAAGCCATAAATCCCGAAATCCCACAGGATTTGAGCTGTAAATCCCACGGGATCGGAACCTTCAATCCAATGGGATCTGAACCATAAATCCCAAAATCTTGTGGGATCTGAATCTTAAATCCCACAGGATCCGAGCTGTAAATCCCAAAATCCCACAGGATTTGAGCTGTAAATCCCACGGGATCGGAACCTTCAATCCCACAGGATCTGAACCATAAATCCCAAAATCCTGTGGCATCTGAACCTTAAATCCCACAGGATCCGAGCTGTAAATCCCAAAATCCCTCGGGATTTGAGCTGTAAATCCCACAGGATTTGACCTGTAAATCCCAGGGGATCAGAGCCTTAAATCCCACGGGATCAGAGACTTACATCCCATGGGATCTGAGCCATAAATCCCGAGATCCCGCAGGATTTGAGCTGCAAATCCCACAGGATCAGAACCTTAAATCCAATGGGATCCGAGCCATAAATCCCAAAATCCCACAGGATTTAATCTTTAATTGCCACGGGATCAGAACCTTAAATCCAATGGGATCCGAGCCATAAATCCCGAGATCCCGCAGGATTTGAGCTGTAAATCCCACGGGATCAGAACCTTCAATCCCATGGGATCTGAGCCATAAATCCCGAAATCCCACAGGATTTGAGCTGTAAATCCCACAGGATCAGAACCTTCAATCCAATGGGATCTGAGCCATAAATCCCGAAATCCTGTGGGATCAGAACCTTAAATCCAATGGGATCTGAGGCATAAACCCCAAAATCCCGCAGGATTTGAGCTGTAAATCCCACGGGATCAGAACCTTAAATCCAATGGGATCTGAGCCATGAATCCCGAAATCCCACAGGATCTGAACCTTAAATCCAATGGGATCTGAGCCATAAATCCCGAAATCCTGTGGGATCAGAACCTTAAATCCAATGGGATCTGAGGCATAAACCCCAAAATCCCACAGGATTTGAGCTGTAAATTCCATGGGATCAGAACCTTAAATCCAATGGGATCTGAGCCATAAACCCCGAAATCCCACAGGATTTGAGCTGTAAATCCCACGGGATCGGAACCTTAAATCCAATGGGATCCGAGCCATAAATCCCGAAATCCTGTGGGATCAGAACCTTAAATCGAATGGGATCCGAGCCATAAATCCCAAAATCCCGCAGGATTTGAGCTGTAAATCCCATGGGATCAGAACCTTAAATCCAATGGGATCTGAGCCATAAATCCTGAAATCCCACAGGATTTGATCTTTAATTGCCATGGGATCAGAACCTTAAATCCAATGGGATCTGAGCCATAAATCCCGAAATCCCACAGGATTTGAGCTGTAAATCCCACGGGATCAGAACCTTAAATCCAATGGGATCTGAGCCATAAATCCCAAAATCCCACAAGATTTGAGCTGTAAATCCCACGGGATCAGAACCTTCAATCCCACGGGATCCGAGCCATAAATCCCGAAATCCTGTGCGATCTGAACCTTAAATCCCACAGGATCCGAGCTGTAAATCCCAAAATCCCGTGGGATTTGAGCTGTAAATCCCACAGTATTTGAGCTGTAAATCCCACGGGATCAGAACCTTAAATCCAATGGGATCTGAGCCATAAATCCCGAAATCCTGTGGGATCAGAACCTTAAATCCAATGGGATCCGAGCTGTAAATCCCAAAATCCCACAGGATTTGAGCTGTAAATCCCACAGGATCAGAACCTTAAATCCAATGGGATCTGAGCCATAAATCCCGAAATCCTGTGGGATCAGAACCTTAAATCCAATGGGATCTGAACCATAAATCCCGAAATCCCACAGGATTTGAGCTGTAAATCCCACAGGATCAGAACCTTCAATCCCACGGGATCCGAGCCCTAAATGCCGAAATCCTGTGGGATCAGAACCTTAAATCCAATGGGATCCGAGCCATAAATCCCGAGATCCCGGGGGATTCCGTGCCCGCAGGTGGCCCTGCTGCTGCTGGTGGCCGTGGTGCCGGCGCTGCGGATCGTGCGGGCGGGGATGAGCGCGGACGTGGTGGTGCTGCTGGTGCAGCTGGGGCTGGTGCCCTCGCAGGGCACGGCCGGGCCCGGGCACCTGGAGCAGGAGCTGCGCACCGCCCGCCACTTCCTCTGGGCCCTGGAAGGTGCGTCCCGAGCGGATCCGCCGGGATCGTCCCGGGATTCGGGGTGGGTTCCATGGGGTGGATTCCAGAGGGATTTGGGAGGATGGGATGGGAAAGAATCTAGAGGGATTGTGGAGGATTCCTCACCTGGAGAATGGGACTGGGAGGATTCCAGGAGAAATTCCAGAGGATTCCTTGTCCAGAGGATGGGATTTGGCAGATTCCAGAGGGATTTTGGGAGGATTCCTCACCGGGAGAATGGGACTGGGAGGATTCCAGAGGGATTTCCAGAAGATTCTCCACCTGGAGGATGGGACTGGGAGGATTCCAGGGGAATTTCCAGAGGATTCCTGTTCCAGAGGATGGGATTTGGCAGATTCCAGAGGGATTTGGGGAGGATGAGATGGAGCAGATTCCAGGGGGATTTTGGGAGGATTCCTCACCTGGAGAATGGGACCAGGAGGATTCCAGGGGAATTTCCAGAGGATTCCTGGTCCAGAGGATGGGATTTGGCAGATTCCAGGGGGATTTTGGGAGGATTCCTCACCTGGAGAATGGGACTGGGAGGATACCAGAGTGATTTCCAGAACATTCTCCACCTGGAGGATGGGACTGGGAGGATTCTGGAGGGATTTCAGGAGAATGGGATGGGGCGGATTCCAGAGAAGATTCCCCACCTGGAGAATGGGATGGGGAAGATTCCATAGGGTGGATTCCAGGGGAAGGATGGGATGAGGCAGATTCTAGAGGGATTGTGGGGATTCCTCACCTGGAGAATGGGACTGGGAGGATTCCAGGGGAATTTCCAGAGGATTCCTGGTCCAGAGGATGGGATTTGGCAGATTCCAGAGGGATTGTGGAGGATTCCTCACCTGGAGAATGGGACTGGGAGGATACCAGAGGGATTTCCAGAAGATTCCCCACCTGGAGGATGGGACTGGGAGGATTCTGGAGGGATTTCTGGAGAACGGGATGGGGTGGGTTCCATGGGGTGGATTCCAGGGGGATTTCAGGAGAATGGGATGGGGAGGATTCCAGAGAAGATTCCCCACCTGGAGAATGGGATGGGGAAGATTCCATAGGGTGGATTCCAGGGGAAGGATGGGATGGGGCAGATTCCAGAGGGATTGTGGAGGATTCCTCACCTGGAGAATGGGACTGGGAGGGTTCCAGAGTGATTTCCAGAAGATTCTCCACCTGGAGGATGGGATTGGGAGGATTCTGGAGGGATTTCTGGAGAACGGGATGGGGCAGATTCCAGAGAAGATTCCCCACCTGGAGAATGGGATGGGGAAGATTCCATAGGGTGGATTCCAGGGGAAGGATGGGATGGGGCAGAATCCAGAGGGATTGTGGAGGATTCCTCACCTGGAGAACAGGACTGGGGGGATTCCAGAGGGATTTCCAGAACATTCTCCACCTGGACAGGATGGGGCGAGTTCCAGGGGGATTTAGGGAGGATGGGATGGAGCAGATTCCAGGGGGATTTTGGGAAGATTCCTTGCCTGGAGAATGGGACTGGGAGGATACCAGAGTGATTTCCAGAAGATTCTCCACCTGGAGGATGGGACTGGGAGGATACCAGAGTGATTTCCAGAAGATTCCCCACCTGGAGGATGGGATTGGGAGGATTCTGGAGGGATTTCTGGAGAACGGGATGGGGTGGGTTCCATGGGGTGGATTCCAGGGGGATTTCGGGAGAATGGAATGGGGCGGATTCCAGAGAAGATTCCCCACCTGGAGAATGGGATGGGGAAGATTCCATAGGGTGGATTCCAGGGGAAGGATGGGATGGGACAGAATCCAGAGGGATTGTGGACGATTCCTCACCTGGAGAACAGGACTGGGGGGATTCCAGAGGGATTTCCAGAACATTCTCCACCTAGACAGGATGGGGCGGATTCCAGGGGGATTTGGGGAGGATTCCTCACCTGGAGAATGGGATGGGGCGGATTCCAGAGAAGATTCCCCACCTGGAGAATGGGATGGGGAAGATTCCATAGGGTGGATTCCAGGGGAAGGATGGGATGAGACAGAATCCAGAGGGATTGTGGAGGATTCCTCACCTGGAGAATGGGACTGGGAGGATTCCAGGGGAATTTCCAGAGGATTCCTGGTCCAGAGGATGGGATTTGGCACATTCCAGAGGGATTTGGGGAGGATGGAATGGGGCAGATTCCAGAGGGATTTTGGGAGGATTCCTCACCTGGAGAATGGGACTGGGAGGACACCAGAGTGATTTCCAGAAGATTCCCCACCTGGAGGATGGGATTGGGAGGATTCTGGAGGGATTTCTGGAGAACGGGATGGGGTGGGTTCCATGGGGTGGATTCCAGGGGGATTTGGGGAGGATGGGATGGGGCAGAATCTAGAGGGATTGTGGAGGATTCCTCACCTGGAGAATGGGACCGGGAGGATACCAGAGTGATTTCCAGAAGATTCCCCACCGGGAGGATGGGATTGGGAGGATTCTGGAAGGACTTCTGGAGAATGGGATGGAGTGGGTTCCATGGGGTGGATTCCAGGGGGATTTCAGGAGAATGGGATGGGGCGGATTCCAGAGAAGATTCCCCACCTGGAGGATGGGATTGGGAAGATTCCAGGGGCGTTTCCAGAGGATGGGACGGAGTGGATTCCAGAGGGATCTGGGGAGGATGAGATGGGGGAGATTCCATGGGGTAAATTCCAGGGGGGTTTTGGGATGATTCCTCACCTGGAGAATGAAATGGGACAGATTCCAGAGGGCTTTCCCAAAGATTCCCCACCTGGAGAAAGGGATGGGGCAGATTCCATAGCACCACCCTATGGAATCCTTTGGGATTTCAGGAGGGTGGCACAGGGCAGATTCCAGAGAAGATTCCCCACTTGGAGGATGGGATGGGGCAGATTCCATGGGGTGGATTCCAAGGAGATTTTGGGAAGATTCCTCACTTGGAAAACAGGACTGGGAGGATTCCAGGGGCATTTCCAGAGGATTCCTGGCCCAGAGGACGGGATGGGGCCAATTCCAGGGGGGTTTCCAAAGGACGGAATGGGGCAGATTCCATGGGGTGGATTCCAGGGGGATTTTGGGAGGATTCCTCACCTGGAGAAGGGGACTGGGAGGATTCCAGAAGGATTTCCAGAACATTCCCTACTTGGAGGATGGGATGGGGCAGATTCCATGGGGTGGATTCCAGGGGGATTTTGGGAGGATGGGATGGAGTGGATTCCACGGGGTGGATTCCAGGGGGGTTTTGGGAGATTTCCTCACCCGGAGGATGGGATGGGTCAGAATCCATAAGGATTTTGGGAGGATTCCTCACCGGGAGAATGGGACTGGGAGGATTCCAGGGGCATTTCCAGAAGATTCGTGGTCCAGACGATGGAATGGGGCAGATTCCAGTGGGAATTTTGGGAGGATGGGATGGGGCAGATTCCAGTGGGAATTTTGTAAGGATTCCTCGCCTGGAGGTTGGGATTGGGAAGAATCCAGAGGGATTGGAGGAGGATGGGATTGGGCAGGTTCCAGAGGGATTTCGGGAGCAGCTGGCAGGGATGGAGCTGTGCCAGGCTGGCGCGTGCCAAGGCGGGAAGAGACTCCGGGAAAAGCCGTTGGGAAGAGCCGGAGGGAAGAGCTGGCAGATGCTGCAGGCTTGGAAATGCTGGAAATGTGCTGGAAGCGAACAGATGGGCCCAGATCCCTGGAGAGTGGAAATCCTTGGATGGGGGGGATGAGGGAAGAGAAGGGAAGAGCAGGGAAGAAGGAATAGCAGGGATCAGGGAATTTCAGGGATCAGGGAATTCCAGGGATGAGGGAATTTCAGGGATCAAGGAATTCCAGGGATGAGGGAATTTCAGGGATTGGGGAATTTCAGGGATCAGGGAATTCCAGGGATGAGGGAATTTCAGGGATGAGGGAATTTCAGGGATGAGGGAATTTCAGGGATCAAGGAATTTCAGGGATGAGGGAAGAGCAGGGATGAGGGAATTTTAGGGATCAGGGAATTCCAGGGATGAGGGAATTTCAGGGATCAAGGAATTTCAGGGATGAGGGAAGAGCAGGGATGAGGGAATTTTAGGGATCAGGGAATTCCAGGGATGAGGGAATTTCAGGGATGAGGGAATTTCAGGGATCAGGGAATAGCAGGGATCAGGGAATTTTAGGGATCAGGGAATTCCAGGGATGAGGGAATTTCAGGGATCAGGGAATAGCAGGGATCAGGGAATTTTAGGGATGAGGGAATAGCAGGGATCAAGGAATTTCAGGGATGAGGGAATTTTAGGGATCAGGGAATTTCAGAGATCAGGGAATAGCAAGGGTGAGGGAATTCCAGGGATGAGGGAATAGGCATGAAGGGATAGCAAGGATCAGGGAATTTCAGGGGTGAGAGAATTTCAAGGATAAAGGAATAGCAGGGATCAGGGAATTCCAGGGATGAGGGAATTCCAGGGATCAGGGAATTTTAGGGGATCAGGGAATTCCAGGGATGAGGGAATTTCAGGGATGAGGGAATTTCAGGGATCAGGGAATTTTAGGGGATCAGGGAATTCCAGGGATGAGGGAATTTCAGGGATCAGGGAATTTTAGGCATCAGGGAATTTTAGGGATCAGGGAATTTCAGGGATGAGGGAATTTCAGGCATCAGGGAATTTCAGGGATCAGGGAATTCCAGGGATGAGGGAATAGCAGGGATCAGGGAATTTTAGGGATCAGGGAATTTCAGGGATGAGGGAATTTCAGGGATGAGGGAATTTCAGGGATGAGGGAATAGCAGGGATGAGGGAATTCCAGGGATGAGGGAATTTCAGGGATGAGGGAATTTCAGGGATCAAGGAATTTCAGGGATGAGGGAATAGCAGGGAGGAGGGAATTTTAGGGATCAGGGAATAGCAGGGATGAGGGAATAGCAGGGATCAGGGAATTTCAGGGATGAGGGAATTTCATGGATGAGGGAATTTCAGGGATCAGAGAATTTCAGAGATCAAGGAATTTCAGGGATGAGGGAAGTGCAGGGGATCAGGGAATTCCAGGGATCAGGGAATTTCAGGGATCAGGGAATAGCAAGGGTGAGGGAATTCCAGGGATGAGGGAATAGGCATGAAGGGATAGCAAGGATCAGGGAATTTCAGGGATGAGAGAATTTCAGGGATAAAGGAATAGCAGGGATAAGGGAATTTCAGGGATCAAGGACTTTCAGGGATGAGGGAATAGCAGGGATCAGGGAATTTTAGGGATCAGGGAATTCCAGGGATAAAGGAATAGCAGGGATCTGGGAATTCCAGGGATAAAGGAAGAGCAGGGATGCCCCTCCCTTCCTTGGGATCCCAAAACTCTCTCATCCCATTTCTCCCTCCCCCCTCTTTCCCACAGATCCCCTTTCCTAAGACCCCCATCCCAGCTCATTCCAGGGATTTCCCTGGATTTCCCTTCCCATTTTCCCTCCCTGTGTCCCATCCATCCCCTCCTTGGGAGCTGAAAGAGGGAGCGACACAAGGAGGGAAACTGAGGCACGGTGCAAATCCCTCATCCTCGAGGTGCAATTCCCAGCAAAACCCCGCTCCTGGTGTTATTCCCGACCCAAAATCCAAGAATTTTTTCCCGGTTTTCCACAGTGTGCTACATTTTTTCCCTGGCACTGTGCTGCCTGCTGACCTGCGCCATGCTGCTCCGGAGCCTGGCCATGCACAGGTGGGGCATTCCCAGTCCCGAGATTCCCATTCCCAATGTCCCCATTCCCGATATCCCCAGCCCCATTCCTGGTATCCCCATTCCCAATGTTCCCATTCCCAATATTCCCATTCCAAATATCCCTGGCCCCATTCCGATGTTCCCATTCCCAATATCCCCAGCCCCATTCCCAGTGTCCCCAGTCTCATTCCCAAAATTCCCATTCCCAATATCCCTGGCCCCATTCCCAATATCCCCAATCCCATCCCTGATGTCCCCATCCCCATTCCAATGTCCCATCCCCATTCCTGATGGCCCCATTCCCAATGTCCCTGGCCGCATTCCCAATGTTCCCATCCCCATTCCCAATGTTCCCATTCCCAATATCCCCATTCCCAATATCCCTGGCCCCATTCCCAATATCCCCAGTCCCATTCCTGATACCCCCACCCCCATTCCAATGTCCCCATCCCCATTCCTGATGTTACCATTCCCAATGTCCCTGGGCCCATTCCCAATGTCCCGGCCCCATTCCCAATGTTCCCAGCCCCATTCCTGATGCTCCCATCCCCATTCCCAATGTTCTTGGCTTCATCCCCAATATTTCCATTCCAATTCCCGATGTCCCCATCCCCATTCCCGATATTCCCAGTCCCATCCCTGATGTCCCCATCCCCATTCCAATGTCCCATCCCCATTCCTGATGGCCCCATTCCCAATGTCCCTGGCCGCATTCCCAATGTTCCCATCCCCATTCCCAATGTTCCCATTCCCAATATCCCCATTCCCAATATCCCTGGCCCCATTCCCAATATCCCCAGTCCCATTCCTGATACCCCCATCCCCATTCCAATGTCCCCATCCCCATTCCTGATGTTCCCATTCCCAATGTCCCTGGCCGCATTCCCAATGTTCCCATCCCCATTCCCAATGCTTCCATTCCCAAAATTCCCATTCCCAATATCCCTGGCCCCATTCCCAATATCCCCATCCCCATTCCAATGTCCCATCCCCATTCCTGATGTTCCCATTCCCAATGTCCCTGTCCCCATTCCCAATGTCCCAGCGCCATTCTTGAAGCTCCCATCCCCATTCCCAATGTCCTTGGCTTCATTCCCGATGTCCCTATCCCCATTCCCGATGTTCCCATCCCCATCCCTGATGTCCCCAGCCCCATTCCCAATATTCCCATTCCCGATGACCCCATTCCCAATGTCCCTGGCCTCATTCCCAATGTCCCCATCCCCATTCCTGATGTTACCCTTCCCAAAGTCTTGGGCCCATTCCCAATGTTCCCAGCCCCATTCCTGATGCTCCCATCCCCATTCCCAATGTCCCTGGGCCCATTCCCAAAGTCTTGGGCCCATTCCCAATGTTCCCAGCCCAATTCCTGATGCTCCCAGCCCCATTCCCAATGTTCTTGGCTTCATCCCCAATATTTCCATTCCAATTCCCGATGTCCCCATCCCCATTCCCAATATTCCCAGACCCATCCCCGATGTCCCCAGTCCCATTCCAAATATTCCCATCCCCATTCCCAATGTTCCCATTCCCAATGTCCCAAACGCATTCCTGATGTTCCTATTCCCCATGTTTCCATCCCCATTCCCAATGTCCTGGCCCCATTCCCAATGTTCCCAGCCCCATTCCTGATATCCCCATCCCCATTCCCAGTGATTCCCATCCCCATTCCCAGTGATTCCCATCCCCATTCCCAGTGTTCCCATTTCCAATATCCCCATTCCCAATATCCCTGGCCCCATTCCCAATGTCCCTGTCCCCATTCCCAACATTCCCAGCCCCATTCCCAATATTCCCATCCCCATTCCTGATGTTCCCATTCCCGATATCCCAATATCCCAGCCCCATTCCTGAAGCTCCCATCCCCATTCCCAATGTCCTTGGCTTCATTCCCGATGTCCCCATCCCCATTCCCGATTTTCCCATCCCCATCCCTGATGTCCCCAGCCCCATTCCCAATATTCCCATTCCCATTCCCGATGACCCCATTCCCAATGTCCCTGGCCTCATACCCAGTGTTCCCATCCCCATTCCTGATATTCCCATTCCCAATACCCCCATCCCCATTCCAATGTCCCCATTCCCATTCCTGATGTTACCATTCCCAATGTTCCCAGCCCCATTCCTGATGCTCCCATCCCCATTCCCAATGTTCTTGGCTTCATCCCAAATATTTCCATTCCAATTCCCGATATCCCCATTCCCAATATTCCCAGACCCATCCCCGATGTCCCCAGTCCCATTCCAAATATTCCCGCCACCATTCCCAGTGTTCCCATTCCCAGTGTCCCCAGCGCATTCCTGGTGTTCCCATCCCCATTCCTGATGTTCCTATTCCCGATATCCCCATCCCCATTCCCAATAGCTCATTCCCGATATTCCTGTCCCTATTCCAAATGTCCCCAGCCCCATTCCCAATGTTCCCATCCCCATTCCCAATGTTCCCATCCCCATTCCCAATGTTCCCATCCCCATTCCTGATGTCCCATTCCCGATATCTACATTTCCATTCCCGATATCCTCATCCCCATTCCCAATGTCCCCGTCCCCATTCCCAATGTCCCTGCCCCCATTCCCTGTGTCCCGGTCGCCATTCCCAACATTCCCGCCACCATTCCCGATGTCCCCGCCCCCATTCCAGGCCGGGATCAATCCGGGATGTTTTTTGTTTTCCCACCCAGGTCCAACCTGCGGGCGCTCTACCAGGGCGCCGTGCTGGATGTCTTCTCCAAGGCCCACATCCTGCGGCCTTCCCGGGAATCCCTGGTCTGCTGGATGGCCTTCTCCAGCTTCCAGGCGGCCTTCGCCTGCCTGGGTACCGGGATTTCGGGATCATGGCGTGGGGATCCCGATTTTCTTTAGGACTAAATGACAATTCCCTATTTTCACCCCATTTCCAGGAGGGTTTTAATCCCCATTTCCTCAAACAGGATCTGGTGGGTTTTGGGAACAGCGGATGGTTGGGAATTAGGAAAAACTGGGAAAATACTTGGAAAAATGCAAAAAAAAGGGGAAAATTAAGTTGGGAATTCAAAGAGGAGGAAGGGGTGGAATGATACCTGGGTAATGGAATTTTGGGATCACGGGATGGGGATCCTGACTTTCTTTAGGACTAAATGACAATTCCCTATTTTCACCCCATTTCCAGGAGGGTTTTAATCCCCATTTCCTCAAACAGGATCTGGTGGGTTTTGGCAACACCGGATGGTTGGGAATTGGGAAAAATTGGGGAAAAAATTGGAAAATTTGGGTTGGGAATTCAAAGAGGTAAAAGGGATGGAATGATGCCTGTGTAACGGGATTTTGGGATCACAGGATGGGGGATCCTGATTTTCTTCAGGATTCAGCAGCAATTCCCCATTTCCGCCCCATTTCCGGGAGGGTTTTTAGTGCCCATTCCTCGAACGAGATCTGGCAGGTTTTGGGAACACCAGATGGTTGGGAATTGGGAAAAACTGGGAAAATACTTGGAAAAATGCAAAAAAAAAAGGGAAAAATTGGGTTGGGAATTCAAAGAGGTAAAAGGGGTGGAATGATGCCTGGGTAACAGGATTTTGGGATCACAGGATGGGGGATCCTGATTTTCTTCAGGATTAAGCAGCAATTCCCCATTTTCACCCCATTTCCAGGAGGGTTTTTAGTGCCCATTCCTCGAACGGGATCTGGCAGGTTTTGGGAACACCAGATGGTTGGGAATTAGGAAAAACTGGGAAAATACTTGGAAAAATGCAAAAAAAAAGGGAAAAATTGGGTTGGGAATTCAAAGAGGTAGAAGGGGTGGAATGATACCTGGGTAATGGAATTTTGGGATCACGGGATGGGGATCCTGACTTTCTTTAGGACTAAGTGACAATTCCCTATTTTCACCCCATTTCCAGGAGGGTTTTTAGTGCCCATTCCTCGAACGGGATCTGGCAGGTTTTGGGAACACCAGATGGTTGGGAAGTGGGAAAAACTGGGAAAATACTTGGAAAAATGCAAAAAAAAAAAGGGAAAAATTGGGTTGGGAATTCAAAGAGGAGGAAGGGGTGGAATGATACCTGGGTAATGGAATTTTGGGATCATGGGATGGGGATCCCGATTTTCTTTAGGACTAAGTGACAATTCCCTATTTTCACCCCATTTCCAGGAGGGTTTTAATCCCCATTTCCTCAAACAGGATCTGGTGGGTTTTGGCAACACCGGATGGTTGGGAATTGGGAAAAATTGGAGAAAAAAATTGGAAAATTTGGGTTGGGAATTCAAAGAGGTAAAAGGGGTGGAATGATGCCTGTGTAACGGGATTTTGGGATCACAGGATGGGGGATCCTGATTTTCTTCAGGATTAAGCAGCAATTCCCCATTTTCGCCCCATTTCCAGGAGGGTTTTTAGTGCCCATTCCTCGAACGGGATCTGGCAGGTTTTGGGAACATCAGATGGTTGGGAATTGGGAAAAACTGGGAAAATACTTGGAAAAATGCAAAAAAAAAAGGGAAAAATTGGGTTGGGAATTCAAAGAGGAGGAAGGGGTGGAATGATACCTGGGTAATGGAATTTTGGGATCACGGGATGGGGATCCCGATTTTCTTTAGGACTAAGTGACAATTCCCTATTTTCACCCCATTTCCAGGAGGGTTTTAATCCCCATTTCCTCAAACAGGATCTGGTGGGTTTTGGCAACACCGGATGGTTGGGAATTGGGAAAAATTGGAGAAAAAAATTGGAAAATTTGGGTTGGAGTTCAAAGAAGTAAAAGGGGTGGAATGATGCCTGTGTAACGGGATTTTGGGATCACAGGATGGGGGATCCTGATTTTCTTCAGGATTAAGCAGAAATTCCCCATTTCCGCCCCATTTCCGGGAGGGTTTTTAGTGCCCATTCCTCGAACGGGATCTGGCAGGTTTTGGGAACACCAGACGGTTGGGAATTAGAAAAAACTGGGAAAATACTTGGAAAAATGAAAAAAAAGGGAAAAATTGGGTTGGGAATTCAAAGAGGAAGAAGGGGTGGAATGATACCTGGGTAACGGGATTTTGGGATCACAGGATGGGGGATCCTGATTTTCTTCAGTTTTAAGCAGCAATTCCCCATTTTCGCCCCATTTCCGGGAGGGTTTTTAGTGCCCATTCCTCGAACGGGATCTGGCAGGTTTTGGGAACATCAGATGGTTGGGAATTGGGAAAAACTGGGAAAATACTTGGAAAAATGCAAAAAAAAAGGGAAAAATTGGGTTGGGAATTCAAAGAGGAGGAAGGGGTGGAATGATACCTGGGTAATGGAATTTTGGGATCACGGGATGGGGATCCTGACTTTCTTTAGGACTAAGTGACAATTCCCTATTTTCACCCCATTTCCAGGAGGGTTTTAATCCCCATTTCCTCAAACAGGATCTGGTGGGTTTTGGCAACACCGGATGGTTGGGAATTGGGAAAAATTGGGGAAAAAAATTGGAAAATTTGGGTTGGGAATTCAAAGAGGCAGAAGGGATGGAATGATGCCTGTGTAACGGGATTTTGGGATCACAGGATGTGGGATCCTGATTTTCTTCAGGATTAAGCAGCAATTCCCCATTTTCACCCCATTTCCAGGAGGGTTTTTAGTGCCCATTCCTCGAACGGGATCTGGCAGGTTTTGGGAACACCAGACGGTTGGGAATTAGGGAAAACTGGGAAAATACTTGGAAAAATGCAAAAAAAAGGGAAAAATTGGGTTGGGAATTCAAAGAGGAGGAAGGGGTGGAATGATACCTGGGTAATGGAATTTTGGGATCACGGGATGGGGATCCCGATTTTCTTTAGGACTAAATGACAATTCCCTATTTTCACCCCATTTCCAGGAGGGTTTTAATCCCCATTTCCTCAAACAGGATCTGGTGGGTTTTGGCAACACCGGATGGTTGGGAATTGGGAAAAATTGGGGGAAAAAAATTGGAAAATTTGGGTTGGGAATTCAAAGAGGTAGAAGGGGTGGAATTATGCCTGTGTAAGGGGATTTTGGGATCACAGGATGGGGGATCCTGATTTTCTTCAGGATTAAGCAGCAATTCCCCATTTTCACCCCATTTCCAGGAGGGTTTTTAGTGCCCATTCCTCGAACGGGATCTGGCAGGTTTTGGGAACACCAGATGGTTGGGAATTGGGAAAAACTGGGAAAATACTTGGAAAAATGCAAAAAAAAAGGGAAAAATTGGGTTGGGAATTCAAAGAGGAGGAAGGGGTGGAATGATACCTGGGTAATGGAATTTTGGGATCACAGGATGGGGATCCTGACTTTCTTTAGGACTAAGTGACAATTCCCTATTTTCACCCCATTTCCAGGAGGGTTTTAATCCCCATTTCCTCAAACAGGATCTGGTGGGTTTTGGGAACAGCGGATGGTTGGGAATTGGGAAAAATTGGGGAAAAAAATTGGAAAATTTGGGTTGGGAATTCAAAGAGGTAAAAAGGGTGGAATGATGCCTGTGTAACGGGATTTTGGGATCACAGGATGGGGGATCCTGATTTTCTTCAGGATTAAGCAGCAATTCCCCATTTCCGCCCCATTTCCGGGAGGGTTTTTAGCGCCCGTTTCTCAAACGGGATCTGGCGGGTTTGGGAATCTTCAAGTGGTTGGGAATTGGGAAAAACTGGGAAAATACTTGGAAAAATGCAAAAAAAAAGGGAAAAATTGGGTTGGGAATCCAAAGAGGAGGAAGGGGTGGAATGATACCTGGGTAATGGAATTTTGGGATCACGGGATGGGGATCCCGATTTTCTTTAGGACTAAGTGACAATTCCCTATTTTCACCCCATTTCCAGGAGGGTTTTTAGCACCCGTTTCTCAAACGGGATCTGGCGGGTTTGGGAATCTTCAGGTGGTTGGGAATTGGGGAAAAGCTGGAAAAGTAATTGCAAAAATTGCAAAAATTTTGGGAAAATTGGGTTGGGAATTCAGAGAGGAGGAAGAGATGGGATGATGCCCGGTTTTGGCTGGATCCCAAATATTTGGATGGGAAAAGCTGTGGAAACCTCTGGTCCTCAGCACATTCCAGGGGTTCCTTGTCCCCATCCCAACCCGGATCATCCTGGGAATGGGGTGGGTGACCCCAAAAAGAAGGAAAATCTTCTCTCCACCCCCAGGATCTGTTGGTCAATCCCTTGGGAATGCAGACCTGGTTTTGGGGACCGGCAGGGTTTTTCTGGGATCATCGGGAAAGCCCTGCGTGGGAATTTGGGGAATGAGACCCGTTTCTCCATCCCGGATTCCCGCTCCGTGTCCCCATTCCAGGTCTACTGATCCAGCAGGTGATTTTCTTCCTCTGCTCCGTGGCCTTCACCTTCCTGGTGGTGATCCCGCTCCAGATCGGCACCAGCTCCCCACTCTTCGGGATCATCCGGAACATGTGGTGAGCCCTCAGGAAGGGCTGGAAACCCCAAGGAATGGTCCTGGATGGGTTTGGGATACTCCATTTGGGGTTTTCCCAACACCACTGGAAGACTCTGCCCTTGGTGGTGTCTTGGGCCATTCCCACTGTTTTGGGTCATTCCCAGTGTTTTGGGACATTCCCGATGTTTGGGGATATTCCCAATGTTTTGGGCCATTCCAAATGTTTTTGGCCATTCCTGGTGTTTTGGGCCATTCCCAATGTTTTAGAATATTCCCACTGTTTCGGGATATTCCCGGTGTTTTGGGCCATTCCCGGTGTTTTGGGCCATTCCTGGTGTTTTGGGCCATTCCCAGTGTTTTGGGCCACTCCTGATGTTTTGGGCCATTCCCAATGTTTTAGAATATTCCCACTGTTTCGGGATATTCCCGGTGTTTTGGGCCATTCCTGGTGTTTTGGGACATTCCCAGTGTCCATCCCACTCTTCGGGATCATCCGGATCATGTGGTGAGCCCTCGGGAAGGGCTGGAAATTCCAAGGAATGCTCTTGGATGGGTTTGGGATGCTCCATTTGGGATCTTCCCAACACCACTGGAAGCTTCTGCCCTTGGTGGTGTCTTGGGCCATTCCTGATGTTTTAGGATATTCCAAATGTTTTGGGACATGTGGTTTTGGGACATTCCCAGTGTCCATCCCACTCTTTGGGATCATCTGGATCATGTGGTGAGCCCTCGGGAAGGACTGGAAACCCCAAGGAATGGTCCTGGATGGGTTTGGGATGCTCCATTTGGGATCTTCCCAACACCACTGGAATCTTCTGCCCTTGGTGATGTTTTGGTACATTCCTGGTGGTTTGGGATATTCCCATTGTTTTGGGACATTCCCGATGTTTGGGGATATTCCCAATGTTTTGGGCCATTCCAAATGTTTTTGGCCATTCCTGGTGCTTTGGGCCACTCCTGATGTTTTGGGGCATTCCCAATGTTTTAGAATATTCCCACTGTTTCGGGATATTCCCGGTGTTTTGGGCCATTCCTGGTGTTTTGGGACATTCCCAGTGTCCATCCCACTCTTTGGGATCATCCGGATCACCCTCGGGAAGGGCTGGAAACCCCAAGGAATGGTCCTGGATGGGTTTCGGATGCTCCATTTGGGGTTTTTCCAACACCACTGGAAGACTCTGCCCTTGGTGGTGTCTTGGGCCATTCCCACTGTTTTGGGCCATTCCCACTGTTTTGGGCCATTCTCGATGTTTTGGGCTCTTCTCAATGTTTTGGACCATTCCTGGTATTTTGGGCCATTCCCGGTGTTCTGGGCCATTCCCAATGTTTTGGGATATTCCTGGTGTTTTGCGCCATTCCTGATGTTTTGGGCCATTCCCGATGTTTTGGGCCTTTCCCAATGTTTTGGACCATTCCTGGTATTTTGGGCCATTCCTGGTGTTTTGGGCCATTCCCGGTGTTCTGGCCCATTCCCGGTGTTTTGGGTCATTCCCGCTGTTTTGGCCCATTCCCGATGTTTTGGCCCATTCCCGATGTTCTTCCAGGCCCTTCTGGCTGACCCTGGTGGTGGCCGTGCTCCTGCAGCATTTCCTGGCCCATTCCCAGTTCCTGGAGCATCATTCCCTGCAGAAGGAGATCACCAACAGGTACGGGGACACCGCCATCGTCCCCCACTGTCCCCAGTTGTCCCCAGCTGGGGTCTGGCAGGAATTCCAGCTCCCAGGAGGTTTCTCCAGATGTTCTGGCCTGGATTTTGGTGGGGTGACACCGGTGCTCCACCGGTCCCACTTCCAAGCCCAGATCCCTCAGGATCGGCCAGGTGGGGTTGGTCACCACTGGCAGATGTCCCCCACTCAGCGATGGTGGCACCACTGCAGACCGGGGTGACAGAGGGACCCAAATGTCCTGTGCCACCCCTGGCAGGGCACAGAGGTTCTCCTGGAGTCCATCCCAAAGCACTGGCAGATGTCCCCTAATCAGGGATGGTGACACCACCCATGACCAGGGTGACAGAGGGGCCCAAGTGCCACCCCCCGGCAGGGCACAGAGGTTCTCCTGGAGTCCATCCCAAAGCACTGGCAGATGTCCCCTAATCAGGGATGGTGACACCACCGCAGACCGGGGTGACAGAGGGACCCAAGTGTCCTGTGCCACCCCCAGGCAGGGCACAGAGACTCTCCTGGTGCCAGTGTCCATCCCAGGCCACCAGCAGATGCTGCTCCCACATGGTGTCACCACCCAAGACTAGGGTGACAGAGGGACCCAGGTGTCCTGAGTGGCCAGCGTGGCTCTCCTGGAGCTGGTGGCCTCCATCCCAAAATCCCAACCCCACATTTTGCCCGGTTCCCCAATCTCCACGGAGACAAGGAGCTCCTGATGGTTCTCCAGGAGCTTGGGAGGGCTTTGGTTTCTCCCAGCGGGATGGAGCCACCTGGGCCAGACGCGGGTGGGACCGGGAGGTTTGGGGTGGCCGGAGTTGTCCCATCCCACGGGAATGTGTGTCCCGCAGGCGCGCGCTGTACATCGTCACCTTCCTGCTCTTCCCCACCAACGTCCTGGTGGGCGTCATGGCCGCCGTGTGGCGCATGGTCATCTCCGGCCTCTACAACGCCGTCCACTTCTGCCGGCTGGACATCAGCCTGCTGCACCGCGGCGTGGAGACCTTCGACCCAGGTGGGACAGCCAGAGGTCACCGTGCCACCAGTTTGTCCCACCACGGAGGGTTGGGATGGGGGCCCGGAGCTGCTGGGATTGATGGTGACCCCAAACGTTGGAAATGGGACACCTGGAGCAGGTGGCTTCTCCTGATTCCTGTTTTTTGTCCCAAAAAAACGAGCGATGACCTTGGAGCTTCACCTGTGGTCACCTCGTATCCTGGGATAAAGAACAAAAGACCTCCAGGTTTTTCCTGTGGGATTGAGGGTGGCTTGGAAGTGGGACCAGGACAGAAATCAGCTTCTCCCGACTCCTGCTTGGTCCTGCTCCTTGATCCCAAAAAACAGGGGGAGATCTTTTGGGTTTCACCAGAGGTTACCTCGTGTCTCGGGATAATGGAGAGGGGACCTCAGGGGACATCAGGGGACATCAGGTCTTCCTCTGTTTTTCCTGCTGGGATTGAGGGTGGCTCCAAACCATTGGGAATGGAACACCTGGAGGTGGTGCTGGCTGGGTCCTGCTCTTTTATCCCCAAAAAAGTGGGATGAGCTTTAGGGTTCCACCTCATCTCCTGGGATAAAGGAGAGGGGACCTCAGAGGACATCAGGGGACATCAGGGGACCTCAGGGGAGCTCAGGGGAGCTCAGGCTGGCCCTGCTTTTCCTGCTGGGGTTGTGGGAGCACAGAGACCAGAGCTGGATCCTTCCTCAGGCTCCAGGGTGGGAATGGGGAATGTTGTCCCCAGTGAGGTCACGGTGTCCCCGCAGGGTACCGCACCTACTGCCACTACCTGAAGGTGGAGGTCAGCCAGTGCCACCCGCTGCTGAAGGCTTTCTGCTTCCTGCTGCTCCAGCACGGCCGGCCAGAACCGCCGGCACCGCCCCGGGAGACCCAGCTGGAGGAAGGTGGGACCTGGGGGCACCAGGGGTTCGGGGGGAAGGGACAAAATGGTGACCTCTGGATGGCACCTCTGGTTGGTGTGGGGACACGTACATCCATCCATGGATCCATTGGTCCATCCATCCATTCATCCATCATCCATCCATCATCCATCCATCCATCCATCATCCATCATCCATCCATCATCCATCCATCCATCCATCCATCCATCCATCCATCCATCATCCATCCATCCATCATCCATCATCCATCCATCATCCATCCATCCATCCATCCATCCATCATCCATCATCCATCCATCCATCATCCATCCATCCATCCATCCATCCATCATCCATCCATCCATCATCCATCCATCATCCATCATCCATCCATCATCCATCCATCCATCCATCATCCATCCATCCATCCATCCATCATCCATCCATCCATCCATCCATCATCCATCCATCCATCCATCCATCCATCATCCATCCATCCATCCATCCATCCATCCATCCATCCATCCATCATCCATCCATCCATCATCCATCATCCATCATCCATCATCCATCCATCCATCCATCCATCCATCATCCATCCATCCATCCATCCATCCATCATCCATCCATCATCCATCCATCCATCCATCCATCATCCATCCATCCATCATCCATCCAAGGGCTGATCCCGCTCCAGGGTTCCGTTGAGGCTCTTTGGGGTGTGGTGGGATCTTGGTGGCTCCATGGAAATGGGCTGGAATCTGGGAATCCTGGAACGCTTTGGGTTGGAAGGGCCCTTAAAGCCCATCCAGGGACACCTCCCACTATCCCAAGCTACTCCAAACCCCGTCCAACCTTTCCTTGGACACTTCAGCCACAGATCCTCTGGGAATTCCATCCCAACTTCACCTTTCCCATCTGGAATCCATCGCTCTGCCCCTCATCCCAACCCTTCTCCTGCTCTCCTGGTGCTTTTCCAGGCCCTGAATCCTCTCCCTGCTGCGCCTGTCTCCTTCCAGGCCTCCAGCTGATGCATCCCAAGCACGCGGCTCCGGGAAAAGCGCGGATCCGGCGCATCCGGGCGCGCTGGTGGGTGGCCTACACGCTCCTGCACAACCCCTCGCTGACCGCTTCCCGAAAAACCGCACTGGCCGATCCCACGGCCAACGGAGCCCAGCTCGGCATTCCCAGGCCCTGAATTCCCGGGAATCCCATCTCCCATCTCCCATCCCAGTCTGAGCCCCTTCCCAGACTCCGGACTCTCTCCAAGGGTTTATCCCAAATCCAAGCCGAGCCACTCCTGAGGTCCAGAGGTGACACCTCCAAGCCCAGCCTGGATGAAGCCAAACCAAGGAAAATGCTCCAGTCATCCCAAAATTATTTTGGGATTCACTCCTGCCACCAGCCCGGTTCTTAGCAGCTTTTCCAGCATGGGACAATTCCCAGGCAACTGGGGGAGGAGCTGGGGGGATCCCCAGCGGGCTGAAGGAATTCTCAACCACCAGGAGAAAATTCCCATTCCCGGCTTCTCCCTTCCCCATCCCGGCTCCGTCTGGGCTCCGCATCCGCTCCTGGGATGGTTTTTTATCCTGGTTTTTGAAGGATCAAGTCCCGCCCTGCTTCCCCTCACTGACCGCTTCCCGAAAAACCGCACTGGCCGATCCCGCGGCCAATGGCGCCCAGCTCGGCATTCCCAGGCCCTGAATTCCCGGGAATCCCATCTCCCATCTCCCATCCCAGTCTGAGCCCCTTCCCAGCCTCCGGATTCTCTCCAAGGGTTTGTCCCAAATCCAAGCCGAGCCACTCCTGAGGTCCGGAGGTGACACCTCCAAGCCCAGCCTGGATGGAGCTGAGCCAAGGAAAACGCTCCAGGCATCCCAAAATTATTTTGGGATTCACTCCTGCAACCAGCCCGGTTCTTAGCAGCTTTTCCAGGATGGGACAATTCCCAGGGAACTGGGAGAGGAGCTGGGGGGGATCCGCAGTGGGATGAAAGAATTCTCAACCACCAGGAAAAAATTCCCATTCCCGGCTTCTCCCTTCCCCATCCCGGCTCCGTCTGGGCTCCGCATCCACTCCTGGGATGGTTTTTATCCTGGTTTTTGAAGGATCAAGTCCCGCCCTGCTTCCCCTCACTGCCCGCTTCCCGAAAAACCGCACTGGCCGATCCCACAGCCAACGGAGCCCAGCTCGGCATTCCCAGGCCCTGAATTCCCAGGAATCCCATCTCCCATCTCCCATCTCCCATCCCAGTCTGAGCCCCTTCCCAGCCTCCGGATTCTCTCCAAGGGTTTATCCCAAATCCAAGCCGAGCCACTCCTGAGGTCCGGAGGTGACACCTCCGAGCCCAGCCTGGATGGAGCTGAGCCAAGGAAAACGCTCCAGGCATCCCAAAAATATTTTGGGATTCACTCCTGCAACCAGCCCGGTTCTTAGCAGCTTTTCCAGGATGGGACAATTCCCAGGGAACTGGGGGAGGAGCTGGGGGGGATCCGCAGTGGGATGAAAGAATTCTCAACCACCGGGAAAAAATTCCCATTCCCGGCTTCTCCCTTCCCCATCCCGGCTCCGTCTGGGCTCTGCATCCGCTCCCAGAATAGTTTTTATCCTGGTTTTTGAAGGATCAAGTCCCGCCCTGCTTCCCCTCACTGACCGCTTCCCGAAAAACCGCACTGGCCGATCCCGCGGCCAACGGAGCCCAGCTCGGCATTCCCAGGCCCTGAATTCCCGGGAATCCCATCTCCCATCTCCCATCTCCCATCCCAGTCTGAGCCCCTTCCCAGCCTCCGGACTCTCTCCAAGGGTTTATCCCAAATCCAAGCCGAGCCACTCCTGAGGTCTGGAGGTGACACCTCCAAGCCCAGCCTGGATAGAGCTGAGCCAAGGAAAACGCTCCAGGCATCCCAAAAATTATTTTGGGATTCACTCCTGCAACCATCCCGGTTCTTAGCAGCTTTTCCAGGATGGGACAATTCCCAGGGAACTGGGAGAGGAGCTGGGGGGATTCCCAGCGGGCCGAAGGAATTCTCAACCACCAGGAAAAAATTCCCATTCCCGGCTTCTCCCTTCCCCATCCCGGCTCCATCTGGGTTCTGCATTCGCTCCTGGGATGGTTTTTTCCCCAATTTTTTTCCCTGATTTCCCCGGTCCTCTTCCACTCCTGTTTTTGCGGTGATCCCATGGTTTTCCAGGGCTGGGATCCATGGAAAGGGATCCACTGGGATCCACTCCCTGGGAAGCGTGGGGGAAGGAGAATAAACGAATGCCTTGTTCCTACTGCCAGGATGCGCCGTTTTCCTTGGATATTCCCACTTCCAGCGGGATTTGGGATCATCCCAGCCCCAAATCCATGGAATGGTTGGGATGACCTCTCCCAGCAGAGATTTTGGGGATCTGCTCCAGCTGGGAATGTTTGGATCTGCTCCGTGATCCCGTTTTATGGGAAAACCGCTCCCTTTGTGTTCCCACAGATTCGGGCAGGGCGGGAATGGGAACGGGGAATTTTGGGGATACAACACCAACGGGATGGGAACGAGGAGGTGCTGGATCACCTCTTCCTGCTCTTAAATCCAGGAATTCCTGCCTTTTTGGGCTGGAATGAGCAGGCTCCTGGTGGATCCCAAACACCCCAAGATTCCCTTGGGAATTCTCAACCCACACCGCATGGAGCTGCCAGATCATTCTGGGATTTCCTTCGGGGTTGGCCACAGCTGCTCTCTGCAGGATCCCAAGGACACCATTCCCTCCCTCTGGAATGTTCCCAGCACCCTCAGGACAATTCGGGGTCACCGAGGGTTGGGATTTCCTTGGAGCATCCCTTCCCTTTTCCCAGGATTTCCTCCCAGCCCATCCCAATCCCTGTAGCTCCAAAGGCAGCCTAAAACACTGTGAAAAAATCCCTTGAAAAATCCCAAAAATCCCTTGAAAAATCCCTTGAAAAATCCCCAAAATCCCTTGAAAAATCCCTTGAAAATTCCCTTGAAAAATCCAAAAAACCCCCTTAAAAATCCCAAAAATCTCTAAAATCCCTTTTAAAAATCCCTAAAATCTGTGGCAGCTCCGTGCTACAGGCGGGGCTGAATTTTGGGATCAGTTTCCACAGCCCCACCCAAGGTTCCCTGGAGATCCCTGGAATTTGTTTGGTTTTCGGGATAGCAGCAGCGCCCTGGGCGGGATTTGGGATTTGCTTCCCCTTCCTGGTGTTTCCCGGCTCACCTCGAAACCCCAAATCCGTGTCCTCACCCCTCCCATCCCAACTGGAATTTTGGGAATAATCCTGGATCCCCATTATTCCCAGGGATAAAACGGAGGTTAAAAGTCAGATCCTGTGAAATGAACCCAAAATTTCATTGGGGCCATGATTTTTATCCCATAGTGGGAAAAATTTATGGGAATCCAGGAATTCTCCCAGAGACCTCAGCTGCCAATTCCCTTTCCCTAAAATCCCCCTGGATAAGCAAAAATTTGGGTGCTGGGGAGCTCCAGGCTCTGATTTTGGGATCACATCCATTACTGGGGCTGCTGTAGGGGGGAATTTTGGGGTATCCCAGGATTTTGGGGATTCCTTCCAGATTTGGGGAACAGGGAAATTTGGGGGATCTTGGGATGCTCCAGAATTGGGAAGGGTTTGGGAATTCTCTGGCACTGGGAAGGATTTGGGGGATTTGAGGGGATTCCATGGGACAGGGAAGGATTTTGGGGTGCTGGGGGGGATTCTCCAGAGCCAGAAAAGATTTGGGGGATCTGGGAGGATTCTCTGGTATTTGGGAATTTGGGAAAACTGGGGGATGTTCCAGCACTGGGAAGGATTTGGGAACGCTCCAACATCAGGGGATTTGGGGGAGCTGGGAGGATTCTCCAGAAATGGAAAAGATTTGGGGGATCTTTGGGGGATTCTCTGGGACTGGGAAGGATTGGGGAAAACCGGGAAGATGCTCCAGAATGGGGAAAAATTTGGGGATTCTCCAGCACTGGGAAGGATTTGGGGGATTTGAGGGGATTCTCTGGGATTAGGAAGGATTTGGGGGAAACTCTGGCACTGGGAAGGATTTGGGGGATCTGAGGAGGATTCTCTGGGACTGGAAAGGGTTTGGGAAAACCGAGGAGATTCTCCAGAATGGGGAAAAATTGGGGGATTCTCCAGCCCTGGGAAGAATTTGGGAAAACTGGGAATGACAGAAGTGTCCCCTGATCCAGGAGGGTTGGGGACAATCTGGGGGAGCCCAGGAGCTGCTGGCTCAGGGGAATTTTGGGATTTTGGGATGCACAGACCAAGCAAAGCCCGGCTGGTTTAGAAAAAAAAAAAGGAGTTTATTCAAGGTGCTTATAAAAAGTAATTATTAATTCAAAGTGTTTATTAATTCAAGGTATTTATTAAAATAGTTTGTTTATTACAAGTGTTTATGATGGGTATTTCTTAATTAAAGGCATTAATTAAAGGCACTTATTGCTGTCCCTGGTTTCCCAGGACACCTGGATAAGGAATATTTGTCCCGCCGGGAATTCCGAAGCATTCGGGGAATATTTATGGCTTCAAGGCAGCTCAGCTTCTCTGCTGTTCCCAATCTTTCCCCCATTCCCATTGGGAATGCTTTGGGAATCTTTGGCTCAACTCGGTGGGTCCAGCCCAGACGGGATTTTGGGATTCCCGATCCAAGGCTGTGGGTCCATCCCGATGCTCTGTGGCATCCGTGTCCATTCCCAGGGATTTTCTCCTTAGATCCCTCCCCGGTGGAAGCTGCGGTGGCTCTGGGGAGGGATCGTCACCGTTGTCACCTCCCGTGGCCACCATCGGATCCAGGTGAGGAGAAAAGCGGGAAGTGGCATGTTGGGACAGCCGGGAATCGGCAGCAGATCCCGGCTGGATCCGGGATGGATCCGCCCCATGTTCCCGGAGCTCCTCTGGGAACGGGAATGGCGAGGGCTGGACCACCCGCCCCAGGCCTGCGGTGGCCCCGTTGGGCTCCGGAGCGCTCCCGGATGCCAGAAGCTCAGCGAAGGCACTACGAGAGGAAAAACTACGGAAAAACAGCAACACCGCCATTCACCAGAGCAGCAGCCCCAGAGCCAGCGGCAGAATTCCCAGGTGGAATTCCCGGGCTCCTGCGCCATTCCAGGCCTGGCCAGACATGCGGTAGACGATGACCAACTTCTCGCCCATGCCGGAGGGATCCAGCTCGTCCCCCTTGGCGCAGCTGTGCCCGCCGGCGTGCCCGGCCTGCGGGTCATCGCGGGGCAGCTCCTCGGCCGGGTTGGCCGAGCCGGCCAGCGCCACGTTGACGGAGACGTCACGCGTGCCCACGTCGTTGACGGCCAGGCAGGTGTAGGTGCCCTCGTCCTCCTTGCCGAAGTCGGGGATGGCCATGGTGCCGTTCTTGAAGGCCAAGAAGCGCTGCCGGCCGGCTTTGGCGCCGCCGTCGCGTGCCACCGTGGGCCCGTGGATGTCCACGCGGCGAGCGGCCGTGCGGATCTGCCAGCGGATCTCCGGCGGGGGGCTGCCGGCCACGCTGCAGTGCAGGGTCAGCGTCGGCCCATCCCGAGGCCCGGCAGCGGCCGGGCCGGACAGATAGGTCAGCTGGGCCGAGGGCGGCACGCAGAGCGCGCCGGGGATGTCGGTGACCGGCCGGCCCCGCAGCCGTGCCGGCGCGGCGCACAGCGTGGAGCCGGCTCTGGAGAGGACCACCGAGGTGCCGTGAGCCCACTCCTTGAGCCAGAAGAGCTTGCAGGAGCAGTTGAAGGGGTTGTGGAAGAGCTGCAGCTGCGCCAGCGCCGGCAGCCCCTCGAAGGTGCCGCGGGCCAGCGTGGCCAGCTCGTTGTCGTTGAGCCAGAGCGAGCGCAGCTCCCGCAGGCCGGCCAGCGCGCCGCGCGGCACGGCGGCCAGCCGGTTGTTGCTGAGCTTGAGGATCTGCAGCGCGCTGAGGTTGCGCAGGTCCTGCCAGGGGAAATCCGCCAGCCGGTTGTGGCTCAGGTCCAGGTTCTTGAGGTGCGGCAGGGCGGCGAAGGCGCCGGGCTCCACGGTGGAGATATGGTTGTAGCCCAACCACAGCGACTGCAGCTCGGGCGCTTCGGCCAGCGAGGCGCGGCCCAGGCGGCCCAGGCGGTTGGCGGAGAGCGTGAGGATGGTGACATTGGGGGACAGGCCCCGCGGGACGTCCCGCAGCTCGCGGTAGGCGCACTCGGCCAGCAGCCGCCCGTTCTTCTTGGTGGAGCAGGAGCACGGCGCCGGACAGGCCAGACCAGGGGACACGAGGGACATGAGCGTCACCAGCGCCACCACGCCGAGCAGAGGCCTCATCCTCGCATCCTGCTGGGGACAGAAATGGGAATGAGCCCGGCCGAACAGCCGGGATGGGAAAGAATGCCAAAAAAGCTGTTTGGGAGATTCCCTAAACCCCCTGGAGTTTGTTCTTCCCCCTCTGGAAAAGCTTTTCCGGGTTTGGGATGAGGAGCGGGAGCCAGGAGGTTCCGGGTTCCTCCCGTTGAGGAGGAACGGAGCCTCTGCAGCTCTTTCCCAACCGGCCTTCCCATAAATCTGGGAATCGGCCTGCCCATAAATCAGGGAATTTTTGGGATTTCCAGCAGGCTCGCAGGCCGTGTCATGGAAAAAACCCGGTGCCTTCTCTCAGCCAGGGGCTGTGGGGTCCCCGCGGCCGCTGGAATTCTTGGGAAGGGAATTTTTCCCAACTTAACTCCTCATTCCCCTGGCGGGGGCTTTTCCAAGGCGCTCCAGAGGTTCCTTCCCGCTCGGAATTCCCGCAGCTGGCAGCCAGACCCCTTTTGTCTTTCCGTGCCCTCCGTTGCCAGCTCCCAGCGCTGCCATTCCCGGCGGGAATTTTCTCGGGAATAAACCCGAGGTCGGGATCTGAGGGGTGGCAAAGACGCCCCGCTGGCTCTGGGGCAGCTCCAGGTGAGATTTTGGGGTGCGCAGGGAGGGCAGACCCCATCTCCAGGAGGTTGCGGAGGGGAAATCCCAGAATTTTTTTCCCTCTTGGAGCTCCGGGTCGCATCCCACCCCTTTTCCAGAGCCCCCCGGGGCTCCGCCGCCGCCTCCCGGCGCATTCCAGGGCCGTGAATAACCTCCTGCCTCCTTCCTCCCCTCCTCTCCCGGATTTTTTTCCCGTTTTTTCCCGTTTTTCCCCCGCTCCCCGGGCCCGCCGCCCCCGCCCTGTCACCGCCGGTGCAGCCCCGGTGTCCCCGCTCCGCTGGGCTCGGCCCCGCCGCTCCCGGGCCCTCCTCGGCTTCTCCTCCTCCTCCTCCTCCTCCTCCTCCTCCTCCTCCTCCTCCCGGCCCGTCCCCTCCCCGTCCCCCGGGCCCGGATTGTTTTCCATGGCACCGACCCGCGCGGCCCGGTCTCGGCTCCTCCAAAATCCCCTAAAACCCACACCCCTGTCCCCCAAAATCCCCTAAAACCCATCACCACACACCCCTGAGCCCCAAAATCCCCTAAAACCCATCACCACACACCCCTGAGCCCCAAAATCCCCTAAAACCCATCACCACACACCCCTGAGCCCCAAAATCCCCTAAAACCCATCACCACACACCCCTGAGCCCCAAAATCCCCTAAAACCCACATCCCTGCCCCCCAAAACCCCCTAAAACACACATCCGGTCCCCCCAGATCCCCTAAAACCCACACCCCTGCTCCCCAAAATCCCCTAAAACCCATCACCACACACCCCTGAGTGCCAAAATCCCTTAAAATCCACATCCCTGTCCCCCAAAATCCCCTAAAACCCATCACCACACACCCCTGAGCCCCAAAATCCCCTAAAACCCACACCCCTGCCCCCCAAAATCCCCTAAAACCCATCACCACACACCCCTGAGCCCCAAAAATCCCTCAAAACCCACATCCCTCTCCCCCAAAATCCCCTAAAACACACATCCGGTCCCCCCAAATCCCCTAAAACCCTCACCCCTGTCCCCCAAAATCCCCTAAAACCCGTCACCACACACCCCTGAGTGCCAAAATCCCCTAAAATCCACACTCCTGTCCCCCAAAATTTCCTAAAACCTGTCACCACATATCCCTGAGCCCCAAAATCCCCTAAAACCCGATACCGCACACCCCTGAGCCCCAAAAATCCCTCAAAACCCACATCCCTCTCCCCCAAAATCCCCTAAAACACACATCCGGTCCCCCCAAATCCCCTAAAACCCTCACCCCTTTCCCCCAAAATCCCCTAAAACCCATCACCACACACCCCTGAGCCCCAAAATCCCCTAAAACTCACACCCCTGTCCCCCAAAATCTCCTAAAACCCATCACCACACACCCCTGAGCCCCAAAATCCCCTAAAACCCATCACCACACACCCCTGAGCCCCAAAATCCCCTAAAACCCGTCACCACACACCCCTGAGTGCCAAAATCCCCTAAAATCCACATCCCTGTCCCCCAAAATCCCCTAAAACCCGTCACCACAGACCCCTGAGTGCCAAAATCCCCTAAAACCCGTCACCACACACCCGTGAGTGCCAAAATCCCCTAAAATCCACATCCCTGTCCTCCAAAATCCCCTAAAACCCATCACCACACACCCCTGAGCCCCAAAATCCCCTAAAACCCACACTCCTGTCCCCCAAAATCTCCTAAAACCTGTCACCACACACCCCTGAGCCCCAAAATCCCCTAAAATCCACATCCCTGTCCCCCAAAATCCCCTAAAACCCATCACCACACATCCCTGAGTGCCAAAATCCCCTAAAACCCATCACCACACACCCCTGAGCCCCAAAATCCCCTAAAACCCATCACCACACACCCCTGAGCCCCAAAATCCCCTAAAACCCGTCACCACACACCCCTGAGTGCCAAAATCCCCTAAAATCCACATCCCTGTCCCCCAAAATCCCCTAAAACCCATCACCACACACCCCTGAGCCCCAAAAATCCCTCAAAACCCACATCCCTCTCCCCCAAAATCCCCTAAAACCCATCACCACACACCCCTGAGCCCCAAAATCCCCTAAAACCCGTCACCACACACCCCTGAGTGCCAAAATCCCCTAAAACCCGTCACCACACACCCCTGAGCCCCAAAATCCCCTAAAACCCACATCCCGGTCCCCCAAAATCCCCTAAGACCCACACCCCTGCCCCCCAAAATCTCCTAAAACCTGTCACCACATATCTCTGAGCCCCAAAATCCCTTAAAACCCGTCACCACACACCCCTGAGTGCCAAAATCCCCTAAAATCCACATCCCGGTCCCCCAAAATCCCCTAAGACCCACACCCCTGCCCCCCAAAATCCCCTAAAACACACATCCAGTCCCCCCAAATCCCCTAAAACCCTCACCCCTGAGCCCCAAAATCCCCTAAAACCCATCAACACACACCCCTGAGCCCCAAAATCCCCTAAAACCCATCACCACACACCCCTGAGTGCCAAAATCCCCTAAAATCCACATCCCTGTCCCCCAAAATCCCCTAAAACCTATCACCACACACCCCTGAGCCCCAAAATCCCCTAAAACCCACACTCCTGTCCCCCAAAATCTCCTAAAACTGGTCACCACATATCCCTGAGCCCCAAAATCCCCTAAAACACACATCTTGTCCCCCAAAGTCCCCTAAAATCCCATTACCCCAATTCCTGTCCCCCAAAACCCCCATCATCCGAAATCCCTGTACCCCAAAATCCCCTAAAAACCCATACCCCATACCCCTGCACCCCCAAAATCCCCTAAATGCCCATACCCCTGACCCCTGCACCCCAAAATCCCCTAAATGCCCATACCCCTGACCCCTGCACCCCAAAATCCCCTAAAAGCCCATACCCCACACCCCTGCCCCCCAAAAATCCCCTAAAAGCCCATACCCCTGACCCCTGCACCCCAAAATCCCCTATAATCCTGTCAACTCACACCCTGCCCTCCCAAATCCCCTAAAACTGCATCCCCCCAATTCTCTGCCCCCAAAATCCCCTAAAACCTCATCACCCCAATTCCCTGTATCCCAAAATCCCCCAAAACCCCATCCCCCACACCCCTGCCCCCAAAAATCCCCTAAAATCTTTTTCCCTCCAAATCCTTGATCCCCCAAATCCCCCAAAACTCCATTTGGGGTCGGGCTTTGGGGGCAGGGATGGGCACAGGGTTTGGGGACAGGTTTTGGGGACAGGGTTTGGGGTCAGGGTTTGGGGTCAGGGATTGGGGTCAGGGATTGGGGTCAGGGATTGGGGTCAGGGACTGGGGAGAGGCTTTGGGGACAGGGTTTGGGGTCAGGGACTGGGGACAAGGGTGAGGACAGGATTTGGGGTCAGGCTTTGGGGTCAGGGATTGGGGACTGGATTTGGAGTCAGGTTTTGGGGTCAGGGTTTGTGGTCAGGGTTTGACGATAAGGGTGAGGACAGGATTTGGGGTCAGGCTTTGGGGTCAGGCTTTGGGGCCAGGGATTGGGGCCAGCGTTTGGGGTCAGGGACTGGGGAGAGGCTTTGGGGACAGGGTTTGGGGTCAGGCTTTGGGGTCAGGCTTTGGGGTTGGGGTTTGGAGACAAGGTTTGGGGTCAGGGATTTGGGACAGGCTTTGGGGACACGGGGTGGGGACAGGGTTTGGGGACAGGAACTGGGGACAGGGTTTGGGGTCAGGGTTTGGGGTCAGGAATTGGGGTCAGGGATTGGGGACTGAATTTGGAGTCAGGCTTTGGGGTCAGGCTTTGGGGTCAGGGTTTGTGGTCAGGGTTTGAGGACAAGGGTGAGGACAGGATTTGGGGTCAGGCTTTGGGGTCAGGGATTGGGGACAGGGTTTGGGGTCAGGGACTGGGGTCAGGCTTTGGGGTCAGGGTTTGGGGTCAGGGATTGGGGTCAGGGATTGGGGTCAGGCTTTGGGGTCAGGGATTGGGGACAGGGTTTGCGGTCAGGGATTGGGGTCAGGCTTTGAGGACAAGGGTGAGGATGGGATTTGGGGTCAGGCTTTGGGGTTGGGGTTTGGAGACAGGGTTTGGGGTCAGAGATTGGGGACAGGGTTTGGGGACATGGAGTGGGGACAGGGATTGGGGACACAGGGTGGGGACGGCATTTGGGGTCAGGCATTGGGGGCAGGCTTTGGGGACAGGATTTGGGAACAGGGTTTGGGATCAGGAATTGGGGACAGACTTTGGGGACACGGGGTGGGGACAGGGATTGGGGACAGGGTTTGGGGACACGGGGTGGGGACAGGGATTGGGGACAGGCTTTGGGGTCAGGGACTGGGGACAGGGTTTGGGGTTAGGGACTGGGGAGAGGCTTTGGGGACAGGGTTTGGGGTCAGGCTTTGGGGTTGGGGTTTGGAGACAGGGTTTGGGGTCAGGGATTGGGGTCAGGGATTGGGGTCAGGGATTGGGGTCAGGGATTGGGGTCAGGGATTGGGGACTGGATTTGGAGTCAGGCTTTGGGGTCAGGGTTTGGGGTCAGGGTTTGTGGTCAGGGTTTGAGGACAAGGGTGAGGACAGGATTTGGGGTCAGGCTTTGGGGTCAGGGATTGGGGACAGGGTTTGGGGTCAGGGATTGGGGACAGGGTTTGGGGACATGGAGTGGGGACAGGGATTGGGGACACAGAGTGGGGACGGCATTTGGGGGCAGGCATTGGTGGCAGGCTTTGGGGACAGGATTTGGGAACGGGGTTTGGGATCAGGGTTTGGGGACAGGGTTTGGGGACACGGGGTGGGGACAGGGTTTGGGGACAGCATTTGGAGTCAGGCTTTGGGGATGGAAATGGGGACAGGATTTGGGGTCAGGCTTTGGGGACACAGGGTTTGGGGTCAGGGTTTGGGGTCAGGGCTTGGGGACAGGGTTTGGGGACAGGGTTTGGGGACACGGGGTGGGGTCACGGTTTGGGGACAGATTTTGGGGACAGGTTTTGGTGACAGTGGGTGGGGACAGGGTTTGGGGACACAATTTGGGGACACAGGGTGGGGTCAGGGTTGGGGACAGGATTTGGGGTCAGGTTTTGGGGAAAGGCTTGGGGACACAGGATGGGAAATGACACTGGGAATGTCACCGGGAATGTCACCGGGAATGGCACCAGGGATGTGACAGGGGATGGCACCAGTAATGGCACTGGGAATGGCACCAGGGATGGCACCCGGGACGTGTCCAGTGCCACCTGCGTGTGTCCCTGTGGAGAATTCCCAAGAAAAGGTTGGAAATTCGGGATTGTGGGGATTTCATCCCCCAGATCCCACATGGGAATGGGAACGGGCCCTGTCCACCCCAAACTGGTCAAACTGGGAAATCCCAACTGCTCAAACTGGGACATTCCCAACTGGTCAAACTGGGAAATCCCAACTGGTCAAACTGGGACATTCCCAAATGGGTCAAACTGGGAAATCCCAACTGGTCAAACTGGGACATTCCCAAATGGGTCAAACTGGGAAATCCCAACTGGTCAAACTGGGACATTCCCAACTGGTCGAACTGGGACATTCCAAACGGGTCAAATTGGGACATCCCAACTGGTCGAACTGGGAAATCCCAACTGCTCAAACTGGGACATTCCCAAACGGGTCAAACTGGGAAATCCCAACTGGTCAAACTGGGACATTCCCAACTGGTCGAACTGGGACATTCCCAATTGGTCAAACTAGGAAATCCCAACTGGTCAAACTGGGACATTCCCCACTGGTCAAACTGGGAAATCCCAATTGGTCAAACTGGGACATCCCAACTGGTCAAACTGGGACATTCCCAATTGGTCAAACTGGGAAATCCCAACTGGTCAAACTGGGACATTCCCAAATGGGTCAAACTGGGAAATCCCAACTGGTCAAACTGGGAAATCCCAACTGGTCGAACTGGGGCATTCCCAACTGGTCGAACTGGGACATTCCCAATTGGTCAAACTGGGACATGCCCAACTGGTCAAACTGGGAAATCCCAACTGGTCAAACTGGGAAATCCTAACTGCTCAAACTGGGACATTCCCAAACGGGTCAAACTGGGAAATCCCAACTGGTCAAACTGGGACATTCCCAACTGGTCGAACTGGGACATTCCCAATTAGACTGGGAAATCCCAACTGCTCAAACTGGGACATTCCCAACTGGTCGAACTGGGACATTCCCAATTGGTCAAACTGGGAAATCCCAACTGCTCAAACTGGGACATTCCCAACTGGTCAAACTGGGACATTCCCAAACGGGTCAAACTGGGACATTCCCAAACTGGTCAAACTGGGACATTCCCAACTGGTCGAACTGGGACATTCCCAATTGGTCAAACTGGGAAATCCAAATGGGTCAAACTGGGACATCCCAACTGGTCAAACTGGGAAATCCCAATTGGTCAAACTGGGACATTCCCAACTGGTCAAACTGGGACATTCCCAAACAGGTCAAACTGGGAAATCCCAACTGGTCAAACTGGGACATTCCCAACTGGTCGAACTGGGACATTCCCAATTGGTCAAACTAGGAAATCCCAACTGGTCAAACTGGGACATTCCCCACTGGTCAAACTGGGAAATCCCAATTGGTCAAACTGGGACATCCCAACTGGTCAAACTGGGAGATTCCCAACTGGTCAAACTGGGACATCCCAACTGGTCAAACTGGGACATCCCAACTGGTCAAACTGGGACATTCTCAAATGGGTCAAACTGGGAAATCCCAACTGGTCAAACTGGGACATTCCCAAACGGGTCAAACTGGGACATCCCAACTGCTCAAACTGGGACATTCCAAACTGGCCAAACTGGGAAATCCCAACTCGTCAAACTGGGACATTCCCAACTGGTCGAACTGGGACATTCCCAATTAGTCAAACTGGGAAATCCCAACTGCTCAAACTGGGAAATCCCAACTCGTCAAACTGGGACATTCCCAACTGGTCGAACTGGGACATTCCCAATTAGTCAAACTGGGAAATCCCAACTGGTCAAACTGGGACATCCCAACTGGTCAAACTGGGACATTCTCAAATGGGTCAAACTGGGAAATCCCAACTGGTCAAACTGGGACATTCCCAAACGGGTCAAACTGGGACATCCCAACTGCTCAAACTGGGACATTCCAAACTGGCCAAACTGGGAAATCCCAACTCGTCAAACTGGGACATTCCCAACTGGTCGAACTGGGACATTCCCAATTAGTCAAACTGGGAAATCCCAACTGCTCAAACTGGGAAATCCCAACTCGTCAAACTGGGACATTCCCAACTGGTCGAACTGGGACATTCCCAATTAGTCAAACTGGGAAATCCCAACTGCTCAAACTGGAACATTCCCAAACGGGTCAAACTGGGAAATCCCAACTGGTCAAACTGGGACATCCCCAATTGGTCAAACTGGGACATCCCCAATTGGTCAAACTGGGAAATCCCAACTGCTCAAACTGGGACATTCCCAATTGGTCAAACTGGGACATTCCCAAACTGGGAGATTCCCAACTGGTCAAACCGTGAAATCCCAACTGGTCAAATTGGGACATTCTCAACTGCTCAAACTGGGACATTCCCAACTGGTCAAACTGGGAAATCCCAACTGCTCAAACGGGGACATTCCCAATTAGTCAAACTGGGACATCCCAACTGGTCAAACTGGGACATCCCCAATTGGTCAAACTGGGACATTCTCAAATGGTCAAACTGGGGAATCCTGACTGCTCAAACTGGGACATTCTCAATTGGTCAAACTGGGACATTCCCAAACTGGGAGATTCCCAACTGGTCAAACTGTGAAATCCTGACTGGTCAAACTGGGACATTCTTGACTGCTCAAACTGGGACATTCCCACATGGTCAAACTGGGACATCCCAACTGGTCAAACTGGGACATCCCCAATTGGTCAAACTGGGACATTCCCAAACTGGGAGATTCCCAACTGGTCAAACTGGGACATCCCAACTGCTCAAACTGGGAGATTCCCAACTGGTCAAACTGGGACATGCCCAATTGGTCAAACTGGGACATTCTCAAATGGTCAAACTGGGGAATCCTGACTGCTCAAACTGGGACATTCTCAATTGGTCAAACTGGGACATTCCCAAACTGGGAGATTCCCAACTGGTCAAACTGTGAAATCCTGACTGGTCAAACTGGGACATTCTTGACTGCTCAAACTGGGACATTCCCACATGGTCAAACTGGGACATCCCAACTGGTCAAACTGGGACATCCCCAATTGGTCAAACTGGGACATTCCCAAACTGGGAGATTCCCAACTGGTCAAACTGGGACATCCCAACTGCTCAAACTGGGAGATTCCCAACTGGTCAAACTGGGACATGCCCAATTGGTCAAACTGGGACATTCCCCACTGGTCAAACTCGGAAATCCCAATTGGTCAAACTGGGACATTCCCAATTGGTCAAACTGGGAAATCCCAACTCGTCAAACTGGGACATTCCCAAATGGGTCAAACTGGGAAATCCCAACTGGTCAAACTGGGACATTCCCAACTGCTCAAACTGGGACATTCCCAATTGGTCAAACTGGGACATTCCCAAACTGGGAGATTCCCAACTGGTCAAACTGGGAAATCCCCAATTAGTCAAACTGGGAAATCCCAACTGGTCAAACTGGGACATTCCCAATTGGTCAAACTGGGACATTCTCAAATGGTCAAACTAGGAAATCCCAACTGGTCAAACTGAGACATCCCAACTGGTCAAACTGGGACATTCCCAAACAGGTCAAACTAGGAAATCCCAACTGGTCAAACTGGGACATTCCCAACTGGTCGAACTGGGACATTCCCAATTAGTCAAACTGGGAAATCCCAACTGCTCAAACTGGGACATTCCCAATTGGTCAAACTGGGACATTCCCAAACTGGGAGATTCCCAACTGGTCAAACCGTGAAATCCCAACTGGTCAAACTGGGACATTCTTGACTGCTCAAACTGGGACATTCCCACAAGGTCAAACTGGGAGATTCCAAACTGGTCAAACTGGGAAATCCTGAGTGCTCAAACCGTGCCATTCTCGCTGTGTCTGGAATTCCCTCGTGAGCTCTGGGCTCATTCCAGCCTTGGGGATAAAACCGGAGGATTTTTGGGAATTGCGAGCACTCCATGGCTGCTTTAACCATTCCCAGCAGGAATTTTTTCCAGGAGAAATGCAGATCCCCTCCCCCACCCCCCTCCTGCAGAGCAGCAAATCCCGGCCTCATCCCGCATTCCCGGGAATCCACGGTTCCCTAATTAAAGGCAGATGGGTTGATTGTTCTTTTCCACTCCCGCCGTGACTCCCGAGCGCGACGCTCGATTACGGGAATTTCCACAATTATGGGAGTATCAACAATTACGGGAATATTCACAGTTATGGGAATGTCAACAATTATAGGAATATTCACAATTAATTATGAAAATATCCACAGTTATGGGAATGTCAACAATTATGGGGATATCAACAATGATGGAGATATTCACAATTATGGGAATGTCAACAGTTGCAAGAATGTCAGGAATTATGGGAATGTCAACACTTATGGGAATTATGGGGATATCCACAATTATGGGAATATTCACAATTAATTATGATAATATCCACAGTTATGGGAATGTCAACAATTATGGGAATATCAACAGTTATGGAGATATTCACAGTTATGGGGATATCCACAATTATGGGGATATTCATAATTATGGGAATATCCACAATTATGGGGATATCCATAATTACGGGAATGTCAACAATTATGGGAATATTCACAATTGATTATGGGAATATCCACAATTATGGGCATGCCAACAATTATGGGACTACCCAAATTATGGGGAATAGTCACAATTAATTATGGGAATATCCACAGTTATGGGAATGTCAACAAATATGGGAATGTCAACAATTATGGGGATATTCATAATTATGGGAATATTCACAACTAATTATGATAATACCCACAGTTATGGGAATGTCAACAATTATGGGAATGTCAACAATTATGGGAATACCAACAATTAAAAATATATTCACAATTATGGGAATGTCAACAATTATGGAGATATTCACAATTATGGGAATATCCACAATTATGGGGATATCCATAATTACAGGAATGTCAACAATTATGGGAATATTCACAATTGATTATGGGAATATCCACAATTATGGGAATGCCAACAATTATGGGACTACCCAAATTATGTGGAATAGTCACAATTAATTATGGGAATATCCACAGTTATGGGAATGTCGACAAATATGGGAATATTCACAATTATGGGGATATTCATAATTATGGGAATGTCAACATTTATGGGAATATCCACAATTATGGGAATATTCACAACGAATTATGATAATACCCACAGTTATGGGAATGTCAACAATTATGGGAATGTCAACAATTATGGGAATATCAACAATGATGGAGAGATTCACAATTATGGGAATGGCAACAATTATGGGAATATCCATAATTATGGGAATAGTCGCAATTTATTATGATAATATCCACAGTTACGGGAATGTCAACAATTATGGGACTATCAACAATGTCGGAGATACTCACAATTATGGGAATATCCACAATTATGGGAATATTCACTATTAATTATGGGAATATTCACGATTAATTATGGGAATATCCACAATTATGGAAATGTCAACAATTTGGGAAATACCAATAATTATGGGAATGCCAAGAATTATGGAAATATCCACAATTATGGGAATATCTACAATTATGGGATTGCAAACAATTATGGGACTATTCACAATTATGGGAATGCCAACATCTATGGGAAAATCAACAATGGTGGAGATATTCACAATTATGGGAATGTCAACAATTACAGAAATTTTCAAAATTAATTATGATAACATCCACAGTTATGGGAATTTAAACAATTATGGGAATGTCAGCAATTACAAGAATGTCAAAAATCATAGGAATACTCACAATTAATTATTATAATATCCATAGTTATGGGAATGTCAACAATTATGGGAATATCAACAATTTTGGAGATATTCACAATTATGGGAATGTCAGCATTTATGGGGATATCCACAATTATGGGAAAATTCACAATTAATTATGGGACTACCCACAATTATGGGAATGCCAACAATTATGGGAATGACAGCAATCATGGAGATATTCCCAATTATGGGAATGTCAACATTCATGGGAATGCCTAGAATTATGGGAATAGTCACAATTAATTATGATAATATCCACAATTATGGGAATGTCAACAATTATAGGAATGTCAGTAATTACGGGAATATCCACAATTATGGGAATATCAACAATGATGGAGATATTCTCAAATGTGGGAATATCCACAATTATGGGGATATCCATAATTATGGGAATGTCAACAATTATGGGAATATTCACGATTAATTATGGGACTATCCACAATTATGGGAATGTCAACAATTATGGGAATATTCACAATTAATTATGGGAATGCCATCAATTATGGGAATATCCAGGCTCTGCCAGGCAGATCCAAACACCTGGAGCAGCCTCAGATTCCTGGGATTTGGGGCATTTTTGGTGGATATTTGGGGGATTTTGGGGGGATTTGGGCATTTTTTTTCCCCTGGAGAAAGGAATATTGGATTGCCAGGGGGAGATTTCATTGGTGGGATGAATTTGGAGCAGAAATCCAGTGGGAATTTTGGGATGAGCGCTGGGAGAGCTTGGGAACCCGGGTGGCACCAGCAGGCAGAGGAATTTGGGGAGAAAAAGGCAAAAAAAGAGCAAGGTTTTGGGTGTTTTTTACAAAACAAAAAAAGAGAGACGAGGATTGCAGAAATTCCATCAAAAATTAAATAAGCTACAGAAAAAATGATAGATAAAACATCTCTAAAATGATAGAAATCATACATAAAATAATAAAAACATATCTAAAATGGGAGAAAGCATATCTAAAATGACATCAATTACATAAAAATGACAGAAATGAGAATGAAAATGATAGAGAAGGATGTAGAAAATGATAGAAAATGATCCATAAAACGGTGGAAAACGCACATCCGTGGGATGTTTCCTTGCTCCAGCGGATTCCGATGCGCACCGGGGGAAAATAAAATACCTTTTTTTCCCCCTCCGGAGTGATTTTTATAGGGAAGATTTAATGGATTTGAGCGATTCCGCTCGCGATTTCCGCGCCTGCTTTATGGCCGGAAAAAATGATTTTTTTAAGGATATGAAAAAAATGGGAAAACGCATCAAAGGAGGGGCTGTGGCGGTGCCACCTGCTGGCTGTCGCCTCCCCGCGCGCCCTGGGGACAAAATCCCGGTTTTTTCCCCCAAAGCACGGAGGCGGCTCCACTTTCAATAATCCCTTTTATTGACTCGTCACGGACGGAACGCGCAGAGAAAGCGGCCGCGGCTCTCCGCGGCACCGGGGCGAGCGGCGAGCGGGCTGGTGGCCACCGGGGCCACCGTGGCGACCTCGGCCACCGGCTCCGGGCGCGTCTGCGGCACACACACACTTGGCTACAAGGCTACTCTACCCAAAACACACCGAGGGGAGGGGATTGGGACCGGGAATAGGGGATTGGGGAGCGGGGATTGGGATTGGGGATTGGGGATTGGGACTGGGGACCGGGGATTGAGGATTGGGGAGCGGGGATTGAGGATTGGGGAGCGGGGATTGAGGATTGGGGAGCGGGGATTGGGATTGGGGAGCGGGGATTGAGGATTGGGGACAAGGGATTGAGGATTGGGGAGCGGGGATTGGGGATTGGGGAGCGGGAATTGGGACTGGGGACCGGGGATTGAGGATTGGGGATTGGGGATCAAGGATTTGGGACCGGGAATCGAGGATTGGGGATCAAGGATTTGGGACCAAGAATCGGGGATTGGGGATCGGGGATTGAGGATTGGGGATCGGGGATTGAGGATTGGGGACCAGGGATTGAGGATTGGGGATCGGGGATTGAGGATTGGGGATCGGGGATTGAGGATTGGGGATCGGGGATTGGGATTGGGGATTGGGGATTGAGGATTGGGGATCGGGGATTGGGGATCAGGATTGGGGATTGGGGATCGGGGATTGAGGATTGGGGAGCGGGGATCAGGATCGGGGACTGGGGATAGGGGAGTGGGGACCGGGGATTGAGGATTGGGGATTGGGGATCGGGGATTGGGGATTGGGGATCAGGGATTGGGGACCGGGGATTGGGGATTGGGGATCGGGGATTTAGGACCAAGAATCGGGGATTGGGGATCGGGGATTGAGGATTGGGGATTGGGAATTGGGGATCGGGGACTGGGGATCAGGGATTGGGGACCGGGGATCGGGGACTGGGGATCGGGGATTGAGGATTGGGGATTGGGGATCGGGGATTGGGGATCGGGGATTGGGGACCGGGGATCGGGGACCGGGGATCGGGGGTTGGGGACTGGGAATGGGGGATTGGGTACCAGGGATTGGGAAATGGGGATCGAGGATTGGTGATCGGGAATCGGGGATTGGGGATCGCGGATCGGGGATTGGGGAGCCCCCGGCACCTTGAGGGGCGCGGAGCTGTCCCGGTTCATCCGGTGCTGAACGGGGAGAGCGGGACCCACCGGGAACGGGAGTGGCGGGGACCGGGGATCAGCTCCCGGGAGTGGCGGGGACCGGGGATCAGCTCCCGGGAGCGGCGGGGACCGGGGATCAGCTCCCGGGAATGGCGGGGACCGGGGATCAGCTCCCGGGAGCGGCGGGGACCGGGGAGCACCAATATCCATCGGGGGCTGGAGAGAACCGGCCGGGAGCGGCGGGGACCGGGAATGTCGGCACCCACCGGGGCACGGGAGCATCGCCCGGGAGTGGCGGGGACCGAGGAGCCCCGGGATCCATCGGGGAGGGGGAAAACCGCCCGGGAGCAGCGGGGACCGGGAATGTCGGCACCGGCTGGGGAAAACCGGGATGCGCCGGAGCGCGGTGGGCACCGGGGAGCGGCGGGGACCGCTCCGGGCTCGACGGGAGAGAAGCGGGGAGCAGAGGGGACTCACCGGGCGCCGAGGAGCGGCGGGGACTGAACCGATTCCAGCAAAGAGAATTTGGGGCTGTGGGGCTTTTTGCTTTTAGCCGTTTTCTGGGGGTTTTTTCGTTTTTTTCCTCGGAGGGGAAAGCGAGCGCGGGGCTGGCGGGAGGCGGAGGGAGGCGGGGGAGCGGGAATCGTTGTTGCCCGAAATGGAAACGAAATCGTGGGAGGCTCATCCCGGCGGCACCGGGCGAGAAGGAGAAGGGGGAGGAGGAGAAGGAGGAGGAGGGGGAGGAGAGGCGGGGATGGGTCCGCTCGTTCCCGGAGGTTTTCCCCCGGGCGGAGCGGGGGGTGGGGAGCGGGGGCCGGGGGGTTCGGGGGGCTCAGCGGGGCCGCTGCCGGTAGTTGCCGTTGATCTCCGGGGAGATGGTGACGGCCTCGGCGCCCAGCGGCAGCTTGTCGCTGTACTCGGAGCGCACCTCGAACTCCTCGGCGCCGCCCTTGGACTGCGACTCCGCCATGGAGCTGGCGGCCACGCTCTCCTCCCGCTCCAGCTCCGCCGCGCCTTCCCCCTCCCTCCCGCGCCGCCACCGCGCTCCTTCTTCATCCCCCGCCTCCTCTTCCTCTTCCTCCTCCTCCTCGGCCTCGGCCTCGCCGGGACCGAAGTTCTTCTCGGACTCCAGGTAGGAGGCGCGGGGGTCGAAGTCGGCGGCCATGCGCTTCTCCATCTGGTCGGGGTTCTGCGCCTTCATGATCAGCTTGTAGGGCTTGGCCTGCAGCTTGGCGAGCAGGTGGCACCACGTGGCGCCCAGCAGCGGCAGCGTGGCCAGCAGCAGCAGGAAGATGCTGACCACCACGATGATGATGAGCGACGGGATCTCCTTCTTGGTGGTGAACACCACCTGCACCCGGCACTCCTCGCCCGGCGAGCTCAGGCACACCGAGTAGTTGGTGCCGGGGTTCAGGCCCTGGAACCAGTAGGAGTTCACGCCGGCCTCGATCTGCGACCACTGCAGCAGGGCGTGGCCCTGGCGGCCCTGCTGGCACAGGTAGAGCACGCCCAGGTGGCCCTGGCCGGGCTGGGTGGGCGTCAGCTGCACGCGGGCGTCGCGCTCGGCCACGTCCAGGGCGATGACGCCCAGATCGAAGCTGTGCCGCTTGAAGTCGCCGCTCTGGTTGAAGGCGTGGTTGGAGATGTACTTGGAGCCGCCCGCCGAGGACCCACATTTCTTCTCCAGGCCTGGCAGCTCCACCGGGACCAGGCCCCGGCCCTCAGGCTCCGGCCCTGCCGCCGAGCCAGGCCGGCTCTGCCGGGTGGGGCCCAGCGCTTTGCCCCTCTCCTCCGGGGTCAGCACGCTGTTCTTGGCCGCCTCGCCGTCGGGTTTCTTGTCGCCCACCTGCCCCTTGCCGCCCAGCGGGTCTCCTCCGGGCACCGGCGGGTATTTCTGCGCACCCGCCACGGCCACGTTGACCGAAGAGTGGTTGCTTCCCACCTCGTTGGTGGCCACGCAGGTGTAGGTGCCCTCCTCGCGCTTGCTCAGCCGCGGGATCACCAAGGTTCCGTTCTTGAAGGCCACGAAGCGCTCGGGCTCCGACCGCGGCATCTCCTTGGCCGCGCTCTCCGGGCCGCTCCCGCCGAGCTCCAGGCTCTGGCCGGCCGTGCGGATCTTCCAGCGCAGCTCGGGCGGTGGTGACCCGCTGGCGGAGCAGTGCAGGCTCAGCGCGAGGCCGTCGGGCAGCTCGGCCGCGTCCAGCTCGGGCGAGAAGCTGAGGCTGACGGCGGGCGCGGCGCAGCTCAGCTCGGGCAGCTTGGCCAGCGGCACGCCGCGCAGGCGCTCGGGCAGCGCGCAGGCGATGGAGTCCTTCTCGGGGATGGAGATGAGCGTGCTCTCCATCCAGCGCTTCAGCCAGCGCAGCGCGCAGGAGCACTCGAAGGGGTTGTTGTAGATCTGCAGGTGCGACAGCGAGCCCAGCGAGTCGAAGATGCCCTCGGCCAGCGTGGCGAAGCGGTTGTTGTTGATGCGCAGCGAGCGCAGGTCCTTGAGCGTGCGGAAGGCGTCGGGCGGCACCAGCGCCATGCGGTTGTTGTTCATCTTGAGCAGCTGCAGCGCGCTCAGGTTGCGCAGGTCCCGCCAGGGGAACTCCACGATCTGGTTGTGGCTGATGTCCAGGTTCTTGAGCTGCGCCAGCACGGCCAGCGCGCCGGGCTCGATGGCGGCGATCTCGTTGTGCGCCAGCCACAGCGAGCTCACCTGGGTCACCTCGGCGAAGGCGCCGCGGGGCAGCGAGCTGATCTTGTTGGCCGACAGGCTCAGGGTGGTCACGTTGGAGGGCAGCCCCGCGGGCACGGCCTGCAGCTCCTTGTAGGCGCAGTCGGCGAACTGGTGCGCGTACTTGTCCACGCAAGCGCAGGGCTCCGGGCACGCCCGGCCCGAGCCCAGCAGGGCCGCCAGCAGCAGCGCCAGCAGCGGGGCCATGTCCCCCTGGCAGGGGACAGCGCGGGGCTCAGCGCCAGCGCGCCCCGGCCCCGCCCGCCGCCGGGAGGTGGAGGCGGCGGGGCCGCGCCCCATTGTCTGTGCCCGGCTCCCCCCGGCTGCCGCCCGCTGCCTCCCGCGCATCCCCTCCTCGCCCTCTCCCCCGCTTTCCTCCCCTCCCCGGCGGCTCTTCCCACCCTTCTCGCTCGCTTTTTCTCTGCTCCAGCAGGTTTTTCTTTCCTCCTCCCTGGCCGGCTCTTCCCACCCTTCTCACTCTCTTTTTCCCGGCTCGATCGGGTTTTCCTTTCCTCCCCTTCGCGGGAGCTCTTCCCGCCTTTCTCACTCTCTTTTTCCCGGCTCGATCGGGTTTTCCTTCCTTCTCCCCTTCCCGGCTCTTCCCGCCTTTCTCACTCTCTTTTTCCCGGCTCGATCGGGTTTTCCTTCCTTCTCCCCTTCCCGGCTCTTCCCACCTTTCTCACTCTCTTTTTCCCGGCTGGATCGGATTTTCCTTCCCTCTCCCCTGGCCGGCTCTTCCCACCCTTCTCACTCTCTTTTCCCCGGCTGGATCGGGTTTTTCCTTCTCCCTTTCCCAGCCGGCTCTTCCCACCCTTCTCACTTTTCTTTTTCTCGCCTCTATCAGGCTTTTTCCTCCCCCAACTCCCCCCCTCCCCAGCTAAATAACCAACTAATTAACCTCCATTTTCTTTATCCTCCGCTTTCATCCCTCCTTTCCCAATTATTTCTTTCGCCTCCCTCCCCTCCAGCTCTCCCCTCCCTCGCTCCCCCGTCTCTCCCTACTTCATCCCCGCCCTATTCCCTCTCTCCTGTCGCTCTGTCCCCCACCACTCACCCTCTCCTAGGAGCCTCTCCGCCACCCTCAGCCCTTCCCGGCGCTCCTCATCCTCCTCCTGCCAGCCGGCCGAGGGGCGGGGGGACCGGGGGGACCCCGCCCGTTGCCCCCGCGCCTGCCGGGGCTGCAGAGCTGCGAGCGGCGGCGGGGCCGTGCGGGCTCTGGGCTGCCGAGGCACAGCGAGAGGCAGCGATTTGCATTTCTGCCAGCCTCCCCCTCCGCCCGCTCGCCACCCCCTTCCTTCTCCCAGCCCACCCACCCACCCCCACCGGCCGGCACCGCCCGCGGCCGCTCCCGCACCGCCGTACCCCCCGAAAATAGAGAAATAACCCCAAAAAAAGACGCGGAGCCGCCGGTGCTGCTCGGCCCGCGGGCGTTCTCCGCCGCGCGGTTGCCGGTTTTTCCCCGGAGCGGCGGCGATGCCGTCGGGGCGCGGCTCTCCCCGTCCCGGCCGCGCTTCCCTGGGAGGATGGAGGAGAAGGAGGTCGGAGCCGCCCGTGCCGCTGTTCCCGATCCATGCGGGAATTGCGGGGGCCGTGCGGCCGCTGGAGGAGGGAGAGAGGACGGGGATGGCAGCGGGGGGACGCGGCTCCCCCACGCCGCTCCCGGAGCGATCCACACGGGAAAAGCGGGAGCGAGGGAGCGGCGCAACCGAGCCCCGGGGCAGGGATCGATCGTCCCGATAGGGCGGGGATCGATCACGATCGGGGCGGGGATCGATCATGCCGATGGGGCGGGGATCGATTCCCGCCTTTCCCTTCCCGACCCCGATCTCTCCATGCCCGCCCCGCGGCCAGCGGGGAATGGGGGAGGAGAGCGGCTCCTCCCGGTGTCGGCGACATCGCTGAGTCGCGACAGAGAGCGGCCCCGCCCCCGGGTGTGCCTGCCGGGCACAGGGTTCGCTCCAAATAATCCATGCCCAGGGATGGATGGATGGATGGATGATGGATGGATGGATGGATGATGGATGGATGATGGATGGATGATGGATGGATGGATGGATGATGGATGGATGGATGGATGATGGATGGATGATGGATGGATGATGGATGGATGGATGATGGATGGATGGATGGATGATGGATGGATGATGGATGGATGATGGATGGATGGATGGATGATGGATGGATGATGGATGGATGATGGATGGATGGATGGATGGATGATGGATGGATGATGGATGGATGGATGGATGGATGGATGGATGGATGGATGGATGGATGGATGGATGGATGATGGATGGATGGATGATGGATGATGGATGGATGGATGGATGGATGATGGATGGATGGATGGATGATGGATGGATGGATGGATGGATGGATGGATGATGGATGATGGATGGATGATGGATGGATGATGGATGGATGGATGATGGATGGATGGATGATGGATGGATGGATGATGGATGGATGATGGATGGATGGATGATGGATGGATGATGGATGATGGATGATGGATGGATGATGGATGATGGATGGATGGATGATGGATGGATGATGGATGATGGATGGATGGATGATGGATGGATGATGGATGGATGGATGATGGATGGATGATGGATGGATGATGGATGGATGGATGATGGATGATGGATGGATGGATGATGGATGGATGATGGATGGATGGATGGATGGATGGATGGATGGATGGATGGATGGATGATGGATGGATGGATGATGGATGGATGGATGAATGGATGGATGGATGATGGATGGATGGATGATGGATGGATGATGGATGGATGGATGATGGATGGATGATGGATGATGGATGGATGGATGATGGATGGATGATGGATGGATGATGGATGGATGGATGGATGGATGGATGGATGGATGGATGGATGGATGATGGATGGATGGATGGATGGATGATGGATGATGGATGGATGGATGGATGGATGGATGATGGATGGATGATGGATGGATGGATGGATGGATGATGGATGATGGATGGATGGATGATGGATGGATAGATGGATGGATGGATGATGGATGGATGGATGATGGATGATGGATGGATGATGGATGGATGATGGATGATGGATGGATGGATGATGGATGATGGATGATGGATGGATGATGGATGGATGATGGATGGATGATGGATGGATGGATGATGGATGACGGATGGATGATGGATGGATGGATGATGGATGACGGATGATGGATGGATGATGGATGGATGGATGATGGATGGATGGATGATGGATGACGGATGGATGATGGATGGATGATGGATGATGGATGGATGGATGGATGATGGATGGATGATGGATGGATGGATGATGGATGGATGGATGATGGATGACGGATGATGGATGGATGATGGATGGATGGATGATGGATGGATGGATGATGGATGACGGATGGATGATGGATGGATGATGGATGATGGATGGATGGATGGATGGATGGATGGATGATGGATGATGGATGGATGGATGGATGGATGGATGGATGGATGGATGGATGATGGATGGATGGATGGATGATGGATGGATGGATGGATGATGGATGATGGATGGATGGATGGATGATGGATGATGGATGGATGGATGGATGATGGATGGATGATGGATGGTGGATGGATGATGGATGGATGGATGATGGATGGAGGATGGAGGATGGATGGATGATGGATGGATGATGGATGGATGGATGGATGATGGATGGATGAATGGATGATGGATGGATGGATGGATGATGGATGGATGATGGATGATGGATGAATGGAGGGATGGATGGATGGATGGATGGATGGATGGATGGATGGATGATGGATGGATGATGGATGGATGGATGGATGGATGGATGGATGGATGGATGGATGGATGGATGCATGGATGGATGGATGGATGATGGATGGATGATGGATGGTGGATGGATGATGGATGGATGGATGATGGATGGAGGATGGAGGATGGATGGATGATGGATGGATGATGGATGGATGATGGATGGATGGATGGATGGATGATGGATGGATGGATGATGGATGGATGGATGGATGGATGATGGATGGATGGATGGATGGATGATGGATGGATGATGGATGATGGATGGATGATGGATGATGGATGGATGGATGGATGGATGGATGGATGGATGATGGATGGATGGATGGATGGATGGATGGATGGATGCATGGATGGGGTGACCGAGGGACACGCAGGGGGACAGGCGGGGGGTTGGGATGGGCGTGTGACAAATAGCAGTGTGACAAGGGCAGTGACACCATGTCTGTGTTCCCAGTGTCATCATGTCAATGTCACAGGGTCACAGGGTCACAGTGTCACACATGTCACAGTGTCAGTGTCACCAAGTCACGTGTGTCAGTTTCACCGTGTCAGTGTCACAGGGTCATGGTGTCAAAGTGTCACATGTCACAGTGTCAGTGTCATCGGTGTCACCGTGTCAGTGTCACAGGGTCACAGTGTCAGTGTCACCAAATCACACATGTCAGTGTCACAGGGTCACAGTGTCAGTGTCACAGGGTCAGTGTCGTCATTGTCACCGTGTCAGTGTCACAGGGTCAGTGTCAGACATGTCAGTGTCACACTGTCTATGTCACTGGGTCAGTGTCACCGTGTCACTGTCACACATATCAGTGTCACAGGGTCAGTGCCCTCAGTGTCACACATGTGAGTTGTCACAGTGTCAGTGTTATTAGTGTCACCAGGTCAGTGTCAAACATTTGAGTGTCACGAGGTCACCATGTCAGTGTCACAGGGTCACAGTGTCAGTGTCACAGGGTCCGCGCCCTCAGTGTCACACATGTGAATTGTCACAGGGTCAGTGTCACAGTGTCACAGTGTCACTGTGTCAGTGTCACACACGTCACTGTCACCGTGTCAGTGTGTCAGTGTCACACATGTCAGTGTCACAGGGTCAGTGTCAAACATGTCAGTGTCACAGGGTCACAGGGTCGGTGTCACCAAATCACACGTGTCAGTGTCACAGGGTCACAATGTCAGTGTCACAGGGTCAGTGCCCTCAGTGTCACACATGTGAGTTGTCACAGGGTCAGTGTCACAGTGTCACAGTGTCACAGTGTCACTGTGTCAGTGTCACACACGTCACTGTCACCGTGTCAGTGTGTCAGTATCACACATGTGAGTGTCACAGGGTCAGTGTCAAGCATATCAGTGTCACAGGGTCACCATGTCGGTGTCACAGGGTCACCGTGTCAGTGTCAGACTCAGTGTCCCCGTGTCAGTGTCACAGAATCAGTGTCACCGTGTCAATGTCACAAATGTCAGTGTCACAGGGTCACCGTGTCAGTGTCACACTGTCAGTGTCACAGCGTCACCCTGTCAGTGTCACAAATGTCAGTGTCACAGCGTCACCCTGTCAGTGTCACACATGTCAGTGTCACAGTGTCCCCATGTCAGTGTCCCCGTGTCAGTGTCACTATGTCAGTGTCCCCGTGTCAGTGTCACAGTGTCCCCGTGTCAGTGTCCCCGTGTCACTGTCCCCATGTCACAGTGTCCCCCGTGTCCCCAGAGCAGCGCCAGCCTCGAGCCGCTGTGCAAGGGGGACACCTGGTGGTGGCACGGCCTCGTCACAGCCAGCCCCGCCCGGCGACACCGCCCGCGACCGCCACCCGGTGCCACCCGCATGGACACCCAGTGCCACCTCCATGGGACACCCAGTGTCACCTCCATGGGACACCCGGTGCCACCTCCATGGGACACACAGTGCCACCTCCATGGGGACACCCAGTGCCACCCGCATGGGACACACAGTGCCACCTCCATGGGACACACAGTGCCACCTCCATGGGACACCCAGTGCCACTCCCATGGGACACCCAGTGCCACCTCCATGGGACACACAGTGCCACCTGCATGGGGCACCCAGTGTCACCTCCATGGGACACCCAGTGCCACCTGCACGGGACACCCAGTGCCACCTGCATGGGACACCCAGTGCCACTCCCATGGGACACCCAGTGCCACCCGCATGGGGCACCCAGTGTCACCTCCATGGGACACCCAGTGCCACCTGCACGGGACACCCAGTGTCACCTCCATGGGACACCCAGTGCCACCTGCACGGGACACCCAGTGCCACCTGCATGGGACACCCAGTGCCACTCCCATGGGACACCCAGTGCCACCCGCATGGGGACACCCAGTGCCACCTCCATGGGACACACAGTGCCACCTCCATGGGACACCCAGTGCCACCTGCATGGGGACACCCAGTGTCACCTCCATGGGACACCCAGTGCCACCCGCATGGGACACCCAGTGCCACCTACATGGGACACCCAGTGTCACCTCCATTGGACACACAGTGCCACCTCCGTGGGACACCCAGTGCCACCTCCATGGGACACCCAGTGCCACCTCCATGGGACACCCAGTGCCACTCCCATGGGACCCCCCAGTGCCACTCCCATGGGACACCCAGTGCCACCCGCATGGGACACCCAGGGCCACCTCCATGGGACACCCAGTGTCACCTCCATGGGACACCCAGTGTCACCTCCATGGGACACCCAGGGCCACCTCCACGGGGACACACAGTGCCACCTCCATGGGGACACCCAGTGCCACCTCCATGGGACACCCAGTGCCACCCGCATGGGGACACACAGTGTCACCTCCATGGGACACCCAGTGCCACCCGCATGGGACACCCAGGGCCACCTCCATGGGACACACAGTGCCACCTCCATGGGACACCCGGTGCCACCTGCATGGGACACCCAGTGCCACCTCCATGGGACACACAGTGCCACCTCCATGGGACACACAGTGCCACTCCTATGGGACACCCAGTACCACCTCCATGGGACACCCGGTGCCACCTGCATGGGACACCCAGGGCCACCTCCATGGGACACACAGTGTCACCTCCATGGGACACACAGTGCCACTCCCATGGGACACCCAGTGCCACCTCCATGGGGACACCCAGTGCCACTCCCATGGGACACCCAGGGCCACCTGCATGGACACCCAGTGCCACCTCCATGGGACACCCAGTGCCACTCCCATGGGACACCCAGTGCCACCTCCATGGGACACCCAGTGCCACCTGCATGGGACACCCAGTGCCACCTACATGGGACACACAATGCCACCTCCATGGGACACACAGTGTCACCTCCATTGGACACACAGTGCCACCTACATGGGACACCCAGGGCCACCTGCAAGGACACCCAGTGCCCCCTGCATGGGGACACCCAGTGCCACCTTCATGGGACACACAGTGCCACCTGCCTGGGGACACCCAGTGCCACCCGCATGGGACATCCAGTGCCACTCCCATGGGACACCCAGTGCCACCTACATGGGACACCCAGTGCCACCTCCATGGGTCCCTCCATGTCCCCAAATTCCCTGGACAATGTCACCTTTGGGGACACCCTTGATGCCATGGAATTCCGGAATTCCCAGCTCCAACCAGGAATCTCAAAGGTTGGGATGGGGACAGGGCCAGGTGCCACCTCCATGGGCCGGTGTTCCCATGTCCCCAAAATCCTGGGAAAGGCAGGAAAAGGGATCCCAATCCCGGCTGGTGGCTTGGGGCTGGATGGGGCAGCCTTGGGATTGAGGAATCTGAATGGAATCCATGGAATGCTCAGATCCCAGGAATTTCATCCATGGAAAACATTCCTGGAGTGGGGATGACCCAAAAATGGGATCTGGAAATCCCAAATCCATCTGGGATTGAAGTAGGAATACTCAAATCCCAGAAATCCCAGGAATTTATTCCATAGAAAACATTCTTGGAGTGAGGAACACCAAAAATGGGATCTGGGAATCCCAAAAACAATTCCAGGTCAAATCCCAGAAATTTCATCCCTGGAAACATTCCTGGAGTTGGCATGTCCCAAAAATGGGATCTGGGTGTCCCAAATCCATCTGGGATTGAGGCAGGAACACTCAAATCCCAAAAAACCCAGGAATTTAATCCATGGAAACATTTCTGGAGTGAGGAACGCCAAAAATGGGATCTGGGAATCCCAAAAACAATTCCAGGTCAAATGCCAGGAATTTCATCCATGGAAACATTCCTGGAGTGGGGATGACCCAAAAATGGGATCTGGAAATCCCAAATCCATCTGGGATTGAAGTAGGAATACTCAAATCCCAGAAATCCCAGGAATTTAATCCATAGAAAACATTCTTGGAGTGAGGAACACCAAAAATAGGATCTGGGAATCCCAAAAACAATTCCAGGTCAAATCCCAGGAATTTCATCCATGGTAACATTCCTGGAGTGGGGATGACCCAAAAATGGGATCTGGGTGTCCCAAATCCATCTGGGATTGACGCAGGAACACTCAAATCCCAAAAAACCCAGGAATTTAATCCATAGAAAACATTCTTGGAGTGAGGAACGCCAAAAATGGGATCTGGGAATCCCAAAAACAATTCCAGGTCAAATCCCAGGAATTTCATCCATGGAAACATTCCTGGAGTGGGGATGTCCCAAAAATGGGATCTGGGTGTCCCAAATCCATCTGGGATTGAGGAAGGAACACTCAAATCCCAAAAACCCCAGGAATTTAATCCATGGAAAACATTCCTGGAGTGAGGAACCCTGAAAATTGGATCTGAGAATCCCAAATCCAGCCAGGACAAATCCAGGAATTTAATCCATGGAAAACATTCCTGGAGTGAGGAACCCCAAAAATTGGATCTGGGCATCCCAAATCCAGCTGGGATTGAGGCAGGAATGCTCAAATCCCAGAAATGTCAGGAATTAAATCCATGGAAATATTCCTTGGGGTGTCCCAAAAAAACACCGGCATCCGGGATAAAAGCAGAGCCCCGAATTCATTCCCTGTTTTTCTTTAGGACAATCCCACATTCTTTTCCTGGGAAATGGAATTCCCTTTCCCTCTTTCCCGGCAGCCCCGGATTTGTGGGAACGTGGCTGGAACAGGCTCCTCCACCCACGGAATGTGGGAATTTTATCCCTGGGATTTCCCTCATCCCTGAAACGCTTGATGGGTGCCAGGAGCAGGGAGCAGGGAAAGATTTGATCCCAAAATTCCCGATTTTCCCTCTGCTCAGGATGGACTGGGAAAAGCAAGGCTGAAATTTATCCTGGAGCAAATTTATTGAGGGGAAGCATTAAAAAAACGGGATTTTATCCCTCATTACATTGGGAAATGGACCCAAATCCCAATCCCAATCCCAATCCTGAGGAATTCCCTGCTCCAACTGCTGGGGGGGATCCCAGAGGGGGATTTGGGGCCGCTCCGGAACACCAGAGGCTCAGTCCAGGAATAAATTTGGGATTGGCCAAGAAGAGGAAAGCCCAAGCGGAATTCTGGGAATGGGAATTGCGGGATGATCCACTGGGACGTCAGCACGGCTCCGGTGTCACCGTCACCACCACGGTGTCCTCGTCGCTGTCGTCTGAGCTGCAGATGATGATGCTGCCGCCCTCTGAAATGGAAATCCCAAAAAAATTCCGGATCCCACGGGATCAACGTTCCCGAGATTTGCACCCGGAACCAACCCCTGGAATGGCGGTGACTCCGTGGATCCTGAATTCCAGGGATCCTTCATCCCACGGATTATGAATTCCATGGATTCCAAATTCTATGGTTCCTTCACCCCATGGATCCCTCATCCCATGGATCCTGAATTCCATGGATCCTTCATCCCATGGTTCCTTTATCCCATGGATCCCTCACCCCGTGGATCCCTGACCCCATGGATCCCTCGTCCCATGGATCACTCATCCCATGGATCCCTCACCCCACAGATCCTGAATTCCATGATTCCTCATCCAGTGGTTCCCTCACCCCATGGATCACTCATCCCATGGATTTTTCACCCCATGGATCCCTCACCCCACAGATCCTGAATTCCATGGATCCCTCATTCCATGGAGCCCTCATCCCATGGATCCCCCATCCCATGGATCCTGAATTCCATGGATTCCTCACCCCATGGATCCCTCATCCCACAGATCCTTCATCCCATGGATCCCTCACTCCATGGATCACTCATCCCATGGATCTTTCATCCCATGGATCCCCCATCCCATGGATCCCCCATCCCATGGATCCCTCATTCCATGGATCCCCCATCCCACAGATCCCTCACCCCACGGATCCTGAATTCCATGGATCCCTCATTCCATGGATCCCTCATCCCATGGATGATGAATTCCACAGATCCTTCACCCCATGGATCCCTCATCCCATGGTTCCTTCATCCCACAGATCCCTCATCCCACAGATCCCTCAGCCCATGGATCCTGAATTCCATGGATCCCTCACCCCATGGATCCCTCATCCCACAGATCCTTCATCCCATGGATCCCTCACCCCACAGATCCTGAATTCCATGATTCCTCATCTGGTGGTTCCCTCACCCCATGGATCACTCATCCCATGGATCTTTCATCCCACGGATCCCTCATCCCATGGATCCCCCATCCCATGGATCCCTCATCCCATGGATCCCTCATTTCATGGATCCCTCATCCCACAGATCCCTCACCCCACGGATCCTGAATTCCATGGATCCCTCATTCCATGGAGCCCTCATCCCATAGATCCCTCATCCCATGGATGATGAATTCCACAGATCCTTCACCCCATGGATCCCTCACCCCATGGATCCCTCATCCCATGGTTCCTTCATCCCACAGATCCCTCATCCCAATGATCCCTCCCCTGTGGATCCCTCATCCCACGGATCCTTCATCCCATGGATCCCTCACCCCATAGATCCTGAATTCCATTATCTCTTACCCCATGGATCCTTTAGACCAGGGTCCCTCGCTCCATGGATCACTCATTCCATGGATCCTTCATCCCATGGATCCCTCACCCCACAGATCCTGAATTCCATGATTCCTCATCCGGTGGTTCTCTCACCCCATGGATCACTCATCCCATGGATTTTTCATCCCACAGATCCCTCATCCCATGGATCCCCCATCCCATGGATCCCTCATTCCATGGATCCCTCACCCCACAGATCCTGAATTCCATGATTCCTCATCCGGTGGTTCTCTCACCCCATGGATCACTCATCCCATGGACCTTTCATCCCACGGATCCCTCATCCCATAGATCCCCCACCCCATGGATACCTCATTTCATGGATCCCTCATTCCATGGATTCCTCATCCCACAGATCCCTCACCCCACGGATCCTGAATTCCATGGATCCCTCATTCCATGGAGCCCTCATCCCATAGATCCCTCATCCCATGGATCCCTTATTCCATGGATCCCTCATCCCATGGATGATGAATTCCACAGATCCTTCACCCCATAGATCCCTCATCCCATAGATCCCTCATCCCATGGATCCCTTATTCCATGGATCCCTCATCCCACGGTTCCTTCATCCCACAGATCCCTCATCCCAGTGATCCCTCCCCCGTGGATCCCTCATCCCACAGATCCCTCATCCCAATGATCCCTCCCCCATGAATCCCTCATCGCACGGATCCCTCATCCCATGAATCCCTGAATCCCATGGATCTGCACCATCCCCATCCGAGGCCGGGAATGGGGGCACAGAAGGGAGGGATCCCAGGGGATGGGACACGCGGGATAACGGGAACGGGGCCGCTCCCGGTGCCCACCGGCGTCGCCGGCGCGGGCGCAGTTGTGCGGTGCCGCCGAGGGGCCGGGCTGCGTCGGGAATTCCCAGCGGGATTTGGGATTGCTGGGGCCCGGCTCGTGGTCGCATTCCAGCTTCAGGATCTTGGGGGACACCTGGCTGCCCCGCTCCACCGCAGGCTGCGGCCGCGACGTCCAGCAGCACAGTGGGACCGGCTGGAAAAGCGGGATCGGGATCGGCGGGGGATCGGGGATGGGGTTGGCGTGGGATTGGGGTTGGGGTGGGATTGGGGTGGGATCAGGATTGGAGTGGGATTGGGATTGAGGTGGGATCAGGGTGGGATTGGGATCGGGATTGGGGTGGGATCAGGGTGGGATTGGGATCGGGATTGGGGTGGGATTGGGGTGGGATCGGGATTGGAGTGGGATTGGGGTGGGATCGGGATTGGGGCTGGAGTGGGATTGGGATTGGCATTAGGGTGGGATCAGATTTGGGATGGGATTGGGGTGGGATTGGAATTGGGATGGAATCAGGACTGGGACTGGGATTGGAATTGGGATAAGGATTGGGATTGGGGTGGGATTGGGATTGGTATTGGTGTGGGATTGGGATTGGGGTAGGATTGGGATTGGGGTTGGGATGTGGATTGGGGTAGGATTGGGATGGTATTGCGATGGAAATTGAGACTGGGATGGGATTGGGATGGGATTGGAGTGGGATTGGAATTGGGATGGAATCGGGACTGGGACTGGGATTGGAATTGGGATAAGGGTTGGGATTGGGGTGGGATTGGGGTAGAATTTGGATTGGGGTAGAATTTGGATTGGGATTGGGATGTGGATTGGGGTAGGATTGAGATGGTATTGCGATGGAAATTGAGACTGGGATGGGTTTGGAGTGGGATTGGGATGGGATTGGGGTGGGAACACGTGGATCCCAGCGGATCCCCCCTGGAAGGGATGGATGGGCCTCACCTGCCCCACGTGGATCTCCTCCAGGCTGGGGGAGACGCTGTGGGCTTTGGGGTGGGCTGGATCCTCTTCCTGCAGGAAGAGCAGGGAGTTAGGATGGGAACACCCTCGGGAATGGGGAAACTGAGGCACGGGGGGTTTGGGGTGGGTCTGGGTGCCATGTTAAGGAATTCCCCGTACAGTGCCTGGTGGGATGTGGGAATTTGTGGGGGAGGAAAGCCCGGGAATACCGGGATGGGGAGGGAACGGAGAGGTGCAGGTTTGGGATGGGGCAGGAGCACCCCGATATCTCACCAGGTTGTTCTCCAGGGCCACCTCAACCTCGGGGACATCTGGGGATGGAGAAAACCGGGATGAGATCCCGAGCCGGAGCCTCCGGAGCTGGGAAAATCCCGCTCAGCAGCTCCGAAGCCCTTCCCTCAGACTGGGGTGGCCCCGGGGGCTTGGGAGGCTCCGGAGAGCTGGGAATGAGCGTCCCCAGAGCCACCGGGATTGGGGACACCCAGAGGGGCTCCACAAAAACCACGGAGCAAATCCGGGCTCGGGGGAGAGGAGCCGGAGCAGGGAAATGGGGAGAGCAGCTGGAGAACAAGGAGAAGGGAAGGAGGAGGAGGAGGAGGAAAAGGGGAAGAAGGAGAAGAAAAAGGAGGAGAAGGAAGAACAAAAAGAAGAAGAGGAAGAAGGAGGAGGGGGAAGAGGAGGAGGAGGAAGAGGAGAAAGAAGGAGAGAAAGAAAAAGGTGAAAACTAAAACTAAAACTAAAACTAAAAAAAAATTAAAAGAAAAAGAAAAAGAAAAAGAAAAAGAAAAAGAAAAAGAAAAAGAAAAAGAAAAAGAAAAAGAAAAAGAAAAGAAAAAGAAAAAGAAAAATTAAAAGAAAAAGAAAAGAAAAAGAAAAAGAAAAAGAAAAAAAAAAAGACAAAAAAAAAGAAAAAGAAAAAGAAAAAAAAAAGAAAAAGAAAAAGAAAAAGAAAAAGAAAAAGAAAAAGAAAAAGAAAATGACAAAGACAAAGAAAAAGAAAAAGTAAAAAGAAAAAGAAAAAGAAAAAGAAAAAGAAAAAGAAAAAGAAAAAGAAAAAGAAAAAGAAAAAGAAAAAGAAAAAGAAAGGAGAAGGAGAAGGAGAAGGAGAAGGAGAAGGAGAAGGAGAAGGAGAAGGAGAAGGAGAAGGAGAAGGAGAAGGAGAAGGAGAAGGAGAAGGAGAAGGAGAAGGAGAAGGAGAAGGAGAAGGAGAAGGAGAAGGAGAAGGAGAAGGAGAAGGAGAAGAAGGAGAAGGAGAAGGAGAAGGAGAAGGAGACAAAGAAGAAGAATCCAGTGCTGCCCCTGCTCTCAGAGGGCGCTTTGCAGCCAGCCGAGCCCTGTGCTCCCTCCCCATCCCATCCCATCCCATCCCATCCCATCCCATCCCATCCCATCCCGTCCCGTCCCGTCCCGTCCCGTCCCGTCCCGTCCCATCCCATCCCGTTATCCCGTTATCCCATTATCCCATCCCTGACCTGGCCGCCCCGTGACGCGCTCCACCAGCGCCCGCAGCCGCGCCCGGCACTGGGCGAAGTCGGCCGGCTCCCGGAGCTTGGGGGGCTCGGGCGGCCGCAGCCGCCGCAGCTCCAGCAGCGCGCCCTTGACGAAGGGCTGCATGTCCATCAGCTCCTGCTCGCCGCCGTAGCGGCCCAGCCTGTCCACCAGCCGCTCGGCCGCCTCCAGCCGCAGCAGCGTCGCCTCGGCGCCCCGCAGCTCCTCCGCCAGCGCGCCGCGGTGACCGCGCTGCGGCCGCGCCTCCAGCAGCGCCTGCAGCTCCTCGGCCTCGCTGCGCACCAGCTCCTGCAGCCGCTCGGCGCTGGCGCGGACGCGCTCCCGCAGCCGCTCCCGCTGCTCCTCCTGCCGGGCCGCCTCGCCCCGCAGCCGCGCCAGGGCCGCCTCAAAGGCACGTCGGAGACACCGCATGTCGCGGCGCAGCGAGCGCAGCTCGTCCTGGCGCCGGCGGCTCTCGGCGCGCAGGTCGCGGAACGGAGCGTGGCCGGTGTCCAGCAGCGCGCACGGACAGCACAGCGCCCGCTCGCAGCGCGGGCAGTAGATGCTGCCGGGGGACACGCGGCGGGTGTCAGGGAGAGGTGGTGGCACGAGGGGTGACAGCGCGGCCGCAAGGGGTGGGGACGGCAGAGTGGATGCGGGGTACCGGGATTGGCTCCCGGGATGGACACAGGGCAGGGATGGACACAGGGCAGGGATGGACATGGGGGCAGGGATGGACACAGGGCAGGGATGGACATGGGGGCAGTGATGGTCAGGGGTCAGGGATGGTCAGTGGTCAGTAGTCAGGGGTCAGGGATGGTCAGTGGTCAGGGGTCAGGGATGGTCAGTGGTCAGGGATGGTCAGGGGTCAGTGATGGTCAATGATCAGTGATGGTCAGTGGTCAGTAGTCAGGGGTCAGGGATGGTCAGTGGTCAGTGATGGTCAGTGGTCAGTAGTCAGGGGTCAGTGATGGTCAGTGGTCAGTAGTTAGGGGTCAGGGATGGTCAGTGGTCAGTGATGGTCAGGAGTCAGGGATGGTCAAGGGTCAGGGATGGTCAGTGGTCAGTAGTCAGGGGTCAGGGATGGTCAGTGGTCAGTAGTCAGGGGTCAGGGATGGTCAGTGGTCAGGGATGGTCACTGGTCAGGGATGGTCAATGATCAGTGATGGTCAGTGATCAATAGTCAGGGGTCAGGGATGGTCTGTGGTCAGTGATGGTCAGTGGTCAGTGATGGTCAGTGATGGTCAGGGGTCAGTGATGGTCACTGGTCAGGGATGGTCAGTGGTCAGTGATGGTCACTGGTCAGGGATGGTCAGTGGTCAGTGATGGTCAGTGGTCAGTGATGGTCAGTGGTCAGGGATGGTCAGTGGTCAGTGATGGTCAGTGGTCAGGGATGGTCAGTGGTCAGTGATGGTCAGTGGTCAGGGGTGAGTGATGGTCACTGGTCAGTGATAGACAGCAGTTGGGGATTTGGGGACAGGACGGGATTTGGGGACAGGAGGGGATTTTGGGGACAGGACGGGATTTTGGGTACTGGATGAGATTCGGGTACAGGATGAGATTTGGGGACTGTGTGACATTTTGGGACAGGATTCCAGGCTGAAGCATCACCCCCCAAACCTCCTGGAGCAGGGCGGGATTTGGGGGCAGGACGAGGTTTGGGGACAGGATGAGATTTGGGGACAGTGTGAGATTTTGGGGACAGGATGAGATTTGGGGACAGGATGAGATTTGAGGATGTGGGACATTTGGGAGCAGGGTGACATTTGGGGACAGGATGAGATTTGGGGACAATATTAGTTTTGGGGACAGGATGAGATTTGGGGACAGAACGAGGTTTGAGGATAGGATGAGACTTGGGGATGGGATGAAGTTTGGGAATGGGATGAGATTTGAGGATGGGATGAAGTCTGGGGACAGGATGAGATTTGGGGACAAGATCTGGGGCCATGGCAATGTCTGGGGACAGGCCAAGGTGTGGGGACAGCGTGAGATTTGAGGACAGGACGAGGTTTGGGGCCAGGACAAGATTTGGTACCAGGACAAGATTTGGAGCCAGGACAAGATATGGAGCCAGAACAAGATTTGGGGCCAGGATGTTTGGTACCAGGACAAGATTTGGATCTAGGATGAAGTTTTGGGGCCAGAACAAGATTTGGGGCCAGGATATGGTTTGAGGACGGGACAAGATTTGGGGCCAGGGTGAAATTTGGGGACAGGATGAGGTTTGAGGACGGGACAAGATTTGGGGCCAGGACAAGCTTTGGGACCAGGGTAAGATTTGGTACCAGGACAAGATCTGGGGCCAGGACAAGATTTGGTGCTAGGATGAGGTTTGGGAACAGGACAAGATTTGGGGCCAGGAGAAGATCCAGGGCCAGGGTGACATTTGGGGCCAGGACAAGATTTGGTACCAGGACAAGATCTGGGGCCAGGACAAGATTTGGGGCCAGGACAAGATTTGGGGCCAGGACAAGATTTGGTACCAGGACAAGATTTGGGGCCAGGACAAGATTTGGGGCCAGGACAAGATCTGGGGCCAGGACAAGATTTGGGGCCAGGACAAGATCTGGGGCCAGGACAAGATTTGGGGCCAGCACAAGATCTGGAGCCAGGACGAGGTTTCAGGATGGGACAAGCTTTGGGGCCAGGACTAGATCTGGGGCCAGGAGGAGATTTGGGGTCACGCCCGCAGTGGGGTCTGTCCCGAGGCGCTCCCACCTGCAGACGCGGCTCTCCTCGGGGTGGCTGGCGCTGGAGCAGAAGAGGCTGCAGGAGCCGCGCGTGTCCTCCAGGAACTGCCGCGCCGATCCCGCCCGCAGCTCCTCCACCCTGCGCACCCTGTGCGCCTTCTTCTTGTGCCACCACTGGTGCTCCTCCAGGCAGCGCCCGCACAGGAACTCCTCGCACTCCTGGCACCAAACCAGCGCCGCCTCGGCTCGGCAGCGGCCGCAGCCGGGCCCGCCGGCGCTGCGGATCTGCCGCCAGAGCTGCAGGCGGCTCCGCAGGTTGCAGAAGAGCAGGTTGTCCACGGCGGGCGCGGGCACGGCCGCCTGGCAGCGCGGGCACTGCTTGGTGTCGCTCAGGCACGCCGGGCACAGCGTGTGCAGGCAGCGCAGCAGCCGCGGCTGCGCCGAGTCCTGCCCGCAGCCGTCGCAGCGCAGGAATTGGAAATCCTCATCGTCTTCATCCTCATCCTCGCCCTCCGCGGGGTGGTGGTGAGGCGAGGCCGGTACCAGGGTGCCGGTGGCGGGGCACGGTTCTGGCTGCAGCTCCGGTGCCGCTTCTTCCTCCGGTTCCGTCTCCATTTGGAGGGATGCGCCCCTGGGATGGAGGAAGTTTGGGGTCGGACCTACAAATCCCGCTCGGGGCTCTGCGGTCCCGCCTCTCGCTCCTTCTTCAATCCCACCCTCCCCGAGCTCTCGATCTTCCCGGAATCCGAGATTCCCGAGCGCCGGTGGAAGTGAAAGTAAAACGGGTTTGGTGCCGTCATCGCCACCGCCCCTTCCTGCCGTGACAGAGGGAGGAAAAAGCCGGGACACTCCCGCAGAGACCCCCACACCCCTCCCGGCAGTGACCCCAAAACCCCCTTTGCAGCAACCCCAAAACCTCCCTGGCAGCGACCCCAAAACCCCCTTGGCAGCGACCCCAAAACCCGCTTGGCAGCGAGCCCAAAACCCGCTTGGCAGCGACCCCAAAACCCGCTTGGCAGCGACCCCAAAACCCCCTTGGCAGCGACCCCAAAACCTCCCTGGCTGAGACCCCAAAACCCCCTTGGCTGAGACCCCAAAACCTCCCTGGCTGAGACCCCAAAACCCCCTTGGCAGCGACCCCAAAACCCGCTTGGCAGCGACCCCAAAACCCGCTTGGCAGTGACCCCAAAACCCCCTTGGCTGAGACCCCAAAACCCCCTTGGCAGCGACCCCAAAACCTCCCTGGCTGAGACCCCAAAACCCCCTTGGCAGCGACCCCAAAACCCCCTTGGCTGAGACCCCAAAACCCTCTTGGCTGAGACCCCAAAACCCCTCGGCATCGACCCCAAAACCAAGGGACCCCCTTCCCACCCCGCCCTAAAAACGCACCCGGCCCCTCTCCCCGGGCAGGGGCTCCGGTTTGTCCCCGGGTCCCCCCCCCCGTGTCCCCGGTTTGTCCCCGGGTCCCCCCCCCGTGTCCCCGGTTTGTCCCCGGGTCCCCCCCCCGTGTCCCCGGTTTGTCCCCGGGTCCCCCCCCCGTGTCCCCGGTTTGTCCCCGGTTTGTCCCCGGGTCCCTCCCGGTACCTGCGCGGCGCGGCGGGGACGGGAGCGGGGAGAGGGAGGGACAGGGAGGGGACAGGGAGGGGACACGGAGGGGACACGGAGGGGACAGGGAGGGGACACGGAGGGGACAGGGAGGGGACAGGGAGGGGACACGGAGGGGACAGGGAGGGGACACGGAGGGGACAGGGAGGGGACACGGAGGGCGGAGCTGTGAGGCGGTGCCCGGGAATGCAGGGACCGGGATGGGGATTTGGGATCGGAATTTGGGATCAAGATGTGGGATCGGGATGTGGGATCAGGATGGGGAAGTGGGGCCGGGATTTGGGACTGGAATTTGGGATCAGGTTGTGGGACCGGGATGGGGTTTTGGGACTGGGATGGGGATTTGGGACTGGGATGGGCATTTGGGATCAGGATGGGAATTTGGGATCGGGGTGGAGATGTGGGATCGGGATTTGGGATGCAGGGATGGGGAGCAGGATATGGGATCAGGATGGGGACTCTGGGACCGGGATGGGGATTTGGGACTGGGATGGAGACTGGGATAGGGATGTGGGATTGGGATGGGGATGTAGGATTGGAATAGGTATTCTGGGACTGGGAGGGGATTTGGGATCGGGATGTGGGATGGGGATATGGGATTGGGATATGGGATTGGGGTAGGGATTGTGGGGCTGGAAGGGGATTTTGGGATCGGCTGTGGGATCGGGAAGGGGATCCCGGCCCCGGGAAGGCGCTGCCGGTGCCGTGGGGCGGTTCCGGTGGCCGAGCCCTGGGCCCGGTGTCCCCGCCTGGGGCCGTGACAGCCCCGCCCTGCCCGGAGGGACATCCCCGGCCCCAATCCCGGCCCCATTCCCGCCCCAATCCCGGCCCCATTCCCACCCCAATCCTGGCCCCATTCCCACCCCAATCCCACCCCAATCCCAGCCCCATTCCCGCCCCAATCCTGGCCCCATTCCCACCCCAATCCTGGCCCCATTCCCGCCCCAATCCCACCCCAATCCCGGCCCCATTCCCACCCCAATCCCGGCCCCATTCCCGCCCCAATCCCGGTCCCATTCCCACCCCAATCCCGGCCCCAATCCCGGCCCCATTCCCACCCCAATCCCGGCCCCATTCCCACCCCAATCCCGGCCCCATTCCCACCCCAATCTCGGCCCCAATCCCGGCCCCATTCTCACCCTAATCCCGGCCCTATTCCCACCCCAATCCCGGCCCCATTTCTGACCCTATTCCCACTCTGATCCCAGCCCCATTCCCGGCCCCATTCCCGGCCCCATTCCCACCCCACCCCTCCCTTCCCGCCCCCCCAGGGGTGGTGGCACCGCCACAAGACCGGGACGGGGACTTTGGGGACAAACCCCTTGTGCCATCCCATTTGGGGCGGGGCTGCCCCGATCCCAGATCCCCATCCCAAATCCCAGATCCCGATCCCAAATCCCCACGGTCCCAAATGCTGATCCCAAATGCCGATCCCAAATCCCCACGGTCCCAATTCCCTATCCCAGATCCCGATCCCAAATGCCGATCCCAAATCCCCGCGGTTCCAAATCCCCATCCCAAATCCCCATCCTAAATCCCCATCCCAAATGCCGATCCAAATTCCCATCCTAAATCCCGATCCCAAATTCCCATCCTAAATCCCGATCCCAAATCCCAAATCCCGATCCCAAATCCCAAATCCCAAATCCCCGTTCCCGATCCCAAACCCGCTCACCGGGCCGGGCTGGTCACGTGTGGCGGCCACCAGGAAGCGCCACCGCGGCTCTTTCCTGTCCCCAACCCCGCTCCGGCGACATCGCCACCTGCCCGCGGGCCGGGGACACCGCTGGGATTGGCACCCGGGGTGGCACCGCTGGGATTGTCACCTGAGGTGGCACTTGGGGTGGCACCGCTGGGATTGTCACCTGAGATGGCACCACTGGAATTTGTCACCTGAGGTGGCACCACTTGGGTTTGTCACCAGAGATGGCACCTGAGGTGACACCACTTGGATTTGTCCCCTGAGGTGACACCCGAGGTGGCACCACTCAGATTTGTCACCTGGGGTGACACTGCTCGGGTTTGTCACCTGTGGAGCTACCCCAGGTGCCATCACTAGGATTTGTCACCTGAGGTGGCACTTGGGGTGGCACTGCTCGGATTTGTCACCTGAGATGGCACCACTGGAATTTGTCACGTGAGGTGGCGCCACTTGGATTTGTCACCTGAGGTGGCACCTGGGGTGGCACTGCTCGGATTTGTCCCCTGAGGTGGCACCCGAGGTGGCACCACTTGGATTTGTCACCCGAGATGGCACCCGAGGTGACTCCACTCGGATTTGTCCCCTGCGGTGGCACCTGAGGTGGCACCACTCAGATTTGTCACCTGAGGTGACACTGCTCGGATTTGTCACGTGAGATGGCACCACTGGAATTTGTCACCTGAGGTGGCACCACTTGGGTTTGTCACCAGAGGTGGCACCTGGAGGACACCGCTCGGGTTTGGCACCAGAAGTGGCACCTGGGGTGGCGCTGCTCGGATTTGTCCCCTGAGGTGGCACCCGAGGTGACACCACTTGGATTTGTCACCTGGGGTGACACCCGAGGTGACACCACTCGGATTTGTCCCCTGCGGTGGCATCTGAGGTGGCACCACTCAGATTTGTCACCTGGGGTGACACCGCTCGGGTTTGTCACCTGAGGTGGCACCACTCAGATTTGTCACCTGGGGTGACACTGCTCGGGTTTGTCACCTGAGGTGGCAGCAAAAACCCCAAAATTATTCCCTCAATCCTCAGCCCAGGTGACCCCAAACCCTGCCCCGGTGTCCCCTGAGTGCCACCACCCCGGTGACCCCAAACTCTGTCCCCAGTGACCCCAAATCCTCAAATGTCACCACCCAGTGACCCCAAATCCTCGAGTGGCACCTGACCCCAGTGACCCCAAACCCTTCAATGGTGTCCCTCCAGTGTCCCCACCCCAGGTGACCCCAAACCCCATAAGGGTCAGCATTGGGATCCCAGGATTCCATGGGATTTGCTCCATTTGGGCTCATATTCCCGACCCCAAAAATTCCCAGTTTGGGAATCCCAAAATTCCCGGTGATCCCATGGGATCCTCCTCGGGATCGGGATCCCAGAATTCTGTGGGATCGCTTTGGGGTCGCATTCCCAACCCCAAAAATTCCCAGTGATCCCATGGGATTCTCCTTGGGAACATCAGGATCGGGATCCCGGAATTCCTTGGGATTGGCCCCATTTGGGGTCCTGTTCCCAGCCCCAAAATTCCCAGTTTGGGAATCCCAGAATTCCTGGCGATCCCATGGGATCCTCCTTGGGATTTGGATCCTGGAATTCCCTGGGATTGGCCCATTTGGGGTCACATTCCCAACCCCAAATATTCCCAATGATCCCGTGGGATCGTCTTTGGGAATGTCAGGATCGGGATCCCGGAATTCCCTGGGATTGGCCCCTTTTGGGGTCACATTCCCGACCCCAAAATTTCCCGGTGATCCCATGGGATCCTCTTTGGGAATAGCAGGATCGGGATACCGGAATTCCCTGGGATTGGCATCCCAAAATTCTGTGGGATCAGCTGTCACATTCCCAACCCCAAAATTCCCATTTTGGGAATCCCAAAATTTCTGGGGATCCTCCTTGGGATTGGGATCCCAAAATTTGTGGGATTTGCCCCATTTGGGGTTCTGTTCCCAACCCCAAAATTCCCAGTTTGGGAATCCTGGAATTCCATGGGATTGGCTCCTTTGGGGTCACATTCCCAACCCTAAAAATTCCCGGTGATCCCATGGAATCCTCCTGCTCCCAGCCGGAATTCCCATGGAAAATCCCGATCCAGAGCAGGAAATCCTCGCTCCAGGAGCCATTCCCGGAATATTCCCAAATATCCCAAATGGACGCCCCCAAATTCCTGGGAATTTGCAGGAAAAATGAGAATTCTGGGATCCCAAATCCCAAAAATCCAATTATTCCTGGAAAAATTCCGGGATCCCAAATCCCAGTTTGGGATTGGGAAAAATGGGAATTCTGGGATGCCAAATCCCAAAAATCCAATTTTTCCTGGAAAAATTCCGGGATCCCAAATCCCAATTCCAGGATCCCAAATCCCAAAAATCCAATATTCGGAATTCCAGATCCCAAATCCCAAAAATCCAAATTTTCCCGGATTTTTTGCCCTTGGAAAAGCGGGAAGAGCTCAGAATTCTCACCGAGATTTGGGATCAGCTTTTTTCCAGTGGGAAAATCCCAGGAAAAGGAGGAAATTTGGGATCCTGGATGGGATTTTTCCAGGTTTTTCCTGCCTTGGGAGCTCCCTGATCCCAAAAATCCCAGGAATACCTCTGGAATCAGACCCCCCTCTCCAGCCAGGATTTTTTTCCTGGAAAAATTGGAATTTTTTTCCTCTGGGAAAAGGGAAAAACTCTTCCCAAATTCCCATTTTCCCATGGATTTTTTTCCCCATTTTTTGGAAAATCCGGGAATGGGAACGAATCCAGGGCCGGTTTTTTGGGAAAAAAATCCCAGTTTGGGATGAGAGAAAAGCGGGAATTTCACCCCCGGGAATTCCGAGCCCTGCTCCAAGGATTGTTTGGAATTCTCGGATCCCGGCAGGATAAACAATCCTTGGAATTCCTGCGCCTGGAATTCCCTCCCCCAATCCCAAAAGCGCCCCCGAAATTCCCTTTTTCTGCTTTTTCCCCCTTTTTTTATGGGATTTTTGGGTTTTCCCCCAAATCCCGGGATTCTGCAGGGGCTGGGCAAGGAAAAATTTGGGAATTCTGGAGCAAATTCTGGGGTTTTTCATGGATTTGGGGTTTTTCTCCCCTTGGATTTGGGATTTCTGGAAAACTGGGAATTGTGGGATCGTCTCAGCTGGAATTTTTTTGGGATGAGATTCCAAGAGGGATTTGGGATTTCTTCCCCAAATCCCAAATCCCTTCCCAGGCCCCAAATCCTCATGGATTCCTTCCCAATCCAGTTTTTTGGGGGGTTTTTTTTGGGATCATCCCTTGGGGTTTTTTTTTTGGGATCATCCCTTGGGGTTTTTTTGGGATCATCCCTTGGGAATTTTTTTGGGGATATCCCTTGGTAGTTTTTTTTGGGATAATCCCTCGGGTTTTTTTGGGATCCAGAGAAATTTTGATCCTAAAAACTCAGGAAGAGCCCAAATCCATGAGGGAAAACCCCAAAAAAATCCAGGATGAGGAAAAACCTTTGGGATTCCCACAGCTCCTGGAATTCCTGGGATTAAAACTCAATTTTTAGGGAAAATAGGATGAGGAAAAAAAAACCTGGATTTGCTTTCCCAGCCTTTTGGAAATTCCCAAAAAATCCCTCCCCAGTTTTTCCCAGGAAATCAAAAATCCCCTTTTCCCTGTGGATCCCCCCCCAAAAATTCCCAAAATTTTCCCCTCTGGATCCATCCCGAGGGATTTTTCCCAAAAATCCCCAAAAAATCGCGGAGTTTTCTGGGATGAGGAATCCTTGAATCCAAGGATTTTCGCCCCTCGCTTTCGGAATTCCCGGAATTCCCGATTATCTCCCTGACGCAGGAGCTCAGCCTCTGGAATTCCGGGAATTTCCGCACCGCTTCCAAAGGATTTTAAACAAAAATCCCCCAAAAATCCCCCAAAAACCCCCACAAAAATCGGGATTCGACCCCTGGAAACAGCAGAGGGGTCGATGCGGATCCATGAAATTTTTTGGGAATGTTGAGTCGGTCCAAAATCCCGGGAATTCCTTTGGGATCGATGCCAAGAATTCTTTTTTGGGAAAAAAAAAAATCCCAAATCCGGGGGGATTTTTCTAAGGAAAAAGGGGGATAGGGGGACAGAAATTCCATAAAAATTCCATTTAAAATAAAATTACATTTTAAAAAAATCAATTTAAAAGAATTTTATTCTTAAAACTCCATTAAAGTCCATTTTCAAAAATTCCATTAAAAATCCATTAAAATTCCACTTTAAAAAAAATTCTGCACAAAAAATTCCATTAAAATTCCATTAAAAATAATTCCATACGAAAAAAAAAATCCATAAAAATCTTTTTTTTTTAATTCCATTAAAAAATCCATAAAATTCCATTCTAAAAATCCATAAAAATTCAATTTAAAAAATCCATTAAAATTCCATTTAAAACAAAAATCCATACCAAAAATATTCCATAAAAATCCATTTTTTAAAATTCCATTTTAAAAATCCTTTTTGAAAATCTATAAAAATTCCATTTAAAAAAATCCCCATGCAAAAAAAAAATTCATTTAAAAATTAATTTTCAAAAAATCCATTTTAAAATTCCATTACAAAAAATAATTCCATAAAAAATCCATTTAAAATCCATTTAAAATCCATAAAAAATCCATAAAAAATCCATTAAAAATCCATAAAAATCCATTAAAAATCCATTAAAAATCCATTAAAAAACGGGATTGGGATAACAAAGGGAATTAAATAACCCCAGAAAAATCAGGAAAAAAAATTTGGGAATGAGCCTGGAAAATTGATGGGATAAATTTTTGGGAATGGGGGAATTTTGGCTGGAATTAGGGGTGACAGTGACCCCCACCCCCAAATCCCATTTTATTTTTGGGATGGAACGAGGGGAAAACAAAGCCCCGGGATGATCCCTGGAATTGGGAATCCCGGGAAAAGCCGAGCCTTGGATGAGGATTTTTGGGAATTTGGATCGTGGTGAATGATGGAAATCCCAAAAATTCCCACATTTCCCCAATTCCAGGGATGATCCCAAACCCCTGGATGAGGAATTTGGGGGGATCCCACATTTTATCCCAAAAAAAAAGAAGGAATTTTGGCTCCTGGGCTTGGAATTTTGGGGTCATGGGTGATCCCAAACCCTTTGGATGTGCAAATCCTGGGTTTTTTTGGGATATAATTTAGGATCTTCCCCCATTCCCAAAAATCCTCATCCAAAACTCTGGGATCCCGAATTCTAGGGATAATCCCTCATCCTAGACCGAAGGAAAAATGGGATTTGGGTTTGGATCGTGGGGAATGATGGAAACCCCAAAAATTCCCGCATTTCCCCCAATTCCGGGATAATCCCAGGCCTTTGTTTTCCCCTCGTTCCATCCCAAAAATAAAATGGGATTTTGGGGCGGGGGGGGGGTCGCTGTCACCCCTAATTCCAGCCAAAATTCCTTCTTTTTTTTGGGATGGAACAAGAGGAAATCAAAGCCCTGGAATGATCCCTGGAATTGGGGGAAATGCGGGAATTTTGGGGGTTTATGCCATTCCCCATGATCCAAATCCCATTTTTTAGGGGACAGACCGTTCTCCCCCCAACTCCTCATCCCAAAATTCCAGATGCCTTTGGGATCGCGCCTGGAATTCGGGATTCGGGAAGCAGCGGAGCCTCGGCTCGCTCCTTATCAGCGCCGAGCCCAAACAATTCCCGCAGCGCGCGGCTCCGCGGCTCCTTTTTGGGATAAACAATTCCCAAAAAATCCGCCGGCATCGCTCCCCCCGAGCCTCGGCACCCCGGAAATGACGGGAAACGCTCGGGGGGCGCCCTTGGAATTCCAAAGGGGGGGTGGGGAGGGGGAGCTGGGCCAATTCCCAGCGGGATAAAAACCGGGAGCGAAGCGCCGCGCTGGCAATTCCAGGGATTTTCCGGGATGCGCTCCCAAATCCGCCTCCTCCTGGCGCTGCTCTGCGCGTTCCCCGCGGCGGCGGCGCCTCCTCCGTGGGACAGGGTGTGGGGAGACGCCAATCCTTGGGAATGGGGGGAGGAGCGGCCGAATTCCCGGCCGAATTCCCGGCCGAATTCCCGGCCGAATTCCCGGCCGCGGGCGCCGGTGGAGGTGCAGTGCCGGGAGGCGCGGCTGGAGGTCACCGTGCACCGGGATCTGTTCGGGAACGGGCGCCTGGTCAGCGCGGCCGAGCTCAGCCTGGGCCCCGCCGCCTGCAAACATTCCCGCCTGGATCCATCCCAAAAAACCGTCACCTTCAGCGCCGGCCTGCACGAGTGCGGCAGCACCGTCCAGGTGAGCCCCGCCTCTCCTTCCCGTCGGGATTCCCGCCGGGATTCCCACCGGGAGCGGCTCCCGGGTGTGCGGATTCCCGGCTTTGAGTCCCGTTCCCATCCCGGAATTCCCGCCGGGAGCGGCTCCCGGGTCAGATTAAATCCCAGGTTTTGAGGGTGATGCAGGTGAGTCCCGTTCCCATCCCGGGATTCCGCCCCAATCCCGGGATTCCCACCGGGAGCGGCTCCAGGGATCGGGCGGATTCCCGGCTTTGAGTCCCGTTCCCATCCCGGGATTCCCACCGGAATTCCCCCGGGAGCGGTTCCCGGGTCCGTGGAAATCCCAGATTTAAGGGTGATACAGGTGATCGATCCCGTTCTGATCCCGGGATAACCACCGGGAGCGGCTCCCGGGATCGGGCAGATTCCCGAGTCCCTGTCCCGATCCCGGGATCCCGCCCGGGAGAGGCTCCAGGAGATCCCGAGGTGTCAGGGGAGATCCAGGTGAGTCCCTGTTCCCATCCCGGGATTCCCACTGGAATTCCCACCGGGAGCGGCTCCGGATCCGTGCAAATCCCAGATTTAAGGGTGATACAGGTGAGTCCCTTTCCCATCCCGGGATTCCGCCCCAATCCCGGGATTCGCACCGGGAGCGGCTCCCGGGTGTGCGGATTCCCGCGTCTGAGTCCCGTTCCCATCCCGGAATTCCCACCGGGAGCGGCTCCCGGGTCCGTGTAAATCCCAGGTTTTGAGGGTGATGCAGGTGAGTCCCGTTCCCATCCCGGGATTCCGCCCCAATCCCGGGATTCCCACCGGGAGCGGCTCCCGGGTGTGCGGATTCCCGCGTCTGAGTCCCGTTCCCATCCCGGGATTCCCGTCGGGATTCCCATCGGCAGCCGCTCCCGGGTCCGTGCAAATCCCAGATTTAAGGGTGATACAGGTAATCCCGTTCTGATCCCGGAATTCCCACCGGGAGCGGCTCCCGGGTCCGTGGAAATCCCAGGTTTTGAGGGTGATGCAGGTGAGTCCCGTTTCCATCCCGGGATTCCGCCCCAATCCCGGGATTCCCGCCGGGAGCGGCTCCCGGGTGTGCGGATTCCCGCGTCTGAGTCCCGTTCCCATCCCGGAATTCCCGCCGGGAGCGGCTCCCGGGATCGGGCGGATTCCCGGCTTTGAGTCCCGTTCCCATCCCGGGATTCCCGCCGGGAGCGGCTCCCGGGTCCGTGGAAATCCCAGGTTTTGAGGGTGATGCAGGTGAGTCCCGTTTCCATCCCGGGATTCCGCCCCAATCCCGGGATTCCCGCCGGGAGCGGCTCCCGGGTGTGTGGATTCCCGCGTCTGAGTCCCGTTCCCATCCCGGAATTCCCGCCGGGAGCGGCTCCCGGGATCGGGCGGATTCCCGGCTTTGAGTCCCGTTCCCATCCCGGGATTCCCACCGGAATTCCCGCCGGGAGCGGCTCCCGGGTCAGATTAAATCCCAGGTTTTGAGGGTGGTGCAGGTGAGTCCCGTTCCCATCCCGGGATTCCCGTCGGGATTCCCATCGGCAGCCGCTCCCGGCTCCGTGCAAATCCCAGATTTAAGGGTGATACAGGTGATCCCGTTCTGATCCCGGGATAACCACCGGGAGCGGCTCCCGGGATCGGGCAGATTCCCGAGTCCCTGTTCCCATCCCGCGATTCCCACCGGAATTCCCACCGGGAGCGGCTCCCGGGTCCGTGGAAATCCCAGATTTAAGGGAGATCCAGGTGAGTCCCGTCCCCATCCCGGGATTCCGCCCCAATCCCGGGATTTCCACCGGGAGCAGCTCCAGGGCTCGTGCGGATTCCCGTGTTTGAGTCCCGTTCCCATCCCGGGATTCCTCTCTTATCCCGAAATTCCCACCGGGAGCGGTTCCCGCTGTGTCGGGGGAGATCCAGGTGAGTCCCGTTCCCATCCCGGGATTCTGCCCCAATCACGGGATTCGCACCGGGAGCGGCTCCCGGGATCGGGCGGATTCCCGGCTTTGAGTCCCGTTCCCATCCCGGGATTCCCACCGGCATTCCCACCGGGCCCGTTCCCGGGTCCGTGCAATTCCCAGGTTTTGAGGGTGATCCAGGTGAGTCCCGTCCCCATCCCGGGATCTCTCCCGGGGAATCGCGGGGATCCGGGTGAGTCCTGTCCTGATCCCGCAATTCCCACCGGGAGCGGCTCCGGGGCCGCGCCTGTTCCCGCTTTTATGGGATTATTCCCGGGGAAGGAGAAGTGGGATTTCCTGGGAATTTGAGCGATTTTCCTGCAGCTTTTCCCATTCCTTTTTCCCTTGGTTTAATTCAACTCCCTGAAAACTGAGATTTTTCCACCCCATTTCCCCCTTTTCAATCCCTTTTCCCCCTTTTCCCCCTTTTCCATCCCTTTTCCACCCCATTTCCTCCTTTCCCCCTTTCCCATCCCTTTTCCATCCCTTTTCCATCCTTTTTCCCCTTTTCCACCCCTTTTCCCCCATTTCCATGGATTCCCCCGTCATTCCCTTTCAGCCCAGTGATGCTGCTGGGATGAAGGGTGGCCTCTCCCACAGAATTCCCTGTTTTTATTCCCAAATCACCCGGAATTACCTTATTTCTTGGAATTCACTCTCACCCTGCTGATATCCCTGACCAGAGACTCGCAGAATTCCTGGTTTTCATTCCCTCCAATTCCCTCTCACTCGGCACTGAGGAACCCTTTTCCCTGGAATTCCCAGATTTCATTCCCAGATTCCCTCATTCCCTCCCATTCCCTCTTGGCACTGAGGATCCCTTTCCCCCAGAATTCCCAGATTTCATTCCCAGATTCCCTCATCCCCTCCCATTCCCTCTTGGCACTGAGGATCCTTTTTCCCCCAGAATTCCCAGATTTCATTCCCAGATTCCCTCATCCCCTCCCATTCCCTCTTGGCACTGAGGATCCCTTTTCCCTGGAATTCCCGGATTTCATTCCCAAATTCCCTCATCCCCTCCCATTCCCTCTTGCACTGAGGATCCCTTTTCCCTGGAATTCCCAGATTTCATTCCCAGATTCCCTCATTCCCTCCCATTCCCTCTTGGCACTGAGGATCCATTTCCCCCAGAATTCCCAGATTCCATTCCCAGATTCCCTCATCCCCTCCCATTCCCTCTCACTCAGCACCGAGGATCCCTTTCCCCTGGAATTCCCAGTTTTCATTCCCAGATTCCCTCATTCCCTCCAATTCCCTCTTGGCACTGAGGATCCCTTTTCCCTGGAATTCCCAGATTTCATTCCCAGATTCCCTCATCCCCTCCCATTCCCTCTTGGCACTGAGGAACCCCTTCCCCTGGAATTCCCGGATTTCATTCCCAGATTCCCTCATTCCCTCCAATTCTCTCTCGGCACTGAGGAACCCTTTCCCCTGGAATTCCCAGATTTCATTCCCAGATTCCCTCATTCCCTCCCATTCTCTCCGGCACTGAGGATCCCTTTCCCCCGGAATTCCCGGATTTCATTCCCAGGTCACTCCGGATTCCCTGATTTACCGGACGCTCCTGAGCTACGATCCCAGCCCCGGCAGCAACCCGGCCATCGTGCGCAGTGACCCGGCCATCATTCCCATTGAGTGCCACTATCCCAGGTTTTCCCGGATCCCATCCCGCGTTCCGGCATTCCCAGGAATCCCATCCCCATCCCAGGATCCCTTCCTGTCATTCCCGGGAATCCCGTTCCCATCCTGGGATCCCATCCCGCATTCCCAGCATTCCCAGGGATCTCATTCCCATCCCAGCATTCCCAGGGATCTCATTCCCATCCCAGCATTCCCAGGGATCTCATTCCCATCCCGGCATTCCCAGGAATCCCATTCCCACCTTTGGATCCTATCCCACATCCTGGCATTCCCAGGAATGCCATTTCCATCCCAAGATCCCTTCCTGCCATTCCTGGTAATCCCATTCCCATCCTAAATCCCATACCACTTTCCCAGCATTCCCAGGAATCCCATTCCCATCCCAGATCCCATTCCATGTTCCCAGTGTCCCTATTCCTGTCCCAATGTCCCCATTCCCAGTGTCCCCGTGCCCAGTGTCCCCAGCCCCATCCCAGTGTCCCATTCCCAATCCTATTCCCGATCCCATTCCCAATCCCATTCCTGATCCTATTCCTGATCCCATTTCCTTTTCCAGGCAGGATAACATCTTCAGTGTCCCATTCCCAGTGTCCTATTCCCAGTGTCCTATTCCTGATCCCATTCCTGATCCCATTCCCGATCCCATTCCCAGTGTCCCATTCCCGATCCCATTCCCAATCCCATTCTGATCCCATTCCCAATCCATTTCCTGATCCCTTTCCCAATCCCATTCCAGATCCCATTCCCAATCCTTTTCCCGATCCCATTCCCAATCCCATTCCCTTTTCCAAGCAGGATAACATCTGCAGTGGCTCCCCATTCCCAGTGTCCCATTCCCAGTGTCCCATTCCCAGTGTCCCATTCCCAGTGTCCCATTCCTGGTCCCATTCCTGATCCCATTCCCGATCCTTTTCCCGATCCCATTCCCGATTCCATTCCCGATCCCATTCCCTTTTCCAGGCAGGATAACGTCTCCCATGTCCCATTCTCAGTGTCCCATTCCCGATCCCATTCCCAATCCGTTCCCTGTTCCAGGTGGGATAACATCTCCAGTGTCCCCAATCCCATTCCTGATCCCATTCCCGATCCCATTCCCAATCCCATTCCCAATCCGTTCCCTTTTCCAGGCGGGATAACCTCTCCTGTATCCCATTCCCAATCACATTCCTGTTCCCATTCCTGATCCCATGCCCATTCCCATCCCCATTCCCAATCCCAGTCCCATTCCCAATCCCATTCCCATTCCCATTCCCATTCCCATTCCCATTCCCATTCCCGATCCCATTCCCGACCTGTCCCTGTTCCAGGCGGGAAAACGTCTCCAGCGGCTCCATCCGTCCCACCTGGGCCCCCTTTAACTCCGCGTTGGCCTCCCAGGAGAAGCTCCTGTTCTCCCTGCGCCTCATGAACGGTGCGGGATCCGCGTTTTCCGCCTTCTCCCCTTTCCCGTCCCTCTTCCGTCCCTTTTCCATCCCCTTTTCCCCTTTCCCATCCCTCTTCCGTCCCTTTTCCATCCCTTTTCCCCTTTCCTGCCCCTCTTCCGTCCCTTTTCCATCCCTTTTCCCCTTTCCCGTCCCTCTTCCGTCCCTTTTCCATCCCCTTTTCCCCTTTCCCGTCCCTCTTCCGTCCCTTTTCCATCCCTTTTTCCCCTTTCCCGTCCCTCTTCCATCCCTTTTCCCTTTCCCCCATTTCTCCATCCCCTTTTCCTCCTTTCCCATCCCTTTTCTCCTTTCCCCCCTTTCCCCCATTTCTCCATCCCCTTTCCCCAATTTTTGATCCCATTCCCATCCCTTTCCGCCCCGTTTTCCCTTTTTGGGATCGCTTTGAGGTTGATTCCATTGGATTTTCCCGAGGACCGGAGCTCTGAGAGGGTCTTTTCAGGATTCCCCCTTTTCCATCCCTTTTCCCCCTTTCCCTTATTTCCCCATCCCCTTTTCCCCCTTTTCCATCCCTTTTCCCCTTTCCCTTATTTCCCCATCCCCTTTTCCCCCTTTTCCATCCCTTTCCCACCTGTTTTCCCTTTTTGGGATCACTTTGGGGCTGATCCCATTGGATTTTCGTAAGACTGGAGCTCTGAGTAGGATTTTTTGGGATTTCCCCCTTTCCCATCCCTTTTCCTATTTTGGGGTGGCTTTGGGGTTGATCCCGTAGGGTTTTCCAGTGGACTGGAGCTCTGAGCGGGATTTCTCAGGATTTCCCCTTTCCCATCCCTTTTCCCATTGGGTTTTCCATAGGATTGGAGCTCAGAGATGGATTTTTTGGGATTTCCCATTCTTTTTCCCGTGGGGTTTTCCAGAGGACTGGAACTTGGGGCAGGATTTTTTGGGATTTCCTCATTCCCATTCTTTTTCCCGTGGGGTTTTCCAGAGCACTGGAACTTGGGGCAGGATTTTTTGGGATTTCCCCATTCCCATCCCTTTTCCCCTTTTGGGGTGGCTTTGGGGTTGATCCCATGAGGTTTTCCAGAGCACTGGAGCTCGGAGCGAGATTTTTTTGGGATCTCCCCATTCCCATCCCTTTTCCAGAGGACTGGAGCTCCGAGCGGGATTTTTCGGGATTTCCCCTTTCCCATCCCTTTTCCCATTGGGTTTTCCATAGGATTGGAGCTCAGAGATGGATTTTTTTGGGATTTCCTCATTCCCATTCTTTTTCCCATGGGGTTTTCCAGAGGAATTTTTTGGGATTTCCCCATTCCCATCCCTTTTCCCCTTTTGGGGTGGCTTTGGGGTTGATCCCATGGGGTTTTCCAGAGCACTGGAGCTCAGAGCGGGATTTTTTTGGGATTTCCCCATTCCCATCCCTTTTCCAGAGGACTAGAGCCCCGAGCGGGATTTTTCGGGATTTCCCCTTTCCCATCCCTTTTCCTGTTTTGGGATCATTTTGGGGATTTTCCCATTGGGTTTTCCATAGGATTGGAGCTCAGAGATGGATTTTTTTGGGATTTCCTAATTCCCATTCTTTTTCCCATGGGGTTTTCCAGAGGAATTTTTTGGGATTTCCCCATTCCCATCCCTTTTCCAGAGGACTGGAGCTCCGAGCGGGATTTTTCGGGATTTCCCCTTTCCCATCCCTTTTCCCATTGGGTTTTCCATAGGATTGGAGCTCAGAGATGGATTTTTTGGGATTTCCTCATTCCCATTCTTTTTCCTGTGGGGTTTTCCAGAGGACTGGAGCTCGGAGCAGAATTTTTTGGGATTTCCCCATTCCCATCCCTTTTCCCCTTTTGGGGTGGCTTTGGGGTTGATCCCGTGGGGTTTTCCAGAGCTCTGGAGCTCGGAGCGGGATTTTTTTGGGATTTCCCCATTCCCATCCCTTTTCCAGAGCACTGGAGCTCGGAGTGGGATTTTTTGGGATTTCCCCATTCCCATCCCTTTTCCAGAGGACTGGAGCTCCGAGCGGGATTTTTTGGGATTTCCCCTTTCCCAACCCTTTTCCTGTTTTGGGATCATTTTGGGGATGATCCCATTGGATTTTCCAGAGGACTGGAGCTTGGACTGGGATTTCTCAGGGCTCCCTATTTCCCATCCCTTTCTCATCCCTTTTCCCCTTTTGGGGTGGCTTTGGGGTTGATCCCATGAGGTTTTCCAGAGCACTAGAGCTTGGAGCGGGATTTTTTTGGGATTTCTCCATTCCCATCCCTTTTCCAGAGCACTGGAGCTCGGAGCGGGATTTTTTGGGATTTCCCCATTCCCATCCCTTTTCCAGAGGACTGGAGCTTGGAGTGGGTTTTTCGGGATTTCCCCTTTCCCATCCCTTTTCCTGTTTTGGGATAATTTTGGGGTTGATCCCATGGGGTTTTCCAGAGCCCTGGAGCTTGGAGCGGGGTTTTTTTGGGATTTCCCCATTCCCATCCCTTTTCCAGAGCACTGGAGCTCGGAGTAGGATTTTTTTGGGATCTCCCCATTCCCATCCCTTTTCCAGAGGACTGGAGCTCGGAGCGGGACCTCTCGGCGTTCCGCCTGGGGGACGTGCTGAACCTCCAGGCCGAGGTGGGCGCCCACAGCCACGTCCCCCTGCGCCTCTTCGTCGACTCCTGCGTGGCCACCCTGGGCCCCGGCGCCGGCAGCGAGCCGCACTACGCCATCATCGACTTCAACGGGTGCGCCCGCGGCGGGGACGGCTGGGGACAGCTGGGGACAGCTGGGGATGGTTGAGGACAGCTGGGGACGTTTGGGGGCATCTTGGGACATCTCTGGATATTTGAGGACATCTGGGGTCATGGGGAGGGTGGCAGCTCATCCTGTCCCACTACGCCATCATCGACTTCAACGGGTGCGCCCGCGGCGGGGACGGCTGGGGACAGCTGGGGACATCTGGGGATGTTTGGGGGCGTCTTGGGACATCTCTGGATATTTGAGGACATCTGGGGACGCTCTGGGGTCATGGGGAGGGTGGCAGCTCATCCCGCCCCACTGCGCCATCATCGACTTCAACCGATGTGCCGGACACAGCTGGGGACATCTGGTGACATTTGGGGATGGTTGGGGACGTCTGGGGACATTTGGGGATAATTTGGGGACGTTTGGAGACATTTGGGGATGTCTGGGGACATTTGGGGATAATTTGGGGACTTTTGGGGACATTTGGGGACATTTGGGATGGTTGGGGACATCTGGGGACATTTGGGGATAATTTGGGGATGTTTGGGGACAGCTGGGGACATCTGTTGACATTGGGGATGTTTGGGGACATCTGGGGACATCTGGGGACAGCTGGGGATAATTTGGGGATGGTTGGGGACATTTGGAGACATCTGAGGACATTTGTGGACTTTTGGGGATGTTGGGGGACATCTGGGGACATTTGGGGGTGTTTGGGGATGGTTGGGGACATCTGGGGACAGCTGGGGACATCTGGGGGTGTTTGGGGACATTTGGGGACATCTGGGGATGTTTGGGGATGTTTTTTGGGGCAAATTTGGGGACGTTTGGGGTCATCTGGGGATGGTTGGGGACATTTGGGGATGTTTGGGGATGTTTGGGGACATCTGGGGACATCTGGGGACACAGTCGAGGGTGGTGATACCTCACTGTGCTGTCAGTGACTTCAACGGGAGGGCTGGGGATGTTTGGGGACAATTTGGGGTGAGGGACACTGTCAGGGGTTGGTGACTCCTCGTCCCTCCCCACTGCTCCATCATTGACTTCAGCCGGTGACTTTAGGGACATTTGGGGACATTTGGGGGCATTTGGGGACATTTGGGGACATTTGGGGTTGTTTTAGGGTCAGGGGGAGGGTGGCTCTGCATCCTGCCCCACTACACCCTCATCAACTTCAACAGGTGAGTTTGGGGACATCTGGGGACGTTTGGGGACAATTTGGGGACAATTTGGAGTCTGGGGACACCCAGCAGTGCTGAGCCCTTGTCACTTCCCTGGCCGATCTGGGGACACTTGGGGACACAGCGGTGCCAGCTGGGGCTGTGACTCCACTGTCCCCATGGCTGTGACCCTGTTCCTGTGGTGTGACCCCACTGTCCCCATGGCTGTGACCCCACTGTCCCTGTGGTGTGACTCTGTCCCCATGGCTGTGACCCTGTTCCTGTGGTGTGACCCCACTGTCCCTGTGGTGTGACACTGTCCCTGTGGTGTGACCACACTGTCCCCATGGCTGTGACCCCGCTGTCCCCCTGTCTGTGACCCTGCTGTCCCCGTGTCTGTGACCCCACTGTCCCCTTGATGTGACCCCACTGTCCCCTTGATGTGACCCCTCTGTCCCTGTGGTGTGACTCTGTCCCCATGGCTGTGACCCTGCTGTCCCCATGGCTTTGACCCCGCTGTCCCCAAGGTGTGACCCTATCACCACGTCTGTGACCCCGCTGTCCCCATGGCTGTGACCCCGCTGTCCCCGTGGCTGTGACCCCGCTGTCCCCATGGCTGTGACCCCGCTGTCCCCGTGGCTGTGACCCCGCTGTCCCCGTGTCTGTCACCCTGCTGTCCCCGTGTGTGTCACCCCGCTGTCCCCGTGTCTGTGACCGCGCTGTCCCCGTGTCTGTCACCCTGCTGTCCCCGTGTGTGTCACCCCGCTGTCCCCGTGTCTGTGACCGCGCTGTCCCCGTGTCTGTCACCCTGCTGTCCCCGTGTCTGTGACCCCGCTGTCCCCGTGTCTGTGACCCCGCTGTCCCCATGGATGTGACCCCGCTGTCCCCAAGGTGTGACCCTATCACCACGTCTGTGACCCCGCTGTCCCCATGGCTGTGACCCTGCTGTCCCCGTGTCTGTCACCCTGCTGTCCCCGTGTCTGTGACCCCTCTGTCCTCATGGATGTGACCCTGTTGTACCCATGGCTGTGACCCTGTCCCCATGTCTGTCACCCTTCTGTCCCCATGGATGTGACCCTGCTGTCCCTGTGTCTGTGACCCCGCTGTCCCCGAGGTGTGACCCTGTCACCATGTCTGTGACCCCGCTGTCCCCGTGTCTGTGACCCCGCTGTCCCCGTGTCTGTGACCCCGCTGCCCCCGTGTCTGTCACCCCGCTGTCCCCGCGGTGACACCGCGCTGTCCCCACAGCTGCCTGGTGGACGGGCGCTCGGATGCCACCAGCTCGGCCTTTGTCACCCCGCGGCCGCGGCAGGACGTGCTGCGCTTCCAGATCGACGCCTTCCGCTTCGCCGGGGACCCGCGCAGCCTGGTAACGCCTGGGGACACCGCGGGGACACCGCGGGGACACCGCTGTCCCCGGCCCTGCCGCTGGCCCCGCGGTGTCCCCAGCAGTGTCTCCTGGCGCAGATCTACATCACGTGTCACCTGAAGGTGACGCCGGCCGAGCAGAGCCCCGACGCGCTCAACAAGGCCTGTTCCTTCAGCAAGGCGCGCAACGCGTGAGTGCCACCTCCCCATGGCACCCCACAGTGTCACCTCGGCAGTGTCACCTCCCCCATGGCACCTCCCCGTGGCACCCCACAGTGTCACCTCGGCAGTGTCATCTCCCCCATGGCACCTCCCCAGTGTCACCTCGGCAGTGTCACCTCCCCCATGGCACCTCCATGGTGTCACCACTATGGTGGCACCTCCATGGTGTCATCTCTGCGTGGCACCTCCCTGGTGGCACCTCCATGGTGCCACCTCCCTGGTTTCACCTCCATGGTGGCACCTCCCCATGCCACCTCCCCAGTGTCACCTCCCCCATGGCATATCCCTGGTGGCACCTCCATGGTGGCACCTCCCCCATGGTACCTTCGTGGTGTCACCTCCCCAGTGTCACCTCCCCCATGGCACCTCCATGGTGTCACCTCGATGGTGTCATCTCTGTGTGGCACCTCCATGGTGGCACCTCCATGGTGGCACCTCCCCACTGTCAACTCCGAGTGGCACCTCCACAGTGTTACCTCCCCCATGGCACCTCCCCAGTGTCACCTCGGCAGTGTCACCTTCCCGGTGTCACCTCCCCATGGCATATCCCTGGTGGCACCTCCATGGTGGCACCTCCCCCATGGTACCTTCGTGGTGTCACCTCCCCAGTGTCACCTCCCCCATGGCACCTCCATGGTGTCACCTCCATGGTGTCATCTCTGTGTGGCACCTCCTGGTGTCACCTCCATGGTGACACCTCCCCATGCCACCTCCCCAGTGTCACCTTCCCCACGGCATATCCCTGGTGGCACCTACCCAGTGTCAACTCCGAGTGGCACCTCCACGGTGTCACCTCCCCCATGGCACCTCCACGGTGTCACCTCACTCATGGCATCTCCGTGGTGTCACCTCCCCAGTGTCACCTCCCCATGGCACATCCCTGGTGGCACCTCCCCGGTGTCACCTCGGCAGTGTCACCTTCCCAGTGTCACCTCCCCCATGGTACCTTTGTGGTGTCACCTCCCCAGTGTCACCTCCCTCATGGCACCTCCATGGTGTCACCTCCCCGGTGTCACCTCCATAGTGTCATCTCTGTGTGGCATCTCCCCAGTGTCACCTCCGACATGGCACATCCCTGGTGGCACCTCCCCAGTGTCACCTCCCTGGTGTCACCTCCATGGTGTCATCCCTGTGTGTCACCTCCCCGGTGTCACCTGCCCGCCCCGGTGGCCGCGGCTGACGGTGTCACCTCCCCGTGCAGCTGGGCGCCCGTGGAGGGGACAAGGGACATCTGCAGCTGCTGTGAGCGGGGCAACTGCGGCCAGCGGCCACCACAGCCCTGGGACGGCCACCGCCACCGCAGGGACGACGGGCACGGTGAGGGGACAGCCGGGGACAGCTGGGGACAGACAGGGACAGCTGGGGACAGCCGGGGACAGCCGGGGACACTGGGGGTACCAGGGACAGGGGGACATCATGGAGACATCATGGGGATGTCATGGGGACATCATGGGAACATCATGGGGACATGAGGACAGGGGGACATCATGGGGACATCATGGGGACTGGGGGACATGGTGACAGGGGGACATCATGGGGACATCATGGGGATATCATGGGGCCATGGGGACATCATGGGGACATCATGGGGACAGTGGGACATGGGGACGGGGGGACATGAGGACATCATGGGGACGTCATGAGGACAGTGGGACATGGGGACAGTGGGATGTGGGAATAGGGGGACAGTGGGACATGGGGACTTCATGGGGACATCATGAGGACAGTGGGACATGGGGACAGTGGGACGCCGGGATAGGGGGGACAGTGGGGCAGGGGGACATGAGGACATCATGGGGACATCATGGGGACAGTGGGACATGGGGATGGGGGACATGGGGACATCATGGGGACATCATGAGGACAGTGGGACATGGGGACAGTGGGACGTGGGGATAGGGGGACAGTGGGATAGGGGGACATGGGGACCTCATGGGGACATCATGGGGACAGGGGGACCATGGGGGTGGGGTGATCGCTCCTCACTGTCCCTCATTGTCCCTTGTCCCTTGTCCTCACTGTCCCCATGTCCCTCACTGTCCCCACGTCCCTCCCTGTCCTCACTGTCCCTCACTGTCCCTCACTGTCCCCACGCCCCTCCCTGTCCCCGCTGTCCCCAGGTGCCACCTCTGAAGCTGACGTTGTCATCGGTCCCGTGCTGCTCTCGAGTGCCCAGCAAGGCCAGCGCCCCGAGGGCCACCAGGGTGAGTGACACCGGTGACACCGGTGACATTGGGTGACACTGTATGACACTGGGTGACACTGGGTGACACTGAGTGACATCAGGTGGCACTGGGTGACACTGGTGACACAGGGTGTACTGTGTCACACCAGGTGACACTGGGTGCCAACCCCCACTCCCCCCGTGTCACTCGGTGTCCCTTGGCAGGCGCGGTGACACCGCTGGCCCTGGGGACAGCGCTGGCCTGCGCCGTGGCCACCGTGGCTGCGGCCGGAGCCGTGCTGGCCATCGGCCTCAGGCGCCGCAATTCCCGATAAAGCCCGGAAATCCCAAAAAATCCCACGAGCATCGGTGGAAATCCCAAAAAATCCCACAAGGATCGATGGAAATCCCAAAAATCCCACAAAGATCAATGGAAATCCCAAAAAAATCCCACGAGCATCGATGGAAATCCCGATAAACCCCGGAATGACTGACGGAAATCCCAAAAAACCCCAAAATGAGAGATGGAAATCCCAAAAAATCCCACAAGGACCAACAGAAATCCCAAAAGGATCGATAGAAATCCCAACAAATCCCACAAAGACCAATGGAAATCCCAATGAATCTCACAAGGATCAATGGAAATCCCAATAAATCCCGCAAGGATCAATGGAAATCCCAATAAATTCTGCAAGGATCAATGGAAATCCCAACAAATCTCACAAGGATCAATGGAAATCCCAATAAATCCCACAAGGACCAATGGAAATCCCAATAAATCCCTCAAGGATCAATGGAAATCCCAATAAATTCCTCAAGGATCGATGGAAATCCCAATAAATCCCACAAGGATCAATGGAATTCCCAATAAATCCCTCAAGGATCAATGGAAATCCCAATAAATCCCCCAAGGATCAATGGAAATCCCAACAAATCCCCCAAGGATCAATGGAAATCCCAATAAATCCCACAAGGACTGATGGAAATCCCAATAAATCCCACAAGGATCAATGGAAATCCCAATAAATCCCACAAGGATCAATGGAATTCCCAACAAATCCCACAAGGATCAATGGAAATCCCAACAAATCCCACAAGGATCGATGGAAATCCCAATAAATCTCACAAGGATCAATGGAAATCCCAATAAATCCCACAAGGATCAATGGAAATCCCAATAAATTCTGCAAGGATCAATGGAAATCCCAATAAATCCCACAAGGACCAATGGAAATCCCAATAAATCCCACAAGGATCAATGGAAATCCCAATAAATCCCACAAGGATCAATGGAAATCCCAATAAATTCTGCAAGGATCAATGGAATTCCCAATAAATCCCACAAGGACCGATGGAAATCCCAATAAATCCCACAAGGACCCGCGGTGTCCGAGGGGTCACTCTGGGGGGTATCCCGGGAATGGGGCAGGGAGGGTGACCAGTCCCGTCCCAGTGTCCCCAGTCCTGTCCCAGTGTCCCCAGTCCCGTCCCAGTGTCCCCAGTCCTGTCCCAGTGTCCCCATCCCTATCCCGATGTCCCCAATCCCAATGTCCCCATTCCCACTGTCCCCATTCCCTTCCCAGTATCCCAGTTCCCAGTGTCCCCATCCTAATGTCCCCAATCCCAATCCCAGTGTCCCCATTCCATCCCACTGTCCCCATTCCCGTCCCAGTGTCCCTATTCCCAATGTCTCCAATCCCAGTGTCTCCTTTCCCATTCCCAATGTCCCCAGTCCCATTCCCAGTGTCCCCAATCCCAGTGTCCCCAATCCCAGTGTCCCCATTCCAATCCCAATATTTCCATTCCTGGTGCCTCCATTTCCGATGTCCCCATTTCTGTCCCTGTGTCCCCATTCCCAATGTCCCCAATCCTAATGTCCCCATTCCCATCCCAGTGTCCCCATTCCCAATGTCCCTATTTCCCAATGTCCCCATTCCCAATGTCCCCATTCCCAGTGTTCCCATCCTAATGTCCCCATTCCCAATGTCCCAAATCCTGTCCCAGTGTCCCCAATCCCAGTGTCCCTATTCCCATTCCCACTGTCCCCAGTCCCATCTCAATGTCCCCAATCCCAGTGTCCCCAATCCCAATATCCCCAATCCAATCCCAATGTCCCCAGTCCCATCTCACTGTCCCCAATCCCAATGTCCCCAATCCCATCCCAACGTCCCCAATCCCATCCCAATGTCCCCATTCCCGTCCCCGTGTCCCTATTCCCAATGTCCCCAATCCCAGTGTCTCCTTTCCCATTCCCAATGTCCCCAGTCCCATTCCCAGTGTCCCCAATCCCATCCCAATGTCCCTATCCCATTCCCAGTGTCCCCAATCCCAGTGTCCCCAATCCCAGTGTCCCCAATCCCAGTGTCCCCATCCCAATCCCTATATTTCCATTCTCAGTGCCTCCATTTCCGATGTCCCCATTCCTGTCCCTGTGTCCCCATTCCCAGTGTCCCCAATCCCATCCCAATGTCACCAATCCCTAAATTCCCAGTGTCCCCATTCCCAGTGTCCCCAATCCTAATGTCCCCATTCCCATCCCAGTGTCCTCATTCCCAATGTCCTCATTCCTGTCCCAGTGTCCTCATTCCCAATGTCCCCATTCCCACTGTCCCCATTCCCAGTGTTCCCATCCTAATGTCCCCATTCCCAATGTCCCAAATCCTGTCCCAGTGTCCCCAGTCCCAGTGTCCCTATTCCCATTCCCAATGTCCCCATTCCCAATGTCCCCAATCCCAGTGTCCCCAGTCCCACTGTCAGCAGTCCCATCCTGATGTCCCCATTCCCAACGTCCCCAATCCCATTCCCACTGTCCCCAATCCCAATCCCAGTGTCCCCAATCCCAATGTCCCAAATCCTGTCCCAGTGTCCCCAATCCCAGTGTCCCTATTCCCATTCCCAATGTCCCCAATCCAATCCCAATGTCCCCAATCCCATCTCAATGTCCCCATTCCCAACGTCCCCAATCCCAGTGTCCCCAATCCCAGTGTCCCTATTCCCATTCCCACTATCCCCAGTCCCATCTCAATGTCCCCAATCCCATCTCAGTGTCTCCATTCCCAACGTCCCCAATCCCATTCCCAACATCCCCATTCCCATCTCACTGTCCCCAATCCCAATGTCCCCAATCCCATCCCAATGTCCCCATTCCCAACGTCCCCAATCCCATTCCCAACATCCCCATTCCCATCTCACTGTCCCCAATCCCAATGTCCCCAATCCCATCCCAATGTCCCCATTCCCGACCCCATTCCCAGCCCAAAAATTCCCAAATCCCAACTTCCGCTCTCTCCGGCTTTATTAAAGGCGGGAAAGCAGAAAAATTCCCTAAAAAAAAAAATTATGGGATTTCCCTCCCCAAATTCCCGGAGCTGTTTCCTTCCCCAATTTGGGGACGTTCCCAAAAATCCCCGAGGATTTGTAGGATCACGAGGATTTTCTGGAGCATTTTGAGGTTCCTGCTTTGATTCCAGTCTTGGATTCCGTTGGGAAATGGGGGAAAAACCGGGAAAAACGGGAAAATTCGGGATAAAAAAGATTCCAAAGAGTCCTCGTGGTCTCCCCGCTTTTTATTGGGAAAAGGAATTTTGGGAACGCAGCGGAGCCACCTCGGGAACATCCCGGGAAAGGGGACGGGCGACGTGTCTGGGGTCCAGCTGCCATCAGGATCTGCGGGAAAATCCCACAAAATTCCGTGGGAAATGGGGAAAATCCCAATTCCTGCCCCAAATCCCAAAAAATTCCATGGGAAAGGAGGGAAATCCCAAATCCCATAAAATTCTGTGGAAAAGGAAGAAAAAACCAACCCCAAATGGGCAAATCCCAGGAAATCCCTTGGAAAAGGAGCAAAGTCCCAATTCCTGCCCCAAATCCCAGAAAATTCCATGGGAAATGGGGAAAAGCCCAAATCCCACCCCAAATCCCAGAAAATTCCATGGGAAATGGGGAAAATCCCAATTACTGCTCCAAATTCCAGAAAAATCTGTGGGAAATGGGAAAAATCCCAAATCCCACCCCAAATCCCAGAAAATTCCATGGGAAATGGGGAAAATCCCAAATCCCACCCCAAATCCCAGAAAATTCCATGGGAAATGGGGAAAATCCCAATTACTGCTCCAAATTCCAGAAAAATCTGTGGGAAATGGGAAAAATCCCAAATCCCACCCCAAATCCCAGAAAATTCCATGGGAAATGGGGAAAATCCCAAATCCTGCTCCAAATTCCAGAAAAATCTGTGGGAAATGGGAAAAATCCCAAATCCCACCCCAAATCCCAGAAAATACTGTGGGAAATTTGGAAAACCCCAAATCCTGATTTTTTTCCCTGACCTCCACCACCAAAAACAGCCCCAGAAAAAAGGAAAAAAAGTGGGAAAAAAGCAGGAAAAAGTGGGAAAAAGTGGGAAAAAAGCAGGAAAAAGTGGGAAAATTTGGGACAAAAAGGGAAAAGTTGGGGAAAAATGGAAAAATTGGGGGGAAAAGGAGAAATTTGGGGGAAAAAGCAGGGAAAAAACGGGGAAAGAGAGGAAAAAGGGGAAAAGTTGGGAAACTGGAACAATGGGGTTTTTTGGGGATCAGGGGTTTTGGGATCAGGGATTTTTGGGGCCAGGGCTCTTTTGGGGTGGTTTTGGGGCCGTTTTGGGGCGGTTTTGGGGCCGTTTTGGGGCGGTTTTGGGGCCGTTTTGGGGTCGGGGTTTTTTAGGATCAGGGCTGTTTTGGGGTCAAGGATTTTAGGATCAGGGATTTTGGGATCAGGGATTTTTAGGGTCGGGGCCATTTTGGGGTGCTTTTGGGGCCATTTTGGGGCCATTTTGGGGCGGTTTTGGGGTCGAGGTTTTTTAGGATCAGGGATTTTGGGATCAGGGGTTTTTAGGGTCGGGGCCATTTTGGGGCAGTTTTGGGGCCGTTTTGGGGTCAAGGTTTTTTAGGATCAGGGATTTTAGGACCAGGGATTTTGGGATCAGGTCTGTTTTGGGGTTGGGGCCGTTTAGGGGCCGTTTTGGCGTTGGGGTTTTTTAGGATCAGGGATTTTGGGATCCGGGATTTTTAGGTTTGGGGCTATTTTGGGGTGGTTTTGTCGCTGTTTTGGGGTCGGGGTTGTTTAGGATCAGGGATTTTAGGATTAGGGATTTTAGGATCAGGGATTTTAGGATCAGGGCTGTTTAGGGCTCAGGGATTTTAGGATCAGGGCCATTTTGGGATCGGGGATTTTTAGGGTTGTGGCTGTTTTGGGGTCAGGGCTGGTTTAGGATCAGGGATCTTTTGGGCTCAGGGATTTTAGAATGAGAGATTTTGGGATCAGGGATTTTTGGGGTTGGGGCCATTTTGGGGCAGTTTTGGGGCCGTTTTGGGGCCATTTTGGGGTCAAGGTTTTTTAGGATCAGGGATTTTAGGACCAGGGATTTTGGGATCAGGTCTGTTTTGGGGTTGGGGCCGTTTTGGGGCCGTTTTGGGGCCGTTTTGGGGTCGGGGTTTTTTAGGATCAGGGATTTGGGGATCAGGGATTTTTAGGGTTGGCGCTATTTTGGGGTGGTTTGGGGGCTATTTTGGGGTGGTTTTGGGGCTGTTTTGGGGTCAGGGCTGTTTAGGATCAGGGATTTTAGGATCAGAGGTTTTGGGATCTGAGATTTTGGGATCAGGGATTTTTGGAGTTGGGGCTGTTTTGGGGCTGCTTTGGGGTCATTTTGGGGTTGGTTTTTTGGCTGTTTTGGGGTGGTTTTGGGGCAGTTTTGGGGCCATTTTGGGGAGGTTTTGGGGCCGTTTTGGGGTCGGGGTTTTTTAGGATCAAGGATTTGGGGATCAGAGATTTTTAGGGTTGGCGCTATTTTGGGGTGGTTTTGTGACTGTTTTGGGGTCAGGATTGTTTAGAATCAGGGATTTTAGGATTAGGGATTTTAGGACCAGGGATTTTAGGATCAGGGCTGTTTAGGGCTCAGGGATTTTAGGATCAGGGCCATTTTGGGATCGGGGATTTTTAGGGTTGTGGCTGTTTTGGGGTCAGGGCTGTTTTAGGATCAGGGATCTTTTGGGCTCAGGGATTTTAGAATGAGAGATTTTGGGATCAGGGATTTTTGGGGTCAGGGCCATTTTGGGGCGGTTTTGGGGCCGTTTTGGGGTCAGGGTTTTTTAGGATCAGGGATTTTGAGACCAGGGATTTTGGGATCAGGTCTGCTTTGGGGTTGGGGCCGTTTTGGGTCCGTTTTGGGGTCGGGGTTTTTTAGGATCAGGGATTTTTAGGGTCGGGGCCATTTTGGGGTGCTTTTGGGGCCATTTTGGGGTGGTTTTGGGGTCGAGGTTTTTTAGGATCAGAGCTGTTTAGGGCTCAGGGATTTTTGGATCAAGGTCATTTTGGGATCAGGGATTTTTAGGGTTGGGGCTGTTTTGGGGTCAGGGCTGTTTTAGGATCAGGGATTTTAGGATCAGGGCTGTTTAGGGCTCAAGGATTTTAGGATCAGGGCCATTTTGGGATCGGGGATTTTTAGGGTTGGGGCCGTTTTGGGGTCAGGGCTGTTTTAGGCTCAGGGATTTTAGGATCAGGGATTTTAGGATCAGGGATTTTTGGGGTTGGGGCCATTTTGGGGTGGTTTTGGGGTGGTTTTGGGGTCAGTTTTGGGGTCAGGGCTGTTTTAGGATCAGGGATCTTTTGGGCTCAAGGATTTTAGAATGAGAGATTTTGGGATCAGGGATTTTTGGGGTCAGGGCCATTTTGGGGCCGTTTTGGGGTCGGGGTTTTTTAGGATCAGGGATTTTTAGGGTCGGGGCCATTTTGGGGTGCTTTTGGGGCCATTTTGGGGTGGTTTTGGGGTCGAGGTTTTTTAGGATCAGAGCTGTTTAGGGCTCAGGGATTTTTGGATCAAGGTCATTTTGGGATCAGGGATTTTTAGGGTTGGGGCTGTTTTGGGGTCAGGGCTGTTTTAGGATCAGGGATTTTAGGATCAGGGCTGTTTAGGGCTCAAGGATTTTAGGATCAGGGCCATTTTGGGATCGGGGATTTTTAGGGTTGGGGCCGTTTTGGGGTCAGGGCTGTTTTAGGCTCAGGGATTTTAGGATCAGGGATTTTAGGATCAGGGATTTTTGGGGTTGGGGCCATTTTGGGGTGGTTTTGGGGTGGTTTTGGGGTCAGTTTTGGGGTCAGGGCTGTTTTAGGATCAGGGATCTTTTGGGCTCAAGGATTTTAGAATGAGAGATTTTGGGATCAGGGATTTTTGGGGTCAGGGCCATTTTGGGGCCGTTTTGGGGTCGGGGTTTTTTAGGATCAGGGATTTTTAGGGTCGGGGCCATTTTGGGATGCTTTTGGGGCCATTTTGGGGTGGTTTTGGGGTCGAGGTTTTTTAGGATCAGGGCTGTTTTGGGATCAGGGATTTTAGGATCAGGGATTTTAGGATCAGAGATTTTGGGATCAGGGATTTTTGGAGTTGGGGCTGTTTTGGGGCCGCTTTGGGGTCGTTTTGGGGTGGTTTTGGGGCTGTTTTGGGGCAGTTTTGGGGCCATTTTGGGGCTGTTTTGGGGCCGTTTTGGGGTCGGGGTTTTTTAGGATCAGGGATTTTGGGATCAGGAATTTTTAGGGTTGGGGCTATTTTGAGGTGGTTTTGTGGCTGTTTTGGGGTCAGGGTTGTTTAGGATCAGGGATTTTAGGATCAGGGATTTTAGGATCAGGGATTTTAGGATCAGGGCCATTTTGGGATCAGTTATTTTTAGGGTTGTGGCTGTTTTGGGGTCAGGGCTGGTTTAGGATCAGGGATCTTTTGGGCTCAGGGATTTTAGAATGAGAGATTTTGGGATCAGGGATTTTTGGGGTCAGGGCCATTTTGGGGCAGTTTTGGGGCCATTTTGGGGTTGGGATTTTTTAGGATCAGGGATTTTGAGACCAGGGATTTTGGGATCAGGTTGGTTTTGGGGTTGGGGCCGTTTAGGGGCCGTTTTGGGGTGGGGGTTTTTTAGGATCAGGGATTTTAGGATCAGGGATTTTAGGATCAGGGATTTTAGGATCAGGGATTTTTGGGGTCGGGGCCATTTTGGGGCCATGTTGGGGTGGTTTTGGGGTCGGGGTTTTTTAGGCTCAGGGATTTTAGGATCAGAGATTTTAGGATCAGGTTTTTTTGGGGTTGGGGCCATGTTGGGGTGGTTTTGGGGTGGGTTTTGGGGCCGTACTGGGCGATGCGGCAGTTGGAGGCGGTGGCGAAGCGCCCGCTGTAGTGGATGTGGCAGCGCACGACGTTGTTGGTGAAATCCGACTCCAGCACCAAATATTTGGGGTTCACCTGCACCTGGGGAGCCCCGAAAAGGAAAAATCCCAAAAAATCAGCAGGGACAAAAATCCCCCAAAAAATCCCAAAAGTCAAGAGGGAAATGGGAAAAAATCCCGAAAAATTATACATAAAATCCCAAAAATCAAGAGGGAAAATGGGAAAATCAGGGGGGAAAAAAATCCCCAAAAATTAAACAAAAAAATTCCAAAAATCAAGAGGGGAAATGGGAAAATAAGTGTGTGGGGGGGGGGGGGAATCCCAAAAAATAAACAAAATATCCCAAAAAATAAACCAGGAAAAGGGAAAATCAAGGGGGGGGGAGGGGGAAGCCCAAAAAATCCCAAAAATCAAGAGGGAAATGGGAAAAAAATCCCAAAAAATTAAACAAAAAAATCCCAAAAATCAAGAGAGGAAATGGGAAAAAAAATCCCAAAAAATTAAACAAAAAAATCCCAAAAATCAAGAGGGGAAATGGGAAAATCAGTGGGCGGGGGGGGGGGGGGAAATCCCAAAAAATAAACAAAATATCCCAAAAAATAAACCAGGAAAAGGGAAAATCAAGGGGGGGGGGGGGAAGCCCAAAAAATCCCAAAAATCAAGAGGGAAAAAGGGAAAATCAGGGGGAAAAAAATCCCCAAAAATTAAACAAAAAAAATCCCAAAAGTTAACAGGGAAATGGGAAAATCAGGGGGGAAAAATTCTAAAAAATATTCCCAAAAAATCAACTGGGAAATGGGAAATTAGGCGGGCAGACCCAAAAAAATTGAACAAAAAAATCCCAAAAATTAAGAGGAGAAATGGGAAAATCAGAGGGGAAAAAACCCAAAAAAGAAACAAAATATCCCAAAAAAATCAAGACAACAGCGAAAATCAGGAGGAAAAAATCCCAAAAAATAAGAATAAAAAAAGCCCAAAATCCCAAAAGCACAGAAGGAAATGGGAAAAAAAGATGGAAAATCCCCTGGAAAAAACAGCCGGGTGGGAAAACCCGGAACGGGATTGGCCACCCCAAAATGTCCCCAAATGTCCCCAAATGTTCGAATCCCCACAAAGTCCCCAATGTCCCAAATGTCCCCAATTCCCCAATGTCCCAATGTCCCCAATGTCCCCAATGTCCCCAATGTCTTCAGTGCCCCCAGTCCACCCAATGTCCCCAATGTCCCCAGTGTCCCCAGTGTCCCAAATGTCCCCAATCCCCCATTGTCCCAAATGTCCCCAGTGTCCCCAAATATCCCCAATGTCCCCAATGTCCCCAATGTCTCCAATCCCCCAAATGTCCCCAATGTCCCCAGTGTCCCCAATGTCCCCAGTTTTCCCCAATGTCCCCAATTTCCCCAATTGTCCCCAATTGTCCCCAATGTCTCCAGTGTCCACAATGTCCCCATTCCCCCAATGTCCCCTCTGCCTCCAAAGTCCCCAAATGTCCCCAATGTCCCCAGGGTCCACAATGTCCCCAATCCCCCCAATGTCCCCAATGTCCCCAGTGTCCCCTCTGCCCCCAATGTCCCCAATCCCCCAATGTCCCAAATGTCCCCAAATGTCCCAAATCACCCCAATGTCCTCAGTGTCCCCAATGTCCCCAATCCCACCAAATGTCCTCAATCCCCCCAGTGTCCCCAATGTCTCCAATCACACCAATGTCCCCAATTGTCCCCAGTGTCCCCAATGTCCCCAATGTCCCCAATGTCCCCGATGTCCCAAATGTCCCCGATGTCCCCAATGTCCCCGATGTCCCCGATGTCCCCGATGTCCCCACCTTGAGGATGTAGTTCCCCGGGGGGACGTCGGTGATGTCGATCCACTGGCAGTCGATGTCGGCGTTGTACGTGTCGTAACAGCCCGGGGAGAGCCCCTGGATTGGGGTGAGAAACGGGGAAATTGGGCAAAAATGGGGAAATTGGGCAAAAATGGGGGAAAAGGGGGAAAATGGGGGGGAAAAGGGGAAAAAGGGGAAAATATAGGAGAAAAATGGGGGGAAAAGGGACCCCTCGGGTGATGTAACAGCCTGGGCTGAGACCCTGAAAATGGGGTGAGAAATGGTGAAATTGGGCAAAAATGGGGGAAATTTTTAAAAAAAGGTGAAAACGGGAAAAAACCTTTAAAAATAGTGGAAAAATGGGAAAATATAGAAGAAAAATGGGGGGAAAGCGACGCCTTGGGTGATGTAACAGCCCAGGAGAGACCCTGGGAATGGGGTGAGAAATGGGGAAATTGGGCAAAAATGGGAAAATTTTAAAAATGGGGGGAAAGGGAGAAAAAAAGGGTGGGAAATGGGGAAAAAAATCCAAAAATGGATCAAAAGGGACCCCTTGGGTGTTGTAACAGCCAAGTGACAGAAGTGACAAAGGCCATCGTCCCCCGGTGTCACCTGGGTGTGGGCGGTGCAGGTGCAGTGCCACAAATGGGGACAAAAGGGACAAAAAGGGACAGAAATGGACAAAAAGTGACAAAAAGGGACGAAAAGAGACAGAAGGGGAGGAAAAAAGGGACAAAAAGGGAGAAAAAGGGACAAAAGGGGACTAAAAGTGACAGAAGTGACAAAGGCCATCGTCCCCACGTGTCACCTGGGTGTGGGCGGTGCAGGTGTAGTGCCACAAATGGGGACAAAAGGGACAAAAAGGGACAGAAATGGGCAAAAAATGACAAAAAGGGACAAAAAGAGAGAGAAAGGTACAGAAAGGGACAAAATAAAGGGACAAAAGGGGACTAAAAGTGACAGAAGTGACAAAGGTCATTGTCCCCAGGTGTCACCTGGGTGTGGGCGGTGCAGGCATAGCGCTTGAGGTGGCCGAAGTCGCAGGTGGTGTCCTCCAGGCAGAAGCTGGCCTTGTGTCCCTCGGCCACCCGCCGGCCCGAGGTGACATCCAGCAGGTCGTAGTGGCTGAACTCCGCCATGCTGTGGTAGTGCCTGGGGACACCGTGGGGACACCGTGGGGACACCATGGGGACACCATGGGACAGCATGGGGACATTGTGGGGACACCGTGGGGACACCGTGGGGACACCAGGGAGATAGGCTGGCGATGGACTGGGGACAGTGAGGACACCTTGGGGACACCAGGGCGACACTCTGGGGACACTTTGGGGACATTCAGAGGACAATTGGGACAATCAAGGGACACTCAGGGGACATTCAAGGGGACACTCAGGTGACATCCAGCAGGTCACAGTGACTGAACTCCGCCATGCTGTGGTAGTGCCTAGGGACACCAGGGGACAATCGGGGCACCATGGGGACACCACAGGACACCAGGGGACACCATAGGGACAGGCTGGGAACAGTGGGGACACCATGGGGACACTTTTGGGACATTCAGAGGACAATCAGGGACAGTCAGGGGACACTCAAGGGGACAGTGAGGGGACACTCAGGGGATAACAGGGGGACAGTCATGGGGACAGCCAGGGGACAAGCAGAGGAATTTCTGGGGACACTCAGGGGACACCGTGGGGACACCGTGGGGACAGGCTGGGGACAGTGGGGACACCATGGGGACACTTTGGGGACATTCAGAGGACAATCGGGACAATCAAGGGACACTCAGGAGACACTCAGGGGACAATGATGGGGACACTCAGGGGACACTCAGGAGAAACTCAGGGGACATTCAAGGGGACACTCAGGGGACACTCAGGGGACACCCAAGGGACACTCAGGGGACACCCAGGGGACACCCAGGGGACACCCAGGGGACACCCAAGGGACACTCAGGCTGTGTCCCAATGGGGACGTCCCCACCCCTTAGGGGCTGTGTGGGCAGGGAGGGGACATCAGTGCTGGGACACAGCAGGTGGCAGCTCCTGCCCTGGGGACAGTCACCGTGGCACAGGGGACATCGACTGCGGGGCGCGGTGGCTTTGGGGACAAGGAAGGTGACAGCAGCCCCAACAAAACCCCAAAAGTGACATAAAAAGGCGAAATTCCACGGAAACGCCTCGGAACTGTCACCAGAGGGGCTTGGCAAAGGGACAAGGCTGGGGACACTCCCGGGTGACAGCGGTGCCACTGCCACCATCACAGTGGCTTTGGGGACAAAAAGCCCAATGAAGGTGACACCAAGGTCCTAAATCAAAGCCACCAAGTGACACTGAAATGCCACTTGGAGCTGCCACCAGGGGCCGGGCTGAGGTTGGGGACACCTGGGGACACTCATAGGTGGCAGTGGTGACACTGCCACCATCACGGATGGTGACTTTGGGGACAAAGAGTTAAAGGACAATTCCCCTTTATGAAGACCCCAAAACGAAGCCACCAAACGGGGAAATGTCACCAAACTGCCACCAAAGCCCTTGGAGCTGCCACCCAGGGTTGGATTGAGGTTGGGGACACCTGGGGACACTCCTAGGTGGCAGTCACCACTGCCACCATCACGGATGGTGGCTTTGGGGACAAAGAGCTGAAGGACAATTCCCCTTTATGAAGACACCAAAGTGAAGCCACCAAACGGGGAAATGTCACCAAACTGCCACCAGCGCCCTTGGAGCTGCCACCCAGGGCTGGGGACACCTGGGGACACTCATAGGTGGCAGCGGTGACACTGCCACCATCATGGACGGTGGCTTTGGGGACAAAGAGCTGAAGGACATTTCCCCTTTATGAAGACCCCAAAGTGAAGCCACCAAACGGGGAAATGTCACCAAACTGCCACCAAAGCCCTTGGAGCTGCCACCAAGGGTTGGATTGAGGTTGGGGACACTCATAGGTGGCAGTGGTGACACTGTCACCATCATGGATGGTAGTTTTGGGGACAAAGAGCTGAAGGCCAATTCCCCTTTATGAAGACCCCAAAACGAAGCCACCAAATGGGGAAATGGCACTGAAACGCCACCCAGAGGTGTCCCCAGAGGGGGGGGACAGTCTGGGGACCCTGGGGACACTCACTGGTGGCAGCTGTGCCACTGCCAGCGGTGGCGGGGCTGGCTGGGCAGGAAGTCGGCCGTGCCCTGGTTCTTGACGCGCTGCGGGAAGCGCAGCAGCACCCGCACGTCGTAGTCGGTGGCCTCGGCCGCGTACGCCGTGCTGGGGACAGGGACGGGGACAGCTGCCACCGCTGCCACCGCTGGCACTGGTGGCACTGGTGGCACTGCCGCTGGCCCCGCCCTTCGGGAGGAATTCATTTCCCAGGGAAGTTCCTCCCATGGGAAAGGAAGGGATGGAGAGGGGAAAGTGCGGGCTGGGTCCCAGAGCCTTTTCCTTTTCCTTTTCCTTTTCCTTTTCCTTTTCCTTTTCCTTTTCCTTTTCCTTTTCCTTTTCCTTTTCCTTTTCCTTTTCCTTTTCCTTTTCCTTTTCCTTTTCCTTTTTTGTTTCCATATGTTCCTTTTCCTTTTCCTTTTCCTTTTCCTTTTCCTTTTCCTTTTTTGTTTCCATATGTTCCTTTTCCTTTTCCTTTCCCATATTTTCCTTTCCCATATTTCCCTTCCCTTCCCTTCCCTTCCCTTCCCTTCCCTTCCCTTCCCTTCCCTTCCCTTCCCTTCCCTTCCCCTTCCCTTTCCCTTTTCCCCTTTTCCCTTTTCCCTTTTCCCTTTTCCCTTTTCCCTTTTCCCTTTCCCCTTTTCCCTTTTCCCTTTTCCCTTTTCCCTTTTCCCTTTTCCCTTTTCCCTTTTCCCTTTTCCCTTTTCCCCTTCATTTTCCCTCTTTCCCCTTCATTTTCCCCCTTTCCCCCTTAATTTTTATCCCTTCTCCCTTTTATTTCCCCTTTTTTCCCTTTTTTCCCTTTTTTCTTCCCCCCTCCCCCCCTTTTTTCCCTCTTCCCCTTTTCCCCCTTTCCCTTCCCCATTCCCTCTCCTCCACCCTTCACTTCCCTGTTCCCTTTCCCTTTTTTCCTTTTCCCTTTCCCCTTTTTCCTCATTCCTTTTCCTTTCCCCTTCCCTCTCTCCCCCCATCCCCTCCTTCCCAAAATTTCCCCATCTCCCCTTTCCCCTCTCCTTCCCCCCTTTTCTCCCCACATCCCCCCAACCCCAGAGCGCTCCCATTCCCAGGAATTCTCCCTCCCCCATTCCCAGGAATTCTCCCTCCCCCATTCCCAGGAATTCTCCCTCCCCCATTCCCAGGAATTTTCTCTCTCATTTCCAGGAATCCTCTCTCTTCCATTCCCAAGAATTTTCTCTCCCTGATTCCCAGGATCCTGTTTCCCATTCCCAAAATCCCGTCTCTCCCATTCCCGTATCCCGTTTCTCATTCCTGGATCCCATTTACAATTCCCAGGATCCCATGTCCCATGTCCCATTCCTGTATCCCATGTCCCATTCCCATATCGCATTTCCCATTCCTGGATCCTGTGTCCCATTCCCAGGATCCCATTTACCATTCCCAGGATCCCATTTCCCATTCCCATATCCCGTGTCCTGTTCCTATATCCCAGATCCCATGTCCTGTATCCTGTATCCCACACCCCCTATCCCATATCCCAAATCCCATATCCCATATCCCATATCCCATATCCCATATCCCATATCCCAAATCCTAAATCCCATATCCCATATCCCATATTCCATATCCCATACCCCATATCCCATATCCCATACCGCATATCCCACACCCCATATCCCATATCCCATACCCCCTATCCCATATCCCAAATCCCATATCCCATATCCCATATCCCATATCCCATATCCCATATCCCAAATCCTAAATCCCATATCCCATATCCCATATTCCATATCCCATACCCCATATCCCATATCCCATACCGCATATCCCACACCCCATATCCCATATCCTATACCCCATATCCCATATCCCATATCCCATACCACATATCCTGTATCCCATATCCCATATCCCATATCCCATATCCCGTATCCCATATCCCATATCCCATATCCCGTATCCCATATCCCATATCCCGTATCCCATATCCCATATCCCATATCCCATATCCCATATCCCGTATCCCATATCCCACACCCCATATCCCATACCCCATATCCCATATCATATATTCCATATCCCAAATCCCAAATCCCGTGTCCCTGTACCTGGCGAGGCAGCGCTCCTCGGCGGCGCAGCGCAGCGCGTACAGATGATCCCAAATCCCAAATCCCAAATCCCAAATCCCAAATCCCAAATCCCAAATCCCATATCCCCAAATCCCATATCCCAAATCCCATATCCCAAATCCCAAATCCCGTATGTCCCACCTGGCGAGGCAGCGCTCCTCGGCGGCGCAGCGCAGCGCGTACAGATGATCCCAAATCCCCTATCCCAAATCCCAAACCCCAAATCCCAAATCCCAAATCCCAAATCCCATATCCCAAATCCCAAATCCCATATCCCAAACCCCAAATCCCAAATCCCAAATCCCAAATCCCAAATCCCATATCCCAAATCCCATGTCCCTGTACCTGGCGAGGCAGCGCTCCTCGGCGGCGCAGCGCAGCGCGTACAGATGCGCTCTCTGCACGTACGTCGAGGCCTGCACGTAGCTGGGGTCCGGCACCAGATCCGGGAGACCTGCGGGAAACGGGATCGGGATCGGGATTGGGGAAATCGGGATCAGATCTGGGAGACCTGATGGGAAATGGGATGGGGATAGGGGAATTCCAGGATCAGATCCAGGAGAGCTGCTGGGAAACGGGATTGGGGAAATCAGGATCAGGTCCTGGAGATCTGCCAGGAAACAGGATTGTGATTGTGATTGTGATTGTGATTGTGATTGGGATTGGGATTGGGATCGGGATTGGGGAAATCGGGATCAGATCTGGGAGACCTGACGGGAAATGGGATGGGGATAGGGGAATTCCGGGATCAGATCCAGGAGAGCTGCTGGGAAACAGGATTGGGATTGGGATTGGGGAAATCAGGATCAGATCTGGGAGAGCTGCTGGGAAATGGGATGGGGATTGGGGAAATCGGGATCAGATCTGGGAGATCTGCCAGGAAACAGGATTGGGATTGGGATTGGGGAAATCGGGATCAGATCTGAGAGAGCTGCCAGAGAACAGGATCGGGATCAGGGAAATCTGGGATCAGGTCAGAGAGAGCTGCTGGGAAACAAGATTGGGATTGGGGAAACCGGGATCAGATCCGGGAGACCTGCGGGAAACGGGAACCAGATCAGAATTGGGGAAATCCAGGGTCAGGTCAGGGAGAACTGCTGGGAAACAGGATTGGGATTGGGGAAATCGGGATCAGATCCGGGAGACCTGCGGGAAACGGGAACCAGATCAGAATTGGGGAAATCCAGGGTCAGGTCAGGGAGAACTGCTGGGAAACGGGATTGGGATCGGGGAAATAAGGATGAGATCCAGGAGACCTGAGGGAAACGGGATCAGGATTGGGGAAATCAGGATCAGATCTGGGAGAGTTGCTGGAAAACGGGATCAGGATCAGGACTGTGGAATTCCGGGTTCAGGTCTGGGAGAACTGCGGGAAACGGGATCGGGATTAGGAACAGGGATTGGGACAGGGTCTGGGGACATCCAGGATCAGATCCCGGAAAACAGGGACATCCCTGGGGACATCATTGGGAACAGGGATTGAGGACAGGGACATCCCTGGGACTGGGGACAGGGACATCCCTGAGCGCAGTTACTGGAGACACGTTTTTCCCTGGTTTTCCCCATTTTCCACCCAATTTCCCCCATTTCTTCCAAATTTTCCCCATTTTTTCCAATTTCTCCCCATGTTTTTCCCTGTTTTTCCCATTTCCTCCTGTTTTTCCCCCTTGTCTCCCATTTTTCCCATTTTCCCCTGGTTTTCCCAGTTTTTCCCTCTTTTTCCCATTTCCTCCTGTTTTTCCCCCTTCTCTCCCATTTTTCCCATTTTCCCCTGTTTTTCCCCATTTTTTCCCTGGTTTTCCCTGGTTTTCTCTGTTTTATCTTTGTTTTATCTCTTTTATCCCCATTTTCCCCCATTCTCCCCCCTTCCCTCCCCCATTTTCCCCTATTTTCCCCTGTTTTTCCCCTTCCCCCCCATTTTCCCTGTTTCCCCCAATTTTCCCCATTTCCCCCCATTTGCCCCCCATTTTTTCCCAATTTTTGCCTATTTTTCCCTATTTCCCCAATTTTTCCTTGCTTTTCCCCATTTCCCCCCCGTTTTCCCCCATTTTTTCTCCATTTTCCCCCCGTTTTTCCCCATTTTTCCCCGTTTTTCCCTGGGAAGGAGAACAATGCCTCCTTGTTTCTGGGCCTGCCTTCCCGGGAGGGATCACGTCATTCCTTTGGAGCTCATTTCCTGCCCCATTCCCGCTGATGTAATTCCCAGGGGGACCCAAAAAATAAAAGCCGGGAGAGCTTGGAAAAAACTTCTCCCCCATCCCTTAAAAAAATTCCTAACAAAAAAAAACCAAAAAAAACCCCATGGAAAACCACCCCGGGCTGGCCAAGGAAAAGTTTTCCATCCTTTCAGATTTTTTTTCCCTCCCTGCTGTTGTTTATTCCAAGGAATTCTTGGAAGCTCCGGAGCGAAATCCGACTCCCCGACCAACGGGGAGTTTTATGGGATTTGGATTTTCCCCTTTCCCGCTGGATTCTGCCCTGGGATGGCCCCGTTGTTTTTATAGGATCTCACGCCTACTTTTTGGGGTCAAACCTCTGGAATTCACGGGATATCAGGATTCCCACCTCTGGAATTGTCCCAGTCCCACCCCAGATTCTGGGGGGTTTTGCTGAGGCTTCCCAAAAATCCAGGGAAAAGCGGCCCTGGATCAGGACAAACCCAGTGGGAAAAGGGTTTTGGGTTTCCCGCCCGGCCCCGCGGCCGCCCCGGGAGCTGCCAGAGGAGATTTCCGTCTGTTCCCGGGGAAAATCGGGATCACGGGCCCTGTTTGTGCAGGTGTCGGGATCAGTGGGACAATCCCACAGGGACAATCCCATGGAAAAGTGGGAGAGGCCAGGAGCAGAGGGAACGGGAATGGGGAGACCGGAGATACCAGGGGAATTCTGGCTTCCCATCCCGTCAATCCCATCCCAATCCTGTTCCCAATCCTAATTCCAATTCCATTCACAATGCCAATTCCATCCCATCAATCCCATCCCAATCCCATTCCCAATCCTAATTCCAATTCCATTCACAATTCCAATCCCAATCCCAATTCCATTCACAATCCAAATCCCAACAACCCCATCCCAATCCCATCGATCCCAATCCTAATTCCAATTCCATTCACAGTCCCAATCCCATCAATCCCATCCCAATCCTGTTCCCAATCCAAATCCCAATCCCATTCCCAATCCCATCTCATCCGATCAATCCTGTTCCTAATCCTGTTCCCAATCCTAATTCCAATTCCATTCACAATCCCAATCCCATCAATCCCAATCCTAATTCCAATCTCATCCCACCCCATTCCATCAGTTTTATCCCATAAATTCCAATCCTAATCCTAATCCCAATTCTATTCCCATCCTATCCCATTCCCAATCCTAATTCCAATTCTATTCACAATCCCAATCCCATCAATCCCAATCCCAATTCCATCCCATCCCAAGCCTATCAATCCCATCCCAACAATCCCAATCCCAATCCTAATCCCATCCCCACGGAATCCTGGGATTCCCAGCCCCTGGAACCACCCCAATCCCAAATCCTACCCCACCAAAGGGAGATTTTCCCGGGAATTCCAACACCTCCCGGCCCTTCCGGGGCTGACACCAAACTCCCGCTTGGTGGGACCCAAGTTCCCAGCGCTCCATGGAATTCCCAAATCCCATTTTCCTTCCAAAACCAAACCTGGGGGACCCAATCCATGGGGCCAGGGGGGAAATCCCTCCTGGAAATGGGATCGGGGTTGGGATCCACTGGGGATGGGATCAGGGTTGGGATTGGGATCAGGAACCCCTGGAGATGGGATCGGGGTCAGGATTGGGATGAGGAGCCCCTGGAGATGGGATCGGGGTCAGGATTGGGATGAGGAACCCCTGGAGATGGGATCGGGGTCAGGATTGGGATGAGGAACCCCTGGAGATGGGATCGGGGTCAGGATTGGGATGAGGAACCCCAGGAAGTGGGATCGGGGTTGGGATTGGGATGAGGAACCCCAGGAAGTGGGATCAGGGTCAGGACTGGGGTTGGGAAGCCCCTTGAGATGGGATCGGGGTTGGGATTGGGGTGAGGAACCCCCAGAGATGGGATCCAAGTAAGGGTTGGAATCAGGAACCCCTGGAGATGGGATTGGGGTCGGGATTGGGGTCAGGAAGATTTTGGAGATGGGATCAGGATGAAGAAACCCCCTGGAAATGGGATCAGGGTTGGGATCTGGGCAGGGAAAACTTTTGGGGTCTGGAGCCCCCTTCCCTTCCCTTCCCTTTCCCACCCCCTGGAGCTGCTCCCGTCCCTCCCGCCTCTGGATCAGGCCTGGAATTTTCCCAGCGCCTCTTCCCAGATTTCCCCAGGCCCCATTCCCACAGAAACCCCGCTAATTCCCGCTAAAACAGAGGGATCGGATTCCTTCCCTCATTAACCCGGAATGCCGAACATTCCTGCCAGATCCGGCCGGGATTAGGAGGCTCCCGAGGAGCTTTGGACACAGAATTAATTGTTAATAATTATTAATTAACAATAATGCCGAATCCGGCGCCAACCATTGTTTTCTCCAATTAGGATCCCCGGAAGGTGACAGAGAGGTGACAGAGAGGTGACAACATTCCCAAAACACGGCGAGTGACCCGGAATTTCACGGGATCGGCTGGATTTCCCAGGAAATTTCTCCAGGAAAAACGGGAAGCTCTGGGAATTTGGGTGTCCCAAATTCCCTGGCGGAGCCACCGGCACCTCTCGGGATCCTGGAAGGACACGGACGCTGCCAAAGGGGAATTTGGCCGGAATCTTTCCCGGGGAATTTGGCCGGAATTTTTCCCGGGGAATTTGGCCGGAATCTTTACCGGGTCATGGGCAGGGCAGCTGTCCTTGAATGTCCCTCCAGAGCCTCGGGAATTCCGGCTTTCCCTGAAGGTGTCCCCAAATTCCTCCCATCCTTCACCCCCCACACCCCATTCCCAGGTTCTCCTGCGATCCCAAAAATCCCCTTTCCCGAGTTTTTCCCGCAGCGTTCCCTCCCTGGCTGTGCAGGGTAGGGCAGGGCCCTTCCCAAAACCCCAAATCCTCCGGGATGGCTTTTCCCAGAAAACTGGGATGGGGCTGGGCAGGGCACGGCCGCAGGCTGGGATGGGATTCCCGAGGGATGGGCTGGGAACGGCTCCCAAGGGCTCGAAAACTCTTGGAAAGCTCATCCCAAATCCACGGGATTTCATTGGGATGGGGAGGGAATGACCCCGGAGTGACCCCGGAGTGACCCCGGAGTGACCCCGGAGTGACCCCGGAGTGACTGGAGCACAGATCCATTCCCAAAAATCCGGGAATGGAGCATGTCCTGGCTGGGATAAAGGGGATCCAGCCCTGTCCCATCCCAAATATCCCATGGATAATCAGGATCCAGCCCTGTCCCATCCCGCTGTGATCCCAAACCACGGCACAGGAACATCCCACAAATTTGGGATTACCTGGGAAATGGCACAGCCCCGTCCCAAAATTTGGGATTACCTGGGAAATGGCACAGCCCCGTCCCAAAATTTGGGATTACCTGGGAAATGGCACAGCCCCATCCCAAAATTTGGGATTACCTAGGAAATGGCACAGCCCCATCCCAAAATTTGGGATTACCTGGGAAATGGCACAGCCCCATCCCAAAATTTGGGATTACCTGGGAAATGGCACAGCCCCATCCCAAAATTTGGGATTACCTGGGAAATGGCACAGCCCCATCCCAAAATTTGAGATTACCTGGGAAATGGCACAGCCCTGTCCCAAAATTTGGGATTGTCTGTGACAGACCCCAGGAATGACCTTGGACACGGTCTGGCCTCATCCCACAAATTTGGGGTGCCCTGGGACACAGCACAGCCACATCCCAAAATTTGGGATTACCTGGGAAATGGCACAGCCCCATCCCAAAATTTGGGATTACCAGGGAAATGGCACAGCCCCATCCCAAAATTTGGGATTACCTGGGAAATGGCACAGCCCCATCCCAAAATGATGGCACAGCCCCATCCCAAAATTTGGGATTACATGGGGAATGGCACAGCCCCATCCCAAAATTTGGGATTGCCTGTGACAGACCCCAGGAATGACCTTGGACACGGCACAGTCATATCCCAAAATTTGGGATGCCCTGGGACACGGCCCGGCCCCATCCCAGTCCCAGGCCCTGCTCCCCATTCCCATCATTCCCAAACCCCCTCTGGCGAATCCCGGGAATTCCGCCCATCCCAAGGAACCCCCAAACTCACCTCGCGCCCCAAAGCTGGGCCTGTAGACGCTGCCCACGCTGAGCCGGGCTTGGCTGTCGGGCACCGCCTGTGGAATTTCGGGAACGAAGGGCTCGGGATGAGGCACCCCAAAAGATTCGGGCGCCCGGAAGGGCGGCTGCGCCTCCTGGGGCGGGAATTGCGCCCCAAATCCCAGATTTTCCATGGATCCCAGGTTGGGATCGGCATCGGCGTCGTGGTACAGGCTGTGGGAATAGCGGCGGTCCAGCGGCACTCCCGCGGCTCCGTAGGGATGCGGCTCCTCCCCGAAATCCTCGGGAAGCGCGCGGGGCTGGAGCGGGAACGCCAGCCCGGTCCCTGTCCCCAGCGGTGTCCCCATTCTCGTCCCCATTTCTGTCCCCATAGGTGTTCCCATCCCTGTCCCCATAGGTGTTCCCATCCCTGTCCCCATAGGTGTCCCCATCCCTGTCCCCATAGGTGCCCCTATTCTTGTCCCTATTTCTGTCCCCATCCCTGTCCCCATTGGTGCCCCCATCCCTGTCCCCATAGGTGTCCCTATTCGTGTCCCCATTTCTGTCCCCATCCCTGTCCCCAATCTTGTCCCCATTTCTGTCCCCATCCCTGTCCCCATCCCTGTCCCCGCCGCCACCGCGCTCCGCGACGCGGGGACACCCTCGGGGCGCTCCCCGTGCGGTGCCACCCCCGCGGCGACAAAGGGCGGCTGTCCCGCCACCCCCGCGGCGACAAAGGGCGGCTGTCCCGCCGAGGCGAAGGCGAACGACGACACCGCCACCCCCGAGGCTGTCGCGCCCGCCTGTCGCCCGCGCCCCGCTTGTCGCCGCTGTCCCCCCGCGCCGTCGCCCAGCGGCCCGTCCCGCCAGTTGGGCGGCACCTGGCCGAACCCGAAGGGATGTCGCGCTTGTCCCCGCACTGTCCCCGAGGCGGGCGCCTGGCGGCGGACGCTGCCGCCCGTCCCCGCTGTCCCCGCTGTCCCCGCTGTCCCCGCTGTCCCCGCTGTCCCCGCCAGCCACAGGCGGCTGCCCGCGGGCCGCTCCTGCCCGGCGGGCACGAACTCGGCGCCGCTGTTGAGGAGGCTGTAGAGCCGCCCGTTGTTCTCCCACTGGATCAGCTGCCGCCACGGCTCCTGCGCCGCCGCCAGCAGCAGCAGCGCGGCCCAGAGCGCCCCTCGCCGCCACAGCCCCGCCGCCATCGGTCCCCGGCCGGTGGCACCGCTGGTGACACCGCTGGTGGCACCGCCGAGCGCCGCTCGGGCCCGTCCCGCTCGGAGCGCGGGGCCGGCAGCGCCTCCGCCGCCTCCTTTTCCTCCTCCTCCTCCTCCTCCTCCTCCTCTTTTTCCTTTTTTCCCCTCCTCCTTTTCCTCCTTCTCCGCTTCTTTCTCCTCTTTTCCCTTCTCCTCCTTTTCCAAGCCTTCCTCCCTCCTCTTCCTCCTCCTCTCCTCCTCCTCCTTTTCCTTCTCCTCCTCCTCTTTTTCCTCCTCCTCCTCTTTTTCCTCCTCCTCTTTTTCCTCCTCCTCCTCTTTTTCCTCCTCCTCCTCCACCTCCTCCTCTTTCTCCTTCTCCTCCTCCTCCTTTTCCTTCTCCTCCTTTTCCAAGCCTTCCTCCCTTCTCCTCCTCCTCCTCCGACCCCGCCTCCTCCTCCTCTTTTTCCTCCTCCTGTCCCTCCTTCTCCTTCTCCCCCTTTTCCAAACCTTCCTCCCACTCCCTCCTTTCCCTCCTCCTCCTCTTTTTCCTTCTCCTCCTCCTTCTCCTTTTCCAAGCCTTCCTCCTCCTCCTCCTCCTCCTCCCCTTTTTCCTTCTCCCCCTTTTCCAAGCCTTCATCCCTCTCCCTCCTCCTCCTCCGCAGGAATTCTGCTGCAGTTCCGCGGGATTCGCTCCAAGACTTCTCTCGCCGAGCGGATCCCCCACTCCGGAAGTGCATCCAGGCGGGAAAAAAACCTTGGAATTTTCACTTTTCCCTAATTTTTTAACCCCGGGCTGACTCCCGGAGTGAATTTTGGGTGGAATTCCTCCGGATTCGGTCCCGGGAAGCGCCTCCAGAGCGGATCCGGCCCTCCGGGAGAAGGCGCGAATTGCATCAGTGGGGATAAAAAAAAATGGAATTTCCCATTTTCCCGCTTTTTGAACCTTTCAGGGATCCCTTTTCCTGCCCAATTCCCGCCACTTCCCGATTTTCCCGGGAAAAGCCCATTCCCAAAGGAAAACCCTGCCCAAGAAATGGGATTTTTTTCCCAGCTTTTGCCTCTTTGGGGCCGTTTGGGATTTTCCCTCTCGATATGAAATCCCGAATTATGGCGAACGCCTGGAATTCATCGGGAATTTGGCTGGACCCCCCCCCCTTTTTTTGGGGGGGAATGTTGAATAAAAAAACGGAATTCAAAGACGGAATCCCCAAATCCCAAACCCCATGGTCAGTGGGATCCAAAATCCCTCTGGATCCCCCAAGAATTCCCAGGTTTTCCCCTCAGGAAATGCTGGAGTTGATGAAGCAGGGCAGGATGGAAATCCGGGAAAATTCCCAAATCCCCAATCCCAAACCCAAAATCCCATATCCCAAATACCCAATTCCCAAATCCCCATTCCCAAATCCCAGTCCCCAAATCCTGATTCCCAAATCCCAAGTCCCAGATCTCAAATCCTGGATCCCAGATCCTAAACCCCAAATCCTGGATCCCAATTCCCAGATTCCAGATCCCAAACCCCAAATCCCTAAACCCCAAATCCCTAAATCCCATAACCCAAATCCCAAACCCCAAATCCCCAAATCCCAAATCTCCAAACTCCAAATCCCCAAGCCCCCAAATCCCAAACCCCAAATCCCCAAACCCCCAAATCCCAAACCCCAACCCCCAAATCCTGGATCCCAGTTCCCAGATTCCAGATCACAAACCCCAAATCCCTAAATCCCATAACCCAAATCCCAAACCCCAAATCCCAAATCTCCAAACTCCAAACTCCAAACCCCCAAATCCCCAATCCCCAAATCCCCAAACCCCCAAATCCCCAATCCCCAAATCCCCAAACCCCCAAATCCCAAACCCCAAACCCCAAATCCCAAATCCCAAACCCCCAAATCCCAAATCCTCAAACCCCCAAATCCCCAATCCCCAAATCCCAAACCCCAAATCCCCGATCCCAAATCCCCAAATCCCAAGTCCCAGATCTCAAATCCTGGATCCCAGATCCTAAACCCCAAATCCTGGATCCCAGTTCCCAGATTCCAGATCACAAACCCCAAATCCCTAAATCCCATAACCCAAATCCCAAACCCCAAATCCCCAAATCCCAAATCTCCAAACTCCAAATCCCCAAACCCCCAAATCCCCAATCCCCAAATCCCAAATCTCCAAACTCCAAATCCCCAAATCCCCAAATCCCCAAACCCCCAAATCCCCAAATCCCAAATCCCCAAATCCCAAACCCCAAATCCCAAACCCCAAATCCCCAAATCCCAAATCCCGGTGTCACCGCCGCCAGGGGGCTCACGCAGCCCGCGCTGGAGCGGCCAATCCCGGGAAAACCCGGGAATTTTTGGGATCGGGATTTCTCGGGAGAGCGAGGCCGGGGAATCCCAAACTCTCGGCCGGAATTGGGGAATCGCCTCCGTCCCGGCATTCCCGGCGGGAATTTCCCATGTTCCAGAAGGTTCTGTGGCTCCGGAAGGATCCAATCCCAACATTGAGGCAGGAGAAATTCCCAGATCCAGGGGTTGCGGAGAATTCCCAAATCCCCAATTCCAAGCCCCTAAACCCCAAATCCCCAATCCCAAATCTGAAATCCTAAATCTCCAGTCCCCAAATCCCCAATTCCCAATGTCAAATACCCAATCTGAAATCCCCACTCTCAAACACAAAACTCCAAATCCCAAATCCTCAATCCCCAAATTCAAATCCCAAATCTCCAAATCCCAAATCCCCGATCCCCAATCCCAAAGTCTTCAAATCCCAAATCCTCAATCCCCAAATTCAAATCCCAAATCTCCAAATCCCAAATCCCCAATCCTCAATCCCAAAGTCTTCAAATCCCCAAATCCCCAATCTGAAATCTCAAATCGCAAACGCCAAACCAAAAATCCCAAATTTTTAATGCCAAAAACCCGAAATCTCCAATCCCAAATCCCCAAAGCACAAATCCCCAAGTCCACCTCAGCATCAAACAAATCCCATTCTCCAGGGGCTCCAGAAGATCCCGATCCCACAGGAATTCCCATCACTTCTCCCCAGCAGGAACAGGAAAGAATCAGTGGAACTTTCCCCCAAAAATTGGGAATTTTGGTGGGAAAAGAATCTAGGATGGGATTTTTTGGAACTCCATCCCAAAACCCCTAAATCCTGAATTCTGGAGCATCCAGAATCTGTCCATCATCCATCATCATCCATCCATCATCCATCATCATCCATCCATCATCCATCCATCATCCATCCATCATCCATCGTCATCCATCCATCCATCCATCCATCATCCATCCATCCATCCATCCATCCATCCATCCATCAATCCATCCATCATCCATCATCCATCCATCATCCATCCATCCATCATCCATCCATCCATCCATCCATCCATCCATCCATCCATCCATCCATCCATCCATCATCCATCCATCATCCATCCATCATCCATCCATCATCCATCCATCCATCATCCATCATCCATCATCCATCCATCCATCCCGCTCTATCCCCGCTCCATCCCGCTCCATCCCGCCCCATCCCGCTCCATCCCCGCTCCATCCCGCTCTATCCCCGCTCCATCCCGCTCCATCCCCGCTCTATCCCCGCTCCATCCCGCTCCATCCCCGCTCTATCCCCGCTCCATCCCGCTCCATCCCCGCTCTATCCCGCTCCATTCCCGCTCCATCCCGCTCCATTCCCGCTCCCGGTGCCTTTAATTCCCGTTTCCCGGCGCAGGCCCGGCCCCTCCGGTGACACAGCAGCGCCGGCGCGGGGCCGGGCGGAGCGCGGGGAGGCTGCGGCCGGAGCGGGGCCGGGCCGGGCCCTCCGCCGCTCATGGCCCTGCCCGGGGCCCGCTCCGCCCGCCCGGCGCCCGGCGAGAGCCCGGCCCTGAGCCCGCAGCGCCGCCGGTGCGTCCGGGGGGCTCCGCCGGAGGGGGGTCCGGGAGGGCGGGAGCCGCCGGTGCGTCCCGGGGGAGCGGGAGCGGGGATGGGGCACCGGGGGAGCTCCGCCCGCCCCGAGCACGGGGACAGCCCGGCCCTGCCGAGCCCGCAGCGCCGCCGGTGCGTGCGGGGGTCCCGGAGAGGGGACACGGGGAGAGGGGGTTCGGGAATTGGGGAATGGGGATGCGGGATCCGGGCGTGGAGGATGCGGAGAGCGGGAATCGGGAATGAAGGAACCGGGGATGGAGGATTCAGGAATAGGGGATGGAGGAACCGGGGATGGAGAATGCGGGAACCGGGGATAGAGGAACCGGGGATGGAGGATGAGAGCGGCGGGGACAGACACAGGGGGATGCGGGCAGCGGGGCTGGAGGATGCGGGAACCGAGGATGGAGGATTCGGGAACCGGGAATTGAAAATTCGGGAACCTGGGCTAGAGGATGCGGGAAACCGGGGATGGAGGATTCGAGGATGGAGGATTCGAGGATGGAGGATTCAGGACCGGGGAATGGAGGATTCGGGTACCGGGAATTGAGAATTCGGGAGCCGGGGCTGAGAGATTCGGAGAGCGGGGCTGGAAGCTGCGGATACCGGCACCCTCCATCCCCGGAGCCCCGGAGGACGCGGGGACCGGGGCTGGGGATTGCCGGTACCGGGGCTGGGGATTGCCGGTACCGGGGCTGGGGATGGCCGGTACCGGGGCTGGGGATTGCCGGTACCCGGGCTGAGGGATGCACCGAGGATGTACCGGTACCGGGGCTGAGAGATGCCGGTACCGGGGCTGGGGGATGGCGGTACCGGGGCTGGGGATTGCCGGTACGGCGGATAGGGGATGTACCGGGCATGTACCGGGGCTGAGAGATGCCGGTACCGGGGCTGGAGATTGCCGGTACCGGGGATGGGGATTGCCGGTACCGGGGCTGGGAGTTGCCGGTTCTGGGGATGGGAGATGCCGGTACCGGGGCTGAGGGCTGCCGGTACCGGGGCTGGGGATTGCCGGTACCGGGGATGGGGGATGTACCGAGGATGTACCGGGGATGCACCGGGGATGTACCGGGGATGTACCGGGGCTGAGTGCTGCCGGCACCGTGGCTGGAGGATGCCGGTACCGGCGAGGGAAACGCGGCCCTACCGATCCCCGCTCCCCGTGCGCACCCCCGAGCCCGCTCCCCCCGCCCCGCCCCGCTCCCCCCGCGCCGTTCCCGGTTCCCGGGGGGGCACTCGGGGGCACGGCGCGTTCTCCCCCCGCCGCGGCCGGGGCGGGGCCGGCACCGGAGCGCGCCGGGCTGGGGGGATGGCAGCGGGAAGGGCTCCGGGAGGGGCCCCGGGGCCGCTGTCACTCCCCCGCCGGGCTGTCCCCGCCGGGCTGTCCCCGCCGGTAACGTAACGTGTCCCCCCCGCCACAGCGAGCGGAGCAGAGCGGCCCCGGCCCCCGCGGAAAAGCCCTGAGGGAGGCGGGAGCCGGCGGCGAGGAGGAGGAGGAGGAGGAAGAGGAGGAGGAGGAGGAAGCGAGGGAAGGAGCCGGGGGAAAACAGGAGCGGGAAGAGCTCGGAGCGGAGCCCGGGAGCGGCCGGAGCGCGCCGGTGAGTGCAGAGTGTCCCCGTGTCCCCGGGGTGTCCCTGTCCGTGTCCCCGTGTCCCTCTGGGTGTCCTCCTGTCCCTGTGTGTGTCCCTCTGTTCCTGTCCGTGTCCCCCTGTCCCTTTGGGTGTCCCCTCTGTCCCTCCGGGTGTCCCTGTCTGTGTCCCCCTGGGTGTCCCTCTGTTCCCCTGTCTGTCCCCCTGTTCCTCTGGGTGTCCGTCTGGGTGTCCCTGTCCCTGTCCGTGTCCCCGTGTCCCCCTGGGTGTCCCTGTCCGTGTCCCTGTGTCCCCCTGGGTGTCCCTGTCCGTGTCCCTGTGTCCCCCTGGGTGTCCCTGTCCTTGTCCCCCTGTCCCTCTGTCCATCCCCCGCGGTCCCACCCTGCCAAGCTCAGCCTGGGGAGGACAGCGGGAGCCCACAGAGGCGGGGTGGAAGGGGAGGGGGTGACATTCCCAGCGACACTCCCAACCCCCATCCTGCCCCCCACAATTTGCGGCGAGGAGCAGCCTGAACCCTCCCCAAGAACCTTCCCGTCCCTTGTCCCTCTGTCCCCGCAGGAGGACAGCCGGACACCGGACCCGCCACCCTTCCTCCTGGGCGACACCCGCTGGAATTCCGCTTCCGAGCAAACCCTCTCCTCCTCTTCCTCCTCCTCCTCCTCCTCCTCCTGCTGCCGCCACCAGCGGTGTCACCGCAGGGCCACCGGCGGAGCGTCCCCGCATGGTGCAGCAGCGGCGGCGGCGTTAAGATGGTGAGAGCTGGCCGGGCCGGGCCGGGCGGGGAGGATGAGCAGCGGCACCGGCAGCACCGGCAGCACCGGCAGCACCGGCAGCACCGGCCCGGCCGCTTAGGGCACGATGGACTCACGGAGCCGCCGGGATGCGCAGCCCGCCCGCGGCACCGCCAGCACCGGCACCAGCACCGGCACCGGCACCGGCACCGCCGCCGCTCCCTGCGGGGCTGAGGGAGAGCGGGAGCGCATCCGCGGCCGCATGAGGATGGTGATCGGGCAGCTGGAGGGAATCCTGAGGGAGCTCAAGGAGGTGGCCAAGGAGCTCCGAGAGGTGCGGAAACAGCCCCGGGGCTTCGGGGCAGTCCCAAAGGGAACGGGGTGGATGGACGGGCCGGTCGGGATGTGGCAGCGCCACGGGGTGATTCACCCTGAGGTGGGGTTGTGAAAAAGGGGAGGAAATTTGGGAATCTCTGAGGTGAATTTCCAAAAGAGAGGAGGAAATTTGGGTGTTCCTGAAGTGGATTTCCGAAAGACAGGAGGAAATTCGGGAGTTCCGGAAGTGGATTTCAAAAAAAGAGGAAATTTGGGTATCCCTGGGGTGGATTTCCAGAAGAGAGGAGGAAACTTGGGAGTCCCTGAGGTGGATTTGGAAAAGACAGGAGGAAATTTGGGTTTCAGAGAGGAGGAAATTTGGGAGTGCCTGAGGTGAATTTCCAAAAGACAGGAGGAAATTTGAGTATTCCTTGAGTAGATTTCCAAAAGACAGGAGGAAATTTGGGAGTTCCAAAAGTGGATTTCCAAAAAAGAGGAAAATTGGGTATCCCTGAGGTGAATTTCCAAAAGAGAGGAGGAAACTTGGGAATCCCTGAGGTGGATTTCTAAAAGAGAGGAGGAAACTTGGGAGTCCCTGAGGTGGTTTTGGAAAAGACAGGAGGAAATTTGGGTTTCAGAGAGGAGGAAATTTGGGAGTGCCTGAGGTGAATTTCCAAAAGACAGGAGGAAATTTGAGTATTCCTTGAGTAGATTTCCAAAAGACAGGAGGAAATTTGGGAGTTCCAAAAGTGGATTTCCAAAAAAGAGGAAATTTGGGTATCCCTGGGGTGGATTTCCAAAAGAGAAGAGGAAATTTGGGAATCTCTGAGGTGGATTTCCAAAACACAGGAGGAAATTTGGGAATCTCTGGGGTGGATTTACAAAAGTGAGGAAGAAACTTGGGAGTCCCTGAGGTGGATTTGCAAAAGACAGGAGGAAATATGGGTGCTCCTGATGTGGATTTACAAAAAAGAGGAAACTTAGGTATCCCTGGGGTGGATTTCCAGAAGAGAGGAGGAAATTTGGGAATCTATGAGGTGAATTTACAAAAGAGAAGAGGAAACTTGGGAGTCCCTGAGGTGGATTTGGAAAAGACAGGAGGAAATTCGGGAGCTCCTGAAGTGGATTTCCAAAAGACAGGAGGAAATTTAGGAGTTCCGGAAGTGGATTTCCAAAAAAGAGGAAATTTGGGATCTCTGAGGTGGATTTCCAAAAGAGAGGAGGAAATTTGGGAATCTCTGAAGTGGATTTCCAAAACACAGGAGGAAATTTGAGGGTTCCGGAATTAGATTTCCAAAAGACAGGAGGAAATTTGAGAGTTCCGGAAGTGGATTTCCAAAAAAGAGGAAACTTATGTATCCCTGGGGAGGATTTCCAAAAGAGAGGAGGAAATTTGGGGATCTCTGAGGTGGATTTCCAGAAGAGAGGAGGAAATTTGAGTGTTCCTGAAGTAGATTTCCAAAAGACAGGAGGAAATTTGGGAGTTCTGGAAGGGGATTTCCAAAAAAGAGGAAAATTGGGTATCCCTGGGGTGGATTTCCAAAAGACAGGAGGAAATTTGGGAGTTCCTGAAGCGGATTTCAAAAAAAAAGGAGGAAATTTGGGCATCCTTGAGGTGGAATTTCACAAGAGATGAGGAAATTTGGGTATCCCTGGGGTGGATTTCCAAAAAAGAGAAGGAAATTTGGGAATCCTTGAGGTGGATTTCCAAAAAAAGAGAAGGAAATTTGGGAGTCTCTGAGATGGATTTCCAAAAGAGGGTAGGAAATTTGGGCATTCCTGAAGTGGATTTCCAATAAAGAGGAAATTTTGGAATCCCTGAGGTGGATTTCCAAAAAAAGAGAAGGAAATTTGGGAGTCTCTGAGATGGATTTCCAAAAAAGAGGAAAATTGGGCATTCCTGAAGTGGATTTCCAAAAGAGAGGAGGAAATTCGGGAGTCCCTGGCTGGTGGCTTTGAGCCAAGGTGGGATCATGGATTGAGGTTCCCTTAGGGCCACCAAAAATGTCCTGGAATTGTGACACTGGGGTGTCCCTAATGGAGCCTTTGGAATGTGCTTGGTGTGGGATCATGGATTGAGGTCCCCTCAGGGCCACCAAAGTGTCCTGGAATTGTGGCACTGGGGTGTCCCCATGGAGGACTGGGGAATGTCCATCCCAGTGTCCATCTTTGCTCAGGGCCACCAAAGTGTCCTGCATTAGTGACATTGGGGCACCCCCATGGAATCTTTGAGATGTCCCTGGCTGGTGATCTGAGCTGAGGTGGGATCATGGATTGGGGTCCCCTCAAGACCACCAAAAATCCTGGATTTGACACTGGGGTGTCCCCATGGAATCTTTGGAATGTCCATCCCAGTGTCCACCTCTGCTCAGGGCCACCAAAGTGTCCTGGATTGTGACATTGGAGTGTCCCCATGGAGGATTTGGGATGTCCCTGGCTGGTGGCTCCGAGCCGAGGTGGGATCATGGATTGAAGTCCCCTTAGTGCCACCAAAAATCCTGGAATTGTGACATTGGGGTGTCCCCATGGAGGATTTGGGACATCCCTGGCTGGTGGCTCTGAGCTGAGATGGGATCACGGATTGGGGTCCCCTCAGGGCCACCAAAGTGTCCTGAACTTGTGACATCCTGGTTTTCCTGGTTTTCCTCCTTCCTTCCCATCTGTGCCAGGGAAAACCACGATTAAAATCCTTGGATGGAAAAATCCCCAAATCTCCGTTCAAACCACCCCAAAAATTCCCATGGGAAGGGCCCATCCCGTCTGGAATTTCTGGAATGGGATCAATGGGGTTCCCTCGCAGCCTTTTCCCTGGAAAAATCCTGCTGGCGATCCCAATGGGAATAAATTCCCTAATAATGCTGGGATCAATAGGGGATTAACCGGGAACGCTCGGGAACATCCAGGGGTTGTCACCCCAAAAAAAGCAGCTTGGGAGAGGGTTGGGAATTATTTAGGAGTGGGATTTTGGGGAATTTTGGGAGCTGGGTTTTGAGGACTTTGGGAATTGGTTTGGGGGATTTTGGGAGTGGGTTTGGGGATTTTGGGAGTGGGTTTGGGGATTTTGAGAGTGGGTTTTGGGGATTTTGGGAATTGTTTTGGGGGATTTTGGGAGTGGGTTTGGGGATTTGGGGGAGCTGTGTTTTGGGGGATTTGGGAGCTGGGTTTGTGGGATTTTGGGAGCAGTTTTTGGGGGAATTTTGGGAGCAGTTTTGGTGGGGTCTGGGCCTGGATCTCTCTATCCAGGGCTCAGATCCACTTCCCAATCCTCTTCCCAAATCCCTGTGGGGACGGAGAGCCTGTCAGATCCCACCCTTGGATCCTGTCAGATCCCACCCCTTTGATCCCATCAGATCCCAAACTTCGATCCCATTGGATCACAGACCCTTGATTCCATCAGATCCCACCCTTGGATCCCATCAGATCCCAAACTTCGATCCCATTGGCTCACAAACCCTAGATTCCATCAGATCCCACCCTTGGATCCCATCAGATCCCACCCCTCTGATCCCAGCCCATAATCCAGGATCTGGAACCACCAATCCCAACCCCAGCAGGAACCTCCAGCTTGGCTTGCAGCCAAAATTCCCAAAATCCCATAAAAACAAGGATGGGGCTCCAGCTGTCCCACGTCTGCCCGAGCTGGGTGGGAACAGCCGGGATTTTATTGGGAAACTCCTGGCTGACACCAGGGACTCATCCCAGACTTTGTCCCCTGTTTGGAGGGGACAAATCTCCCCCAGTTCCCTGGGAATGTCCCCAGGGATTCATCCCAAACACCCTCATGGGCTTGGAGGGGGCAATTCCCCCCAAATTCCCTCATCCCAAACCTCCTCCCCTGCTTGTGGGGACGAATCCTTCCCAGTTTCCTGGGAATTTGTCCCCTAGAAGCAGGAAAGGGGATTCAGGATGAATCCCTGGGGATGTTCCTGGGAACTGGGGGATTTTTCCCCTATAAACACATGATGAGGTTTGGGATGAATCCCTGGGGATATTCCCAGGAAACTGGGGGGATTTTTCCCCTATAAACACATGACAAGGTTTGGGATGAATCCCTGGGGATATTCCCAGGAAGTTGGGGGGATTTTTCCCCTATAAACACATGATGAGGTTTAGGATGAATCCCTGGGGATGTTCCCGGGGAATTGGGGGAATTTTTCCCCTATAAACACATGATGAGGTTTGGGATGAATCCCTGGGGATGTTCCCAGGAAATTGGGGGGATTTTTCCCCCTCCAAGCTGGAAAAGCTCCGCCAGGCTCCATGAGGGAGGGAAAAGAGGGGGAGTAAATCCCAAATCCTTCTTTCCGTGTTAATCCCCCACGGGAGCCGGGTGTCACCGAGGGATTTAACTCTCGGCTTAAAATAGGGAATGATCCTAAAAATAGCCTGGAGTGACACTAATGCCAAGATGGGGACAGCCACAAGTGACACCAATCCCGGGATGGGGACGGGATTGGGATTGGGATGGGGACGGCTGTGAGTGACATCAGTCCCAGGATGGGGACGGGATTGGGATGGGGACAGCTACGAGTGACACCAATCCTGGGATGGGGCCAGGATCGGGATTGGGATTTGGATTGGGATTGGAATGCACTTCCTGCTGTTCCTGCTTCGTCCCGGTCCCTCCTGTGAGGCTGGGAAGGGACCTCAGGTGACAGGGCCATGTTGGCCCTATCCCAGGGCTGAAATTCCCATGGAAAACAGAGGAGATATTCCAGCAGAAGCATTTGGTAACAGAGTATTCCCAAATACTCCCAGCCTTCTTCCCAATTCTTCCTTGTCCCAAAAATGGAGAGGTCAGAAAATCCCTTTTTTAACTCTCTTGCTCAAATTCAGCTCTTTCTTTCCCAGAAAAGAGGAAAAAATAAAAGGAAAAGGGATCGCAAAGGGGTAAAACGAGTTCTTCTGCTTTCCAGGCTTCCCTGGGGATATTCCCAACAAGCTTCAAAGCCAAAGCTTGAGGGATGGAGGGATCCCATTTTATCTGGAAGTGTTGGGGTGGGGCAACAAAGCAGAAATCCAAGGGGAGGTGTTGGGACCATCCATCTATGGATCCATCCACCCATCCATCCATCAATCCATCCATCCATCATCCATCCATCCATCATCCATCCATCCATCCATCATCCATCCATCATCCATCCATCCATCATCCATCCATCCATCCATCCATCCATCCATCCATCCATCATCCATCCATCCATCATCCATCCATCCATCCATCCATCCATCCATCCATCATCCATCCATCCATCCATCCATCCATCCATCCATCCATCCATCATCCATCCATCCATCCATCCATCATCCATCCATCCATCCATCCATCCATCCATCCATCCATCCATCATCCATCATTCATCCATCCCTCATCCATCCATCCATCCATCCATCCATCCATCCATCCATCCATCCATCATCCATCCATCCATCCATCATCCATCATCCATCCATCCATCCATCATCCATCCATCCATCATCCATCCATCCATCATCCATCCATCCATCCATCATCCATCCATCCATCCATCATCCATCCATCCATCCATCATCCATCATCCATCCATCCATCCATCCATCCATCCATCCATCCATCATCCATCATCCATCCATCATCCATCCATCATCCATCCATCCATCATCCATCCATCCCGGTGTCCATCTCTCTCCGCAGGTCGTGTCCCAGATTGACCGCCTGACGTCGGACTTCGCTCTGGACCTGGAGCCGGACGCTTGGACTCCGGCCACAGCCAGCAGCACGTCCAGCAGCGACCGGGGCGGCGCCAGCCTCGAGCTGGGCCCGCTGGACTTCGCCGCCTCCGACGTCCTCTCGGACAGCTGGGAATTCTGCTCCTTCCTGGACGCCTCCACGCCCTCGGACCCCGGTGATTGCCCGGAGCCCCCGCGGCCGCCGCCGGCCCGGCTGATGAACGGGGGGGTCCCCGTGGCCAACGGCCCCCGCGGGGGCGGGGGGACCCCGGATTCCTCCAGCGAGGAATGTTTCGGGAGCGCCGCCGTTCCCAAAATCCCGGCCCAGCGGCCGGCGGGGACGCGGGAGCGCGTCCGCTTCAGCGACAAGGTGCTCTACCACGCCCTGTGCTGCGATGACGACGGCGACGCCGACGACGGCGGTGACATTCCCGACGATCCTGCCGGGAAGGGGCCTCGGGAGCAGCTCCTGAGGAAGCCGGGCGTGATCCCGATCCGCAGGGCCACCAGGAACAGCAGCACCCAGACCGTGGCCGACAAGAGCACGCAGACGTTGCTGCCCTACGTCCCGGCCAGGCAGAGAATTCCCAACAAAAACTGAACCCGGATCCGGGTTTGGGAAGGGTTTATGGGGAGGGGGAAAAATCCCTGGGAAAGGGGCTGGAAAAAATCTATATATAAATATAAATATATATTTCAATAAATCCGTACTCCTCATAAACGCTGAGTGAGAAGGTGGCAACAAATATCCCGATATCCCAATGGTTTTCCAGGCTCAGGGAGTTTTAAATGCCTTTTTTTTGAGGGATAGAAGGATATAAATCATATCCTTCAATAAATCATCCAGCACGGAGAAATCCTGACCCGACACGGATGTGCCAGGAGGAGACGGTCTCCATTCCGGAGGGCGGGAATGGCGCAGGGACTGGGATGTGGGAATGCTGGAGGGGGTGGCAGGATTGGGAAGGGAGAATTTCCCTTCCCTGGGATGCCTTATCCCTGTTTGGTTTAGGGAAAATCAGTGGGGTCGGATTTTCTGGCTGAGGGGGCTCGGGATGGCTCCAGGATGTCACTGGAATGTCACCGGAATGTCTTTCCCAACTCTGAGAGGGACAACGAGGGGACCACCAAAACCCCCAGGAACGAGGACCTGGCCTTGGAAACTCCTCCCCCCTCGATTCCCAACTTTTCTGGCGGAAATATCCCCCACCTCACGTCCTGTATCCACCTGAAAATGCTGGATTTGGAGCTGCAGTTTTCCTGAGCTCCCTAATCCCGCTCTTCCACATCCAAAGCCTGATTTTTCAGGGGAAGGAATCAGGTCCTGCTCTGGGAAACGAAGGAATCTGGAGCTCCAAATCCACCCCAGGTGTTTTTCCGAGGTATCCAAAGGGGTCGGAGCAGCAGCTGCTCCTGGGACAATGTTCCCATGTCCTTCCCGCTGGCACCACGTCCCACAGGGACACATTTCCATCCCGGAGCATTCCTGGCACGAGGCTTTTCCAAGGTTTTTCCGAGCCAAAAACGCCACCTCAGCTCCCGATTGCCAATCCAGGTGAGAGGAGCTGCATTCCCGAGCTTTTCCAGGCGCCATCCCAGAGCTGGGACCGTGGGATGTGCGGAATTCTGCTCGATGTAACCCAACCTGAGCAGGGCGAAACGAGCTTTTCCCCAAATCCTGCTGGATCTGATTGCGATTTTATTTTTTGGGCACACTGGGGAGGAGCAGCCTGGGAGCATCCTGGATTCCCATGGGAATATCCCAGTTTTGTTTGCCCGGCCCCACCGGGACACCGGGCATGGCGGGCAGAGCCCGGAGCACCGGTACGGCACGGCCCGGAGCGGGCTCGGCACGTCCCCGGCTCCCGGCGGGATCCAGGGGCAGGGACAACAACGAGGACACGGCCGGGAGAGCCTCGCGGGCCGCAGTCGGTGCCGGGACGATGAGGGGGGCATGGCTGGCCCCAATGGCCCTGCAGCTGGCCAAGATGGCCCCATGGTTGGCCAAGATGGCCTCACAGCTGGCCAAGATGGCCCTACAACTGGCCAAGATGGCCCCATGGTTGGCCAAGATAGACCCATGGCCGGCCAAGATGGCCCCGTGGCTGGCCAAGATGGCCCCATGGTTGGCCAAGATGGCCCCATGGCTGGCCAAGATGGCCCCATGGCCGGCCAAGATGGCCCCACAACTGGCCAAGATGGCACCACGGCTGGCCAAGATAGACCCACGGCTGGCCAAGATAGACCCATGGTTGGCCAAGATGGCCCCACGGCTGGCCCAACAGCCCCATGGTTGGCCAAGATGGCCCCATGGCTGGCCCAACGGCCCCACGGCTGGCCAAGATGGCCCCACGGCTGATCAACATGGCCCCATGCTTGGCCAAGATGGCCCCATGGCTGGCCCAACAGCCCCATGGCTGGCCCAACAGCCCCATGGCTGGCCCAACAGCCCCATGGCTGGCCCAACAGCCCCATGGTTGGCCAAGATGGCCCCACGGCTGGCCCAACGGCCCCATGCTTGGCCAAGATGGCCCCATGGCTGGCCAAGATAGACCCATGGCTGGCTAGGATGGCCCCACAGCTGATCAACATGGCCCCATGGTTGGCCAAGATGGCCCCATGGCTGGCCCAATGGCCCCATGGTTGGCCAAGATGGCCCCATGGCTGATCAACATGGCCCCATGGTTGGCCCAACGGCCCCATGGTTGGCCAAGATGGCCCCACGGGGGCTCCCCACAGCCCTTGAAAGAGGCCCCAGGGAGCAGCAGGAGCGGGCAGGGGGGATCCGAGGGCGTGGTCGTGTGGGTGTGGCCAGGTGGGTGTGGCTGTAAGGGGCGGAGCCTCTCTTCATTCGGGCTGGAGACCAAATCCCGGCATGGATCCACCGTCCGTCCCTCTCCATCCCAGCCCGAGGCCGGCGCGCTTCTCCCGGGCTGGATTTTGGGAATGTTCTCCCATCGGGATGCAGAGCTCAGGGCAGGACATCCAAAAAACATCCCCCACAGGGGAAGGATCCCCCAGGAATTCACACCCCATGGGGAAGGATTCCCAACAATTCCCACCCCATGGGGAAGGATCCCCCAGGAATTCCCACCCCATGGGGAAGGATCCCCCAGGAATTCCCACCCCATTGGGACGGATCCCCCAGGAATTCCCACCCCATCGGGACGGATCCCCCAGGAATTCCCACCCCATGGGGAAGGATTCCCAACAATTCCCACCCCACTGGGACGGATCCCCAGGAATTCCCACTCGGGATTTAATCTGGGAGCCAGCTCGGGTGTCCCTGGGGGATTTTCCCCCTCATGCCAGGGCTCCAACAGGCCCCGGGAATTTTTTCCTCTGGGAATCCCGACCCTTTCACCGTTCCCGGCCAAACCCCACAGAGCGCACGGAGCCGGGAAGGATCGACCGGAGCTGGGAAGGATCGACCGGAGCCGGGAAGGATCGACCGGAGCTGGGAAGGATCGACCAACACGATCCCGAATTTATTTGTCAAGGCACGAGGAACCGTCCCGATCCCGGATCCTGAAGAAGGACTCGACCCAAGGAGCCCGCGGGGCCTTCTGGGGACGCTCCGGCAGCGCCCAGAGCCCCCAATCCCACGGGAATGACGAGCTGGGGATGTCCCCAGAGTGTCCCCACAGCAGGACCTCACCCGGCCAGCGGGTGCCCCCTTCCCAAAATCGGCCCGGGATCGTTCGGACCCGCCGGGATCTGGCGTTTAAGGCCAGGAGGAGCCCGGAGGGACGTCCAGAGCGGGAGAAGGAGTGTGGGGAAAGGGCTCCCGGAGCCCCCCGGAGCGGCCTCGGAGCAGGGAACGGGGAATGTCCCCCCGGGATGGACACCGGGACACGCGGAGGGACAAGGGGACACCGGACAGATCCTCACCCCACCTTTCCTGGGAAGGATGGGAGGCGAGGAACGGGAATGGGATTGGGGACGGCAGAACTGGGTCCTCCCTCCGGGGCACTCCAGGGGTGTCACCGGACTGGGGGTGCCACCAGACTGGAGGTGTCACCACCCTGGAGGTGTCACCAGCCTGGAGCTGTCACTGTCCTGGAGGTGTCACCATCCTAGGGGTGCCATTGGACTGGAGGTGTCACCACCCTGGAGGTGTCACTGCCCTGGGGGTGTCACTGCCCCAGGAGGCGTCACTGTCCTGGAGGTGCCACCACCCCAGCAGTGTCACCACCCCGGGGGTGTCACTGTCCCGGGGGTGTCACCTCCTCGGGGACACGTGGGCGGGGCCGGGCTCCGGGCCCCGCTGCCGTCAATCGATCTCCTGCTCCCGACCTGGGTGGGGAAAAGGGAAAACGTCGGGATGGGATGGATAAAGCAATAGATTAATGGATTAATAAATTAATAAATTGGTACATTGATACATTGATTATGTATCAATGATACATATCAATGATTTATCAAATGGAGAAACTGATAAATTGATAAATTAATAAATTCATGGATTACTGGGGCCGCAGCTTGGAAAACTCTGGATCCTATTTCAGAAAAATCCTTGGATCTTTTTCCACACTTGGAAATCTCTGCATCCTTTTTCAGGTTGGGAAAACTCCGAATCCTTTTCCAACACCAGCAATTCCCATCATCCCAAAAAACCCACAGAAACCCCAAAAAACCCCAAATTCCTTCCAGGGTTGGGTGTGGGGAGGCTTTTCTCCACCCCAGAGGGGCTGGGAAAAGGAGGGATGAAGGAGGCAGGAGCTGCTGGATGCTGGGAGAAACTGGGAAAAACCGGGGAAAACTGGGAAAAACTGGGAAAAATTGGGAAAACTGGGGAAAAATTGGGAAAAACTGAGGAAAACTGGGAGAAACTGGGGAAAAATCGGGAAAAACTGGGGAAAACTGGGAAAAACTGGGGAAAATTGTGGAAAACTTGGAAAAACTGGGGAAAATTGGGGAAAACTGGGAGAAACTGGGGAAAACTGGGGAAAATGGGAAAAATTGGGGAAAACTGGGGAAAAACAGGGAAAAAGTGGGAGAAACTGGGAGAAACTGGGAAAAACTGGGGAGAATTGTGGAAAACTTGGAAAAACTGGGGAAAACTGGGGAAAACTGGGGGAAAATCGGGAAAAACTGGGGAAAACTTGGAAAAACCGGGGAAAACTGGAGAAAACTGGGAGAAACTGCGGAAAACTGGGGAAAACTGGGAAAAATTGGGGAAAACTGGGGAAAACTGGGAAAACTGGGGAAAACTGGGGAAAACTGGGAAAAAACGGGGAAAACTGGGAAAAACTGGGGAAAATTGGGAAAACTGGGGAAAACTGGGAGAAACTGGGGAAAACTGGGAAAAACTGGGGAAAGTTGGGGAAAATGGGGGGAAACTGGGGAAAACTGGGAGAAACTGGGAAAAACCAGGAAAAAGTGGGGAAAACTGGGGAAAATTGGGGAAAACTGGGAAAAACTGTGGGAAGCTGGGGAAAACTGGGGAAAACTGGGGAAAACTGGGGAAAACTGGGAGAAACTGGGAAAAACTGGGGAAAACTGGGGAAAACTTGGAAAAACGGGAAAATTGGGGAAAACTGAGAGAAACTGGGGAAAATGGGGGAAACTGGGGAAAACTGGGGAAAACTGGGAGAAACTGGGAGAAACTGGGGAAAAATGTGGAAAACTTGGAAAAACTGGGGGAAATTGGGGAAAACTGTGGGAAGCTGGAGAAAAGTGGGGAAAATTGGGGAAAACTGGGGAAAATTGGGAAAAATTGGGGAAAACTGGGAGAAACTGGGAAAAACCAGGAAAAAGTGGGGAAAACTGGGGAAAATTGGGGAAAACTGAGGAAAACTGGGAAGATTGGGGAAAACAGGAAATGGAAAACCATAATCTGGGAAAAACTGATGGAAAACACATGGGGAAATGAAAATAGGAAATGGGAAAATCCCCCCCAAAACCCAAGGAATGTTTCCCAGGCGGATTTTTGGGAGAAAAAGGGAATTATCCCGGATTTTCCAGGAACATCCACTCACCCTCTCTGCTCTCCGTGTTTTCCAGCAGCTGCAGAGCTGGGAAAAGGAAAAATGAAAATATCCCATGGTCAATCCTATCCCATTCCCAAGGAAACGGCTCCAAAATCCCTTTTTTTGGGGGGGATAAACCCCAAAAGCGACCCCCATTCCCAATTTCCCTGCAGAATTCCAAGGGTTTGGTCCCTAGGAACATTCTGGAGCTGCTGACGCTGGAAAATTATGGAATTCGGAGGTTTTATTATGGAATTCTGGCATTTTATGAAGGAATTGGGAGGTTTTATTTGGGAATTGGGAGATTTTATTTGGGAATTTGGAGGTTTTATTCAGGAATTCTGTCATTTTATTCAGAAATTGGGAGGTTTTCTTTGGGATTTTGGAGGTTTTATTAAAGAATAGGGAGGTTCATTAAGGAATTCTGTCATTTTATTGAGGAATTGGGAGGTTTTATTTGGAAATTGGGAGAGTTTATTAAGGAATTGGGAGATTTTATTCAGGAATTTGAGGTTTTATTATGGAATTCTGCCATTTTATTGAGGAATTGGGAGGTTTTATTTGGGAATTGGGAAGTTTTATTCAGGAATTTGGAGATTTTATAGAGGAATGGGGAGGTTTATTAAGGCACTGGGAGGTTTTATTCAGGAATTTGAGGCTTTATTATGGAATCCTGCCATTTTATGGAGGAATTGGGAGGTTTTATTTGGGAACTGGGAGGTTTAATTAAGGAATGGGGAGGTTTATTAAGGATTGGGGGGGGTTTATTTGGGAATGAGGAGGTTTATTAAGGAATGGGGGGTTTATTAAGGAATTATGAGGTTTTATTTAGGAATGGGGAGGTTTTATTATGGAATTCTGTCATTTAATTAAGGAATGAGGAGGTTTATTAAGGAATGGGGAAGTTTATTAAGGAATTGGGAGATTTTATTAAGGAATTTGAGGTTTTATCATGGAATTCTGACATTTTATTGAGGAATTGGGAGGTTTTATTTGGGAATTTGGAGATTTTCTTTGGGAATTTGGAGATTTTATTGAAGAATGGGGAGGTTTATTATGGAATGAGGAGGTTTATTAAGAAATGGGGGGGTTTAATAAGGAATGAGGTTTATTAAGGATGAGGATGTTTATTAAGGAATTTGAGGTTTTATTATGGAATGGGGTGGCTTATTAAGGAATGAGGAGGCTTATTAAGGAATGAGGGAGTTTATTAAGGAATGTGGGGGTTTAATAAGGAATGAGGAGGTTTATTAGGGAATGGGGGGGTTTATCCAGGATCAGGGATCTCAGAAAATCGGGAATACGGATGGGGCACCCACCTGTCTTGGGCTCCTCCCCCTCCTCATCCCGCTCCTCTGGCCCTGGAAAAGAAGGATCCCCAGGTGGGAACCCCATTCCCGGGATTCTGGGGGTGCCCCTCGTCCTTTCCAGGGTGGCACATTCCCAAAAATCCCAGCAGGAAAAGCCCCAGCTCCGAGGGACAGCCGTGGGGGATCCCTGGATCCCCCAAAATTTGGGATGCCCCAAAGTGAGAGGCCCTTTCCCACCCCCTGCTGCTGTTGCTGGGAGCAAAATCTGTGGAAATAACCCATGGAAAAAAGGTAATTCCCAATAAAAACTGGGAGCAAATCCATGGGAAAAATCCATGGGAAAAGGGCAATTCCAGAGGGCAACTGGGAGCAAAATCCATGGAAAAAGGGATGTTCCCAATAGAAACTGGGAGCAAAATCTATGGAAAAAATGAAAAAAAAGATCATTCCTGAGGGAAATGGAGAGCAAATCCATGGGAAAAAACATGGGAAAAAGGCAATTCCCAAGGAAACTAGGAGCAAAATCCATTGCAAAAAGGCAAGTCCTGAGGGAAACTGGGAGCAAAATCCATGGTAAAAAATACATGGAAAAACGGTAATTCCAGAGAGAAACTGGGAGCAAAATCCATGGAAAAAAGGTCATTCCTGAGGGAAACTGGGAGCCAAATTCATGGAAAAAAAATCCATGGAAGAAAAGTCATTTCCAATAGAAACTGGGAGCAAAACCCATGGGAAAAAAATGGAAAAAAGGCAATTCCTGAGAAACTAAGAGCAAAATCCATGGGAAAAAACTATGGGAAAAAATGTCATTTCCAAGAGAAACTGGGAACAAAATCCATGGAAAAAAGGTCATTCCTGAGGGAAACTGGGAGCCAAATTCATGGGAAAAAAATCCATGGAAGAAAAGTCATTTCCAATAGAAACTGGGAGCAAAACCCATGGGAAAAAACTATGGAAAAAAAAGTCATTTCCAAGAGAAACTGGGAACAAAATCCATGGAAAAAAGTTCATTCCTGAGGGTGGCCGAGGCGTTCTGGGAGCTTTTTGGGGAACAAATCCCACTCTGCTCAAACACCAGCCCATAAAAATGTGGAATGCAGCCCCAAAAAATGGGAGAGGGGGGAGGGAAAGGGGACAGGCGTGGCAGTGCCACCCCCGGTGCCAGCGGTGCCACCCCCGGTGCCAGCGGTGCCACCCAGCCCCTCCCGGGACTCACCTGCCACCGCCGCGTCCTCCCGGCAGCTCTCGCGGACCTTCTGGTGGCACACGAAGGCCAGCACGGCCAGCAGGGCCACCACGCACACGGCCAGGGCCACTGTCACCCACAGCGCCACCGCCGGGAACGCCTGGGGCTGGCCTTGCGGGAGGGACGGGAAAGGGCCGGGGTCAGCAGCCGGGAATGCCGGGGAGCCCGCGCCCGGGGGAGCACACATCTGGGGGAGCCCACATCTGGGGGAGCCCACATCTGGGGGAGCCCACATCTGGGGGAGCCCACATCTGGGGTGATCCCATATCCAGGGGGAGCCCACATCTGGGGTGAGCCCACATCCGGGGTGATCCCATATCCGGGGTTATCCCATATCCAGGGTGAGCCCACATCCGGGGCAATCCCATATCCAGGGGGATCCCATACCTGGGGTGATCCCACATCTGGGGTGATCTAACATTGAGGACAACCCCACACCCAGGGTGATTCAAGGTGACCCCACATCCAAGGGGATCCCACACCCAGGGTGATCCAACATTGAAGGTGACCCCACACCCAGGATGATCCCATATCCAGGGGGATCCCATATCTGGGGTGGTCCCATATCTGGGGAGATCCCACATCTGGGGTGATCCCATATCCAGGGGGATCCCATATCCAGGGGGATCCCACATCTGGGGTGATCCCATATCTGGGGTGATCCCATATCTGGGGTGAGCCCATATCCGGGGTGAGCCCATATCCGGGGTGCCACCACGGTCACCTCCTCCAACCCTCCTCGCTGCCACCACGGCCACCTCCCCCAGCCCTCTGTGGTGCCACCACGATCACCTCCCCTCATGCCTCCTGGCTGACTTTGAGTGGCAGTGCCACCATGGTCACCTCCCCAGCCCCATCTGAGTGGCTTTGGGTGCCAGTGCCACCATGGTCATCTCCCCCAATGCCTCCTTGGCTGGTTTTGGGTGACAGTGTCACCTCTCCCAGCCCTCCTGGCTGGCTTTGGGTGCCAGTGTCACCACGGCCACCTCCCCAGCCCTCCTGGCTGTCTCTGGGTGCCAATGCCACCTCCCCAGCCCTCCTGGCTGGCTCTGGGTGTCAGTGCCACCTCCCCAGCCCTCCTGGCTGGCTCTGGGTGTCAGTGCCACCTCCCCAGCCCTCCTGGCTGGCTCTGGGTGCCAATGCCACCTCCCCAGCCCCCCTGGCTGGCTCTGGGTGCCAGTGCCACCTCCCCAGCCCTCCTGGGTGGCTTTGGGTGCCAGTGCCACCATGGTCATCTCCCCCAATGCCTCCTTGGCTGGTTTTGGGTGACAGTGTCACCTCCCCCAGCTCTCCTGGCTGGCTCTGGGTGACAATGCCACCTCCCCAGCCCTCCTGGCTGGCTTTGGGTGTCAGTGCCACCTCCCCAGCCCTCCTGCTGTGGGTGCCAATGCCACCTCCCCAGCCCTCCTGGCTGGCTCTGGGTGACAGTGCCACCTCCCCAGCCCTCCTGGCTGGCTCTGGGTGCCAGTGTCACCTCCCCAGCCCTCCTGGCTGGCTCTGGGTGACAATGCCACCTCCCCCAGCCCTCTTGGCTGGCTTTGGGTGCCAGTGTCACCACGGCCACCTCCCCCAGGCCTCCCAGGTGGCTTTGGGTGCCAGTGCCACCTCCCCCAGCCCTCCTGGCCGGCTCTGGGTGCCAATGCCACCTCCCCAGCCCTCCTGGCTGGCTCTGGGTGCCAGTGCCACCTCCCCAGCCCTCCTGGGTGGCTTTGGGTGGCAGTGCCACCTCCCCAGCCCTCCTGGCTGGCTCTGGGTGCCAGTGCCACCTCCCCTGCTGCCTCCTGGCTGGCTCTGGGTGGCAGTGCCACCTCCCCAGCCCCCCTGTGTGTGTGGCAGTGCCAGGTGCCCGTGCTCACCCGTGATGGTGACGGAGGCGTGGCCGTGCTGGCGCAGCGCGGTGTTGAGCACCAGGCAGGAGTAGGTGACGCCGGGCTCCAGCAGCACCCGCAGGACGCTGCGCACCTCGAACAGCCCCTCCTCGTTGGCCACCTGCCACGTGGTGACGTTGGCGGTCAGGTTGGCACCGTGGCCGTCCTGCCACAGCACGCTGGCCTCGGGGTAGCCGCCGGACGTGTGGCACGTCACCACGGCCACGTCGCCCGGCTTCAGGTCCTTGCTGGGCTCCAGGTGCACACTGGGCTTAGAGTAGGGAGCTGGGGGACAGGGGGACAGGAGTGAGGGTGGGATGGGGAGCGGGGACTGGGATGGGGCTAAAGCCACCCTCAGCTGAGGGTCACTGCTGGCCGAGGTGGCCCTGCAGCCAGGAGCCTCAGCAGGGCACAGATAGCACTGCCCAGGGAATATTTTGGGGACAAGAGGGGACCGGAGCGAGGACTGGGATCAGGAGCAGGGCCAGAAGCCCCAATTGGAATGTGACTAAAGCCACCCTCAGCTGAGGGTCCCCACTCGCTGAGGTGGCCCTGCAGACAGGAGCCTCAGCAGGGCACGGATTGCAGTGCCCAGGGAATATTTTGGGGACAAGGGGGGACCAGAGTGGGGATTGGGATGGGGAGCGGGGCCAGCCAGGACTGGGATGGGGCTAAAGCCACCCTCAGCTGAGGCTCCCCGCCGGCCCAGACGTCCCCGCAGTGGGACCCTCAGAGGATGGCGCTGCCCAGGGAATATTTTGGGGAGGTGCTGCAGGGGACAGGAGCAAGGATTGGGATGGGGAGCTGGGCCAGCCCCAATTGGGACGGGGCTAAAGCCATCCTCAGCTGAGGGTCACTGCCGGCTGAGGTGGCCCTGCAGACAGGAGCCTCAGCAGGGCACAGATTGCAGTGCCCAGGGAATATTTTGGGGACAGGAGAGAGGATTGGGATGGGGAGCGGGGCCAGCCAGGACTGGGATGGGGCTAAACCCATTCTCAGCTGAGGCTCCTCGCTGGCTGAGGTGGCCCCGCAGCCAGGAGGCTCAGCAGGGCACGGATCGCACTGCCCAGGGAATATTTTGGGGACAAGAGGGGACCAGAGTGGGGATTGGGATGGGGAGTTGGCCAGCCAGGATTGGGATGGGCTCTTCCAGCTCCTAAACACATCCTCAGCTGGCCAAGGTGGCCCCTCAGCCAGGAGCCTCAGCAGGACACGGATTGCACTGCCCAGGGAATATTTTGGGGACGTGCAGCAGGGGACAAGGGGGGACTGGAGTGAGGATTGGGATCAGGAGTGGGACCAGCCATGACTGGGATGTGACTAAACCCATCCTCAGCTGAGGGTCACTGCTGGCTGAGGTGGCCCTGCAGACAGGAGCCTCAGCAGGGCACGGATCGCACTGCCCAGGGAATATTTTGGGGACAAGAGGGGACCGGAGCGAGGACTGGGATCAGGAACAGGCCCAGCCAGGATTGGGACGGGGCTAAACCCACCCTCAGCTGAGGCTCCCCGCCAGCCCAGACACCCCCACAGCAGCACCCTCAGCAGATAGCGCTACCAGGGGAACATTTCACATTTCGGGGAGGCTCCCCAACATCCCAGAGCCCCCCGGTGCCCCTCGGGGCGCTCACCCGCCACCTGCAGCGTGAGGGCGGCGCTGTCGTAGTCGCGCACGCGCACGAAGCAGGTGAAGCTGCCCTCGTCGGCGATGCGCACGCGGCGCAGCAGCAGGGACACGTTGCCCAGGGCCAGCTGGTCGTAGAAGAGCGCCGTGCGGTTGGCGTAGCCCCGGCCCTGGTCCTGCAGGAGGTCACGGCCCCCGGAGAAGCCGTGCACCAGGCGCTTGGTGTCCGTCAGCTGCCAGATCAGGCTCAGCTCCGCCACGCTGAAGTTGGCCTCGGGGGAGAAGGAGCAGAGCAAGGTGGCGTCCTGGCCAAACAGGGCCACCACGGGTTCCTCTGGTACCTGGATCTCCATGGCACCTGCGGGAGGGCACGGGGATACGTTGGGATGAGGAGAACCTCAGCTGGATCCCCCACCTGAGAAAAGCTAGATAAAGTCAGGGAATCTCAGAAAAACGGGAAGCTGGACAGGACAAACGCAGATCTGAACCAATGTGGTTAATCAAACGTTCTCCGTTTATTCAAGATAAGGTGGTAGTTTATATAAGCTTCCACATAGTTTACAGAAACAAAGACACTCTGATTGGCAAGCTAACATTGTTTACCTTTTCCTTAAAACAGCCTACACCTTACACTATAAACCTACACTAATTAACACCCAGACAACCCAGTGGTCCCCATCACACCTTAACACTATTTTCTATCTGCGCCACAAGCTCTGAATTTCCAACTGCGTCAGAGGCTTGAAGGCCTCACCAGGCCCAAATCTGAGGCCTAGACTGGAGTAGCTCAAATTTCATAACTCATGTCCTCTTTCTCTCAAAAATGCTGCAACATCTAGAGAATCCCTCCCTCCTGCCTGTGGCAGGGACATGTGGGCAGGTGGCATCAGAACTGTCCCCAGCCATGCCACCCTGATGGAAGTGGGACAATCCCAGACAAACCAGGGGCACCTTCAGCTGCCAGGAACACCCAAACCTGGATAACATCCAAAAAAACCAGGGGATGCCCATGGAAGGGACACGTGGGCAGGTGGCATCTCAGGATTGTCCCCGGCCATGCCACCCTGCTGGAAGGGGGACAGTCCCACATCTGGAACCAAACTGGGGCACCTGCAGCTTCCAGGAGCTGCCGTGGGCACCCAAACGTGGATAACACCCAAGCAATGCCCATGGGAGGGACATGTGGGCAGGTGGCATCAGAACTGTCCCCAGCCATGCCACCCTGATGGAAGTGGGACAATCCCAGACAAACCAGGGCACCTTCAGCTGCCAGGAGCACCCAAACCTGGATAACATCCAAGAACACCAGGGGATGCCCATGGAAGGGACACGTGGGCAGGTGGCATCTCAGGATTGTCCCAGGCCGTGCCACCCTGATGGAAGGGGGACAGTCCCACATCTGGAACCAAACTGGGGCACCTTTGACTGCCAGGAGCTGCCAGGAGCTGCCAGGGGCACCCAAACCTGCTCAGGGACACGGAGCCCGGATTGTCCCCAGGGGGACAGGCCAGCGGGTGGCGGCGGTGGGGACACGGTCCCCAGGAGGAGCCAGCCCTGGCCAGGCTGGCAGCGCTAGGTGGCACCAGTGCTGCAGCACGGTGACAGCCGGGGTGGCACAGCAAATTCCAGCTCATCCCAGTGCCCTGGGAATGATTCCAGCTCATCCCAGTGCCATGGCACGATCCCAGCACATCCCAGTGCCCTGGGAATGATTCCAGCACATCCCAGTGCCATGGGAATGATCCCAGCTCATCCCAGTGCCATGGGAATGATCCCAGCTCATCCCAGTGCCATGGGATGATTCCAGCACATCCCAGTGCCCTGGGAATGATTCCAGCCCCATCCCAGTGCCATGGGATGATTCCAGCTCCATCCCAGTGCCATGGCACGATTCCAGTACATCCCAATGCCATGGGATGATCCCAGCACATCCCAGTGCCCTGGGAATGATTCCAGCACATCCCAGTGCCATGGGAATGATTCCAGTCCCATCCCAGTGCCATGGCACGATCCCAGCACATCCCAGTGCCATGGGAATGATCCCAGCACATCCCAGTGCCCTGGGAATGATTCCAGCTCCATCCCAGTGCCCTGGGAATGATTCCAGCACATCCCAGTGCCATGGCACGATCCCAGCTCATCCCAGTGCCCTGGCATGGTTCCAGCTCCATCTCCAGCTGGGCGCTGGCAGTGTCCCCTGCCAGGAGGTGCCACCTGAGGCTGTCACCCCACGGAGCACCGATCCTGGAGGAACGCCCGGCGGGAGATGCCACTGTGGGGCAGGGCTCCGTGGGGACACGGGTGGCACTGGGGACACCAGCCCCACTCACCTGCCAGGCCCAGCGCCAGGATGAGCAGCGGGAAGGGCATCCTTGGCACGAGAGAAGCCGGGATGAGGGAGCAGGAGCGGGAATCCTGGCGGGAGGATTCTCTCTGCGGAGCCGGAGCTGCGGGAAAACACGAGGAAACGCTGGGAAGGAGGGACACGGAATGAGGGCAGGTAACCAGGCCGGGGATCCCACGGCATTCCTGGGGATCCCATGGCATTCCTGGGGATCCCATGGCATTCCTGGGGATCCCATGGCATTCCCAGGGATCCCATGGCATTCCCAGGGATCCCATGGCATTCCCAGGGATCCCACGGCATTCCTGGGGATCCCACGGCATTCCCAGGGATCCCATGGCATTCCTGGGGATCCCACAGCATTCCCAGGGATCCCACGGCATTCCCAGGGATCCCATGGCATTCCCAGGGATCCCATGGCATTCCCAGGGATCCCATGGCATTCCTGGGAATCCCACAGCATTCCCAGGGATCCCACAGCATTCCCAGGGATCCCATGGCATTCCTGGGGATCCCACAGCATTCCCAGGGATCCCACAGCATTCCCAGGGATCCCATGGCATTCCCAGGGATCCCATGGCATTCCCAGGGATCCCATGGCATTCCCAGGGATCCCACAGCAGCCATTCCCAGGGATCCTACACCACCAATTCCCAGGGATCCCACACCTGCCATTCCCAGAGATCCCACAGCATTCCCAGGGATCCCATGGCATTCCCAGGGATCCCACGGCATTCCCAGGGATCCCACAGCAGCCATTTCCAGGGATCCCACAGCAGCCATTCCCAGGGATCCCACAGTATTCCCAGGGATCTCACAGCAGCCATTCCCAGGGATCCCACAGCATCCCCAGGGATCCCACACCTGCCATTCCCAGGGATCCCGGGGATCCCACAGCAGCCATTCCCGGGGAGCACCACCCCATCAGACACCACGGGGCTGCATTCCCGGCACCGATGGCAGCTCTGGAGGTGGTGGCCCTGCCTCAGGGAATCCACGTGAGCCCCTTCCCTTCCCTTCCCTTCCCTTCCCTTCCCTTCCCTTCCCTTCCCTTCCCTTCCCTTCCCTTCCCTTCCCTTCCCTTCCCTTCCCTTCCCTTCCCTTCCCGTTTCCCCTTGTGCCTCAGTTTCCCCCATTCCCCATGCCTCAGTTTCCCCGTTGTGCCTCAGTTTCCCCATTCCCCATGCCTCAGTTTCCCCTTTGTGCCTCAGTTTCTTCCATTCCCTGTGCACCAGTTTCCCCTTGTGCCTCAGTTTCCCCATTCCCTGTGCCTCAGTTTCCCCGTTGTGCCTCAGTTTCCCCGTTGTGCCTCAGTTTCCCCGTTGTGCCTCAGTTTCCCCTAGTCCCTGACCCCATTTCCTCCTTGTGCCTCAATCCTCCCCCGGCTGAGAGAAGGAACGAGGAGACATCGAGATCGATGGAAAAGGAGTCCCAGGTGGGAGGGGGGAGGAGGTGCCTTGATTTTAGGGCTGAAATCCTCTTGTAAGGCACAGAGAAAAAGATTCTTTTTCCCCTTAACATGTGAAACTATGTGGAGATGAAGGGTCCGAATGAATATTGAGCAAAGATGTTAAAGCAGCTGTGATCCCATGAGAAGTTTAAACAGAGAAAAAGAAAAATGGGATGAGACCCTGCACCCTCAGGAAGAAAAACATAAAGATCTCTGTTCCTAGAGATGAAGATAATTTTAGAGATAGGTAATGAGAAATTTTACCTCTAAACAACACCCCAGAAGTGAACACAGCCCCCAAACAAACTGTGGGAAACCAGAGAAATGTTTTCCTTCCTGCCAAAAAAGTCTCCACATCAACAAGACTTCTCTCCCTAAGTGAGCTAAAGAAAGATTATTTTACAAGTAGGAAACTAGGTAAAAAATTTAAAGTTTATGGGGGTGTCCGGGTCAGCCCCACTCTGCCCCTCGAGCCAAGAGCCAGGCTGAGCTCAGGATTATTTTTAGGCCTGGCTCAAGCTGTGGGCGAGCAGCAGCAACGCCTGACCTGGGGCTCTGCAGGGCTGGGGTGGGCAAAGGTGGGGCACGGCCCCCAAATCCTACTGGGGGTTCGGGGTGTGGGGTTTGGGGTTAGCAAGGGGAGAGGATTCGGGGTGATGACACCTGGCAGGAAAAAGGGATGAGGATTTGGGGTGATACTGGGAAGAAGAAGGGATTTGGGGTGACACTGGGAGAAAAGGATGAGGATTTGGGGTGATACCGGGAAGAAGAAGGGATTTGGGGTGCTACTGGGAGAAAAGGATGAGGATTTGGGGTGATAGTGGGAAGAAGAAGGGATTTGGGATGACACTGGGAGAAAAGGATGAGGATTTGTGGTGATACTGGGAGGAGGAAGGGATTTGGGGTGATGTTAGGAAGGAGGAAGGGATGAGGATTTGGGGTGATACTGAGAGGAGAAAAGGATGAGGATTTGGGGTGATACTGGGAAGAAGAAGGGATTTGGGGTGCTACTGGGAGGAGGAAGGGATTTGGGGTGATTCTAGGAAGGAGGAAGGGATGAGGATTTGGGGTACAATCCTTTGCAGAGGGAAGGGATGAGGATTTGGGGTGACACTGGGAGGAAGAAGGGATGAGGATTTGGGGTACAACACCGGAAAAGAGGAAGGGATGAGGAATTGGGGTACAACACCGGAAAAGAGGAAGGGATGAGGAATTGGGGTACAATCCTTCGCAGAGGGAAGGGATGAGGATTTGGGGTGACACTGGGAGGAAGAAGGGATGAGGATTTGGGGTGCAATACTTGACAGAAGGAAGGGACGAGGACTTGGGGTGATAATGGGAGGAGGATTTGGGGTACAATACCGGAAAGGATGAAGGGATGAGGATTTGGGGTACAATACCGGAAAGGAGGAAGGGATGAGGATTTGGGGCACAACACTTGACAGAAGGAAGGGACGAGGACTGGCTCGGGCTGATCCTGGCCGGGAGGAAGGCGCTGGGACCGGGGGTGCCCCGCGGCCCGCAGGGAGGCCGGGCGGGCTCCCCGTTGTCTCGGCGGGGAAAAGGGGAACCAGCCCTTCCTCCCGGCACCGCGGGGCGCGTCCAGCCCCGGGTACCCCAGAGGGCGCTGCCAGCGGCACTTCCAAGCATCCCGGGGTGCCACCCACCCCCGCACCGACCCGGGGGGACCCCCGAACCCCCCGAACCCCCCGGCCCGGCCCGGGGCAGCCCCATTCATTCCTCGCTCCTTCCCTCGCTCCGTTTCTCCCCCGGAACCCCGCCCGGCGCCGAGCCGCGGCCCCCGAGCGGGCAGGCCCCGCTGCGGCCGGACCGGCCGGACCCGCGCCCCCCGAGCCCCCCCTGAGCCCCCCCGGGCCCCCCGGCACTCACCGGGCCCGCGGCGGAGGCAGCGCGGGCGGCGGGCGGCGGCCCCGGCACGGCTGGATCCGGCCGCTTCCTGCCGGGAGCGGCGCGGGAGGAGCCTGGAGGCACCGGGAGCGAGGGGACTGGGAGCCGGGAATGGGATTGGGGAGCTGGGAATGGGAGAGAGGGGATTGGGGAGCCGGGAATGGGACTGGGGAGCCGGGAATGGGAGAGAGGGGATTGGGGAGCCGGGAATGGGAGAGAGGGGATTGGGGAGCCGGGAATGGGATTGGAGAGCCGGGAATGGGAGAGAGGGGACTGGGGAGCGGGGAATGGGAGCGAGGGGATCGGGGAGCCGGGAATGGGAGAGAGGGGATTGGGGAGCCGGGAATGGGAGAGAGGGGATTGGGGAGCCGGGAATGGGAGCGAGGGGATTGGGGAGCCGGGAATGGGACTGGGGAGCCGGGAATGGGAGCGAGGGGATTGGGGAGCCGGGAATGGGAGAGAGGGGATTGGGGAGCCGGGAATGGGAGAGAGGGGATTGGGGAGCCGGGAATGGGACTGGGGAGCCGAGAATGGGAGCGAGGGGACTGGGGAGCCTGGAGGGGGACAGGGAACGGGGGGATTGGGGAGCCAGGAATGGGGATTGGGGAGCCGGGAATGGGATTGGGGAGCTGGGAATGGGGATTGGGGAGCCGGGAATGGGACTGGGGAGCCAGGAATGGGGATTGGGGAGCCGGGAATGGGATTGGGGAGCTGGGAATGGGGATTGGGGAGCCGGGAATGGGATTGGGGAGCCGGGAATGGGGATTGGGGAGCCGGGAATGGGGATTGGGGAGCCGGGAATGGGATTGGGGAGCTGGGAATGGGGACTGGGGAGCCTGGAGGGGGACAGGGAGCGAGGGGATTGGGGAGCCAGGAATGGGAGCAAGGGGACTGGGGAGCCTGGAGGGGGACGGGGAGTGGGGGGACTGGGGAGCCGGGAATGGGACAAAGAGCGAGGGGACTGGGGAGCCGGGAATGGGATTGGGGAGGCGGGAATGGGATTGGGGAGCCTGAAGAGGCACCAGGAGCTCGGGAATTGGGGAGCTGGGAACGGGTATTGGGGAACCAGGAATGGGGATTGAGGAGCCTGTGGGATCAGGACGCCTGGGGAGCCTGGGAACTGGGGACTGGGGAGCAGTGAGCTGGGGATTGGGGATTGGGGAGCGTGAGGGATTGGGGTGTACAGCGCTGGGGGATTTGGGGTTGACAGAGCCGTAGGGATTGGGGAGCACCAGGCCAGAGGGATTGGGGGTGTTGGGAGGCTGAGGGTTGGGGTACAGGCATTGGGGGGCACTGAGCCAGGGGAACAGGACACCCTGAGCCAGGGATTTGGGGTGCAGGGAGCCAGGGGAACAGGACACCCTGAGCCAGGGATTTGGGGTGCAGGGAGCCAGGGGAACAGGACACCCTGAGGCTGGGGTTTGGGGTGCAGGGAGCCAGGGGAACAGGACACCCTGAGGCTGGGGTTTGGGGTGCAGGGAGCCAGGGGAACAGGACACCCTGAGCCTGGGGTTTGGGGTGCAGGGAGCCAGGGGAACAGGACACCCTGAGCCTGGGGTTTGGGGTGCAGGGAGCCAGGGGAACAGGACACAGCAATGCAGAGGATTGGGGTACACAGAGGCAGGGAATTTTGGGGTGCACAGTGTTGGGGAAACGGGGTGCATGGGACTCAAAGGTGGGACGTGCAGTCCCAAGGGATTGGGGTGCACAGAACCAGGGATTTTGGAGAGCTCAGATTTGGGATTTTGGAGATCTGAAATTCGGGACTTTGGAGATCTCAGATTTGGGATTTTGGAGATCTCAAATTCGGGACTTTGGAGATCTCAGATTTGGGATTTTGGAGATCTCAGGTTTGGGATTTTGGAGATCTCAGATCTGGGATTTTGGAGATCTCAAATTCAGGATGAGGTGCAGGGAACCAGGGACTTTGGGATCTCAAATTTGGGATTTTGGAGCTCTCAGGGTCGGGATTTTGGAGATCTCAAATTTGGGATTTTGGAGCTCTTAGGTTTGGGATTTTGGAGCTCTCAGGTTTGGGATTTTGGAGCTCTCAGATTTGGGATTTTGGAGAGCTCAAATTCGGGATTTTGGATCTCTCAGATTCGGGATTTTGGAGATCTCAGATTTAGGATTTTGGAGATCTCAAATTCAGGATGAGGTGCAGGGAACAAGGGACTTTGGAGATCTCAGATTTGGGATTTTGGAGCTCTCAAGTTTGGGATTTTGGAGCTCTCAGGTTTGGGATTTTGGTGCTCTCAGGTTTGGGATTTTGGAGCTCTCGGATTCGGGATTTTGGAGCTCTCAGGTTCGGGATTTTGGAGCTCTCGGATTCGGGATTTTGGAGCTCTCAGGTTCAGGATTTTGTATCTCTCAATTTCAGGATTTTGGATCTCTCAGATTTGGGATTTTGGAGCTCTCAATTTCAGGATTTTGGAGCTCTCAGGTTTGGGATTTTGGAGCTCTCAGGTTCAGGATTTTGGAGCTCTCAGGTTCAGGGTGAGGTCAGGGAATCAGGCAGGAAGCGGAACCATCTCCCTGGCAGGACAAAAGGCAGCTGGAATTTGCCAGGTGGAGCCCAGGCCGCTTCCCAGGAAAATCCTGGTTAATGATTTCCCTGGGAACACGGGGCTGTCACAGTCTGACATGGGAGGAATTTAGGGAATAAACCTAAATTAACCTCAAATTAGAGGTTCATTTGAGGTTAAAAATCTCAAAAAAAAAAAAAATCTCAAATTTGTTTGGAGAAATCTCAAAAAAAAAAAAAACTCACCTTTTTTTTTGAGAAAAATCTCAATTTTTTTGAGGAAAATCTCTTTTTTTTTTTTTTTTGGAGGGAAAAAGTCTCAAATGTTCAAAATGGATCTCAAATTTGAAAAATCAAAAAATCATTTTCTGGCTGCAGAGCACAGGAAGCTCCTCACCCTTTTAATTACAGGGGAAAGCTGCAGAGCTGAATATGGAAAAGTTAATTTAAAATAAGCCCAGACTTGCTGTATTTAACCATTCTATATTTGCTTTTTGGTTTTTTTGTTGTTGTTGTTTTTGAGTTTTGTTTTTTTTTTTCCTTTCCTGGCAGGCAAGGGAGGATTTTGCAATTCTGTAAACTTGGAGATAAGAAATGTTGATTTAGAAATATTATGGAATAGGATGGATGTTGTTGGAAGAGAAATGGAGTTAGAAAGCACGTTTTAAAAGATGGTTTTATAAATAAGATTAAATGCTTCAGGGAAGTGGAATTATGAAAGATGCAGTAGGGTTTGTGAGGGGTTTTAGATTATTGCTTTTAAGGCATTTATTGTGTGGTGTGGTAAATGTTGACAGGTTAAAAAACATTTCTAGTGTTTTGGGATAAGGAAATAGCTGGGTTTGATTGTGATGGTGTGAATTATAACATCTGGATTACTTTTTTTCTGAGATTGAAAGCGGGATAAATGTATTTATTTTAATAATAAATTAAATAATAAATTTATAATTTTATTTATTTATTTATTTTAAATGGCTGGAACACAGAGTTCCAGGTGCTGCTGATGTCGGGGGCAGCTCTGCAGGTGGGGTCTCACCTGAGCAGGGCACAATTCCCTCCCTCCCCCACTGCTGGCACAGCAAACCTCAGCACCCCACAGGTGGAATCCACGAAAACGTCATCAACCCCCCCTAAAAATACATCAATCCCCCCAAAAAAGACATCAATCCCCCAAAAAAGACATCAAACCCCTCAAAAAAGACATAAATCCCCCACAAAGAGACATAAATACCCCCAAAAGACATCAATCCCCCAAAAAGATATAAATCTCACCCAAAAATACATCAAACCCCTCAAAAAAGACATCAATCCCCCCCAAAAAGACATAAATGCCCCCAAAAAAGACATCAATCCCCCCAAAAAGACATAAATGCCCCCAAAAAAGACATCAATCCTCCCAAAAAAAACATAAATCTCCCCCAAAAATACATCAAACCCTTCCATAGATCCATTTCTCCACAGTATCCGGTGTTGTTTGCAAGGCCATGCTTTGAAACTTGCTTCTGGTTCCATTCTCTCTCAGCAATGTCTGTCCTATCCCATGGCATTTCTAAGTCAGCATTTCTTATCTCAAGGTTTGCACACAGTGTGAGCTTTCTGTCAGGCTTGGAGAATTCCCTACAAACCAATTTCCTGCAGATTTTCCCCCCCAGATTGAAGAAATATGAGACTTTTTCCCCAAAAGGCATCACCCTTGGGTGCTCTGCCACAGATTCACAGAGTCCCACCCATCCCCTGCAGCCAGCCTGGAAGGCAGCAGGAGCCTTCACCTGGCAAATCTGAAATTCCACATTCACCTGGCAAATCTGAAATTCCACATTCACCTGGCAAATCTGAAATTCCAAATTCACCTGGCAAACCTGAAATTCCAAATTCACCTGGCACACCTGAAATTCCACATTCACCTGGCAAATCTGAAATTCCAAATTCACCTGGCAAATCTGAAATTCCGAATTCACCTGGCACACCTGAAATTCCAAATTCACCTGGCAAATCTGAAATTCCACATTCACCTGGCAAATCTGAAATTCTGAATTCACCTGGCAAATCTGAAATTCCAAATTCACCTGGCAAACCTGAAATTCCCAGAAGGGCAGGAAGGAGCCAGAGGTTCCTGCTCCAGTGCCAAAGCACGTGCAGCGTTTTTGATCTCCCAGGAAATTAATTCAGCTCCGAGCAGCGCAGCTATCTGTAAATATCAGCCAGGTATTTTGTTATCAGAGAAAAACCACCAGGCTTTTCTTTTGCCCAGTGTGGCTTTCATCCCTTCAGGGTTTGGGGGAAAAAAGAGCTGCTATCTCCAAAAGCTTTCCTTGAGGTCTTTTCTTCAATAAACTACAAAGCCCATGGTGCTACAACAAATAAACTGCTTTTTGCTGCAGAGCAGGGGCAGCCAGGCAGGACAAACAGCTGGCAGTGCCCACGGGGTCACCACGTCCCCAGTCAAAACCACCCGTGGCTTCGATTTTAGCCCGTGGAAAAAACTGCCAATTTTGTATCAGGAATTACAAGTCACAAGGGTTTGAGTAGTGTGATGTTTGAACTAACACAGGGTGGAAAAGTAGAATTTTGGGATTTTTAGAATGGGGTACAAGGGGGTACAAGATGGAGGGATTTGGGTGTGTCCTGGCTTTTTTCTCCTTCGTCTTGTCCTCCATGTCTTGGTGCGATGTGACACTTTTCTGTTGGTTTAAGGTAGAGTTTCACAGTCTAACACAGATGATGGGAATTGGTAATAAATTGTAAGCACAGACACGTAGTTTTGAGTCTATGAGGTGGGAGCCACCTGAGGCAGATGGCCATGGCTTCCTTTCTGACAGAGCTCAGCAGGTCAGAGAAAGAATGTTTAGACAAGGGAAAATAACCTCGAGAACACCATCAGGAGCTTTCCAGACTCCTTTGGCTGCTGGGGCGAAGGGAAGCAAAGACTCTGTATGATCTCGGGGTCACCCTGACCTTCTGAACCCCAAGACATCAACATGTGTGGGGTGCCCCCGTCTGTGGGCACAGCAGAGCTGCACACGCCTGGAGGCCTCACCCGACACTTTGGTTCACCTGAGAGTCACCTGGAGGTGGCCAAGTGCTAAAGCAGGGCTGCTCCATGGACACACGGACACGGGACACAGGGACACACGGACACGGGACACACGGACACATGGACACAGGGATACAGGGATACAGGGACACATGGACACAGGGACACAGGGACACATGGACACAGGGACACACGGACACACAGGGACACATGGACACAGGGACACACAGGGACACAGGGACACACGGACACACGGACACATGGACACAGGGACACACGGACACAGGGACACATGGACACAGGGAGACATGGACACACAGGGACACAGGGACACACAGACACACGGACACAGGGACACATGGACACAAGGACACAGGGACACGCAGACACACGGACACACGGACACACAGACACACAGACACAGGGATACACAGACACAGGGACACAGGGATACAGGGACACATGGACACATGGACACAGGGACACATGGACACATGGACACAGGGATACAGGGACACATGGACACACGGACACAGGGACACAGGGACACACAGACACATGGACACAGGGACACATGGACACATGGACACAGGGATACAGGGACACATGGACACACGGACACATGGACACAGGGACACATGGACACACAGACACAGGGATACAGGGACACATGGACACAGGGACACACGGACACATGGACACAGGGACACAGGGACACAGGGACACACGGACACAGGGACACAGGGACACAGGACACAGGGCTACACAGACACAGGGACACGGGGACACACGGACACACGGACACACAGGGACACAGGGACACAGGGACACACAGACACACAGGGACACACGGACACATGGACACATGGACACAGGGATACAGGGACACATGGACACATGGACACAGGGATACAGGGACACACAGGGACACAGGGACACACAGACACAGGGACATACGGACACACAGGGACACACGGACACACAGACACACAGGGACACACGGACACACAGGGACACACGGACACACGGACACAGCCACTCCCCAGCCTTTCCCAGCCCTGCCTCTCACTCTTGGCAGCCCAGAGCTGCTTCTCTTCCCCCCAGGCCGAGCTTCTCCCTCCAGGGTCCCCTTTAAAACAATCCTTTGCTCTTCTTTAAGTTTACCGTGCCCATTTATCATTTCAGAGGTTGAAAGAATTATCTGGGGTGTGTATTCCATTTGACATCTGTTAGAGATGGGGCAGTTATCTTCTGTTAATTGGGAAGTTTTCTTTATCTCCTCCACAGCCCATCTGCCCTCTGGAAAATATCTTCCGTTAATGGGCCATTATTTATTAATTATCTCATGTTAATGGTCATTAATTATTAATTATCTTCTGTTCATGGGCCATTAATTATTAATTATCTTCTGTTAAGAGGCCACTGAGTGTCCCTGCATGGCTGAGAAAATTCCATCATCCCACTGGGAGATGCTCAGGGGAGGAGCCAAACATTCCTACCTGGATATAATCTGAGATTTTGGGACACCACAGCAGCCTTTGTCCCCTGCATTCCCAGAGGAGCAGCTTTGTGCCCCACTGCATTCCCAGAGGAGCAGCTTTCTTCCCACTGCATTCCCAGAGGAGCAGCTTTCTCCCCACTGCATTCCCAGAGGAGCAGCTTTGTGCCCCACTGCATTCCCAGAGGAGCAGCTTTGTGCCCCACTGCATTCCCAGAGGAGCAGCTTTCTTCCTTCCCCACTGCATTCCCAGAGGAGCCCAGGCCCATCTCCCCCAGCCCTGGAGCTCCAGAGGAAAACTCCCCCCTTGTGCAGGATCCTGCTCCAGCAGAAGCACAGCTGGCACTGCAGGAGGGCTGAGCCACCCTGGGATGGGACTGCTGCCACCTCCCTGACCCACAGGCTGCCAGGGCTGCTCTGACTCTGGTACTGCTTTGTTTTCTTTTTTTTGTACTATTGCATTTGTATTTTTAATTTTCCTAGCAAAGAACTGTTATTCCTGCTGCCATATCTTTGCCTGAGAACCCCTTAATTTCAAAATGATAACAATTCAGAGGGAATTTTCCATTTCCATTTTCCATTTCAAGGTAGTCTCCCACCTTCCTTAGCAGACACCTGTTTTTTCGAACCAAAACAATACAAAACAATAATCTTCCCCCAAAATTTATGATCTCCCCCCACCCCCCGCCCAGTTCTGCTTTCTAAAAGCACATGGGAAGGTTTCAGCCTTTCCACTGAGGCTGTTTCATTCCTGCGCTCGTGCTTCCCTAAAAGTGTAATTCTAACAACTTTAATTGTACATTATTTTCTCTCTGAATTGCCCCCATGGATAATTTATCTTCTCTTATTGTAGCAGGAGGGAGCACAATCTTATCTTTCAGCTCCAGCAAGGCTGACAATTTCCTATCTTCTGATGCCTTCTGCTCTTCACTGTGTTGGGGCTTTGTTAGAGAGTTGATTAAACCAAAATTGCTTTTTTTTTCCCTGCAATTTTGCTGCAATCTCACCCAGAAATGCCCAAAGAATCACAGTCATCTTTCACAATGCTTCTGTGTTCCCTGCTATAAAAGTCTCTCCTGCCCAGGCTGGAGCATTCAGCACCAGCTGTAATGTTTGGCATCAATTAAACCTCCCCTCCTGTCACTCCTCTGAGCTTTAGGAGGTGAAATAGTTGGGATATTCAGCCCAGTTTGGTCACTCACTCTTGTTCATTTTCTCCTGTTGATAAAAGAATCTTCTCCTCCTAAATTGCTTTTCTTTTACTGTGTGCATCCAGCTCTTCCCACTGCAATTTCCTCAGCTTGTTTCTCAGGAGGCTGAAGGTTCCCCAGTGCACACTAAAATCCCCAATTCTCCCAATTTCACCCATTTCCGTGCCTTAGTGGCACACAGAACTGTGAAATATCCCCAGTTAGAAGGATCAGCAAAGCCCAGGTGCTGGCCCGGCACATGACACCCCAAAATGTGGTGCCTATCTAACCCTGCCTCCACTTTTGGGGAGTTCTAACAATGATTTTGGGCTGGCCTAGATGACTTTGGGGTTCTGGTAACCTCCAGCCAGTGGGAGAAGGTTTTAGGATGTGGGGTGTGCATCACACCTCAATCTTGGGACAGTTTGCAGCCCACCCGTGTCCTTGCAGATCCCAACAAGATGAAAATGGCTATTTCCCTGTCTGGAAGCCCAAATTAGGCCAGATTCGGCAAATTCCAGCTCAAACCAAGAACAGCTCCCTGGGGCTGGGCCTACCCGAGTGACAGCAGAGGATGGGTGGTGGGGGGTGGGTGGGGTCCCAGGGAAAGCTGCTCCTGGCCATTAAAATCCACCAGTGCCCCCCTGACTGGGCCCTGCTCTTCCTCATCGCTGGGGTTTGTTTTCGGTGTCACCCTCCCGAGGGAGGAGGGAGCCTCAGGTTTTATTAAATCACATTTGTTGCATCACTGGCTGAAGGATGTGCCCCAGGGCAGCAGAGAACGATGATCAGAGTGAGCCTGGGGTCAGAAGCACCCCTGGCTAATGCAGGCTAGGAAAATTATCATTTCTAAGCCCAGCTGATAGCGCCCATTTGGATTTAGCTGCCGAAGGATGAGCTGCAGGGGCTGGGGAAAATAAACATCCCCCACAAGAGATGTGAGAAGCAGCACGGGGCTGCTGCTGCCAGCTCGGCAGTGACCTCCTGGCTGTCCCCTCTGTCACTGCCACACTGATCGCAGCTCATTGTCTTCATTTCATGTTAATCACTGCTCTTTAGGCTGATGGATTATCGGCCTTTCTGCCTGGCTGCCCTCGCCCTGCGGCGCCTGGGGCTGCTCAGCTGGGCTATTCCAGCACCGATCCCATCGATGGCTGGGACACGGAGCTGTCCCCTGTCCCCAAACACCCCACAGTGACCCTTAGGGACACACACCTTGTGGGACAGGAGCCAGGAGGGGATCCTGGTGCTCAGGGGTGGCAACGACAGCACAGATCCCATCGATGGCTGGGGCAGAGCACTGTCCCCTGTCCCCAAACCAGCCCTGGGCACCCCACAGTGACCCCACACTGTGTGGGACCAGAGCCATGAGCCACGAGGGAATCATGGAATCACAGAATGGGCTGAAGGAAGGGACCCATTGGGATCATCAGCCCAAGCCCTGGCCCTGCCCAGACTGATGACTGGGGCATGGAGCTGTCCCCAAGCCCCAAACCAGCCCTGGGCACCCCAACAATCCCACAGCCTCGGGGCTGTGCTCATTCCCTGGGGAGCCTGGGCAGTGTCCAGCACCCTCTGGGGAAGAATCTCCCACCTGACCCTCCCTGGCACAGCTCCAGCCGTTCCCTGAGGCCTGTCCTGGGTCAGGGGAGTGAAGAGCGGGTCCCTGCCCCTCCACTGCCCCTCAGGAGGGTGGCACAGGGAGGTGTCCCCTCCGCTTCCCCTTCTCCAGGCTGAGCAAACCAAGTGCCCAGACTAGCAGGGTGGCATGTCCAAGTACATCCCTGAGGAAAACAGCTCATTGAGGTGGCCTGGATGTAACCAACAGGGAAGCCCCAGCTCTGCTACCTCCTGAGCAAACTGGTGCCCAGTGACAACTCCTGGGCCACTGCAGCCATGGGTAGCACTCCCACCCATGGGCATGAGAACCCTTGCAAGCTCAGCCCAGGGCTGCCCCTGGCTTGTTCTGGGCTCCTGCTGGTCTCTAGTTTAGCCCCAGCTGTCCCTGCAGCTCTGGGCCCTGGATTGATTTCCCTGGATTGATTTCCCAGGAGCTCAGGTCTGGTTTGTGCCCCTGGATGTGCCCAGGGATCTCCTGGCTCTGTCCAGCCCCAGGTGCCCTTGCTGGGATTGATCTTGAGCTATGGAGGACTGGTATTTCCAGCCTATCTTGGGCAGCATGTGGGGACTTCTGGCTGCTCTCCTTTCCTGACAGCCGCAGCATTGTTCCTTTCCTTTTTCCTTTTTCCTTTTCCCTTTTTCCTTTTTCCTTTTTCCTTTTCCTCCTTGCTGCCCCACAAGGACACCCCGTGCCCCAAGCCACACCCCAGGCCACTAAGATGCCACAGGAGCAGCCCGAGTGTCCCGTGGGGAGCCCCGCAGGACACGGGGCTGTCCCTGCAGCCACCACAAGAGCCCAAATCCCTGCTGGTTTTGGGGAGGAGCCCAGCTGCAGGCAGTGCCCAACCCTGTGCTAATCCAGGGGTGCCACCTGCCGGATCAGCCACATCCTGAAAATTCCTCCAGATGTTCCAAGTTTCCCCCCCTGTGCCTTCCCGGAGACCCTCACTGGCACTCAGGGGCAAGCTGGGGTGTAGTAAAGCCACCCGTGGCCGGGAGGAGCTGCTCCCAACAAAAGTTATGCCTTCCCTCAGGGTAAGGAGGTCAGGGAATGGCTGAGTTATTGAACTCCATTCCCTAAAAACTGGGTGGAGAAAAACATTACAGTGTGAAGAATTTGCCTTCAATAGAGACGAATAATTTCGGGCTGGTCAGAGAGGAGGGAGGAGGGAAAGCAGTTTGATTTGTGTCCCTCTTGCTCCTTCCCTGCAGAAAATAAGGTCAGGCAAACTCCAGCTGTCTGTTGTAACAGCTGATGTCAGCCCTGCTGAGATTCCTGAGTGGTGTGTGCGTTCCAAACCAGCCTGCCCCAAATCACCCTCGGCTCATTTTGCACCGAAAGCCATTTCTGGGAGCGGGGCAGGAGGGGCAGAACCCAACCCAGCTGCCGTTCCCTGCAGGACTGGGAAGTGGCAACTCGGCTTTCTGGACATCTACATTGTTTTTTATGACTACCCTAAGATCTTTAATTTTTTTTTCTTTTTTTTCGGGGGGGAATTTGGGGTTTTTTTTTTAGCATGTCTCTGTGTGATTTTTACAAGCTCTCCCTTCTCTCCCTTCTCAGAGCTCGGGGGTTTTGTTCAGTTTCATTTTTCCCTGGCTGTTTAGGAGGAGAACCGAAGGGCTCACCTGTGCAGCAGGGTGTGAAGGAGGCCTCGGTGGAGCCTCACCCCGATGTTATCTCACGGGGTTAATGTCGCTCTCCGGCTGCCACGGTGCCTCTGGGGAGATGAATAGCCATGAATCAGGTCGCAGGTACCTTTTGGGATCGCTGTTTTCCTGGCAAGCGGCCCTGTGGGAGCATTATCTGATGTTATCCAGGGTTTCTCAGCCCTGAGAGCAGCTGCAAAAGAGGGGGTTTGTGCTAGACTCTGTTTCCTGCTCTGCCCTGGCCCTGAACACATTCAAAAGAAGGTGAGTCCATGTGAGGAGAGCAAAGAAATTCTTCCCTGAGATGGTGGGGAGGCTCTGGGGTGGAATTCCTGGATCCCTGGAAGTGTCCCAGGCCAGGCTTAACGAGGCTTGGGGTGGAATGGGATGATCCTTGAAACCCTTTCCATCCTGTGGAAGCTTTCAAGTGCCAAAACACATCACTAAACAAATCAAAATAACAGGGATCTCTAAAATACTCACAGTTGCAAGAAGACAAGCTCCAAATTCCCCCACAAAATAAGGAGGATGCCTCCGTGCTGCTCTCTGAGAACTGAAACTCTCCCAAATTTCCGGCTGATTACGGGGTATTTTTTGCTTCCTCTTTACTCATCTCACTTCCAAGATTTTCTGTCTTCCTCATTCTGAAGGAATAAGCAGAGAATAATCAAAACTGAGACGCCCTCCAGGTAAAAACATGGGTCTTGATTGAAGGGAAAAGGCAGGGATTGGGGAACTTTGCCACACCTGAGTTTTCCCTGGCATTCTGAGGCCAGGAATCACCATCCCCACACCAGGCAAACACATCACCCTGCTCACACTCCATCTGCTGCAATCCCAGGGTTTTCTTCACCACTGAGCCACCCTGCTGGATCTAAGGCTGGAAAATCCCCTTTTCCTGCAGAACTCCAGTTGTAAGAGGATTCCCTCATCCATGGAATAACAAGAGGGTTTTTTTTGGCCACAGTTGATATGGCTGGATACCTGAGTGAGTGCTTTGTTATAAATTTTAGGGATTTGTAGGAACTCTGTGCTCCAAGAGACTTGGGATCAGACCCATGAGGACATCTCCTGGCCATGGGGACCTCCTGCTCTGGTTTCTTGTGCTGGATGATCACAAATCCATGGATCAGCTTTGTTCTCCAGTGGAGAAACCTTCCAGGGGTGCTCCAGCTGCCAGCAGGGCTTGTCCCCAGGGCAGAAGCAGAGTGTGGAAAATGCATATTTTATGATTGGCTTTTCGTAAATATTACAATGAATATTATTTGTGTAATGATAGAAAGTTATGCTGTATTAATTCTCTTAAGTAGTGTGTTAAATATAGTTTTAGGTTCCAACATAATGTTAAAATAGAGACTGTGTATGTGGGGGAAGTTTTTTTTTTAGGAATGAGATACTTGCTTTGAGGAGCACCTAAATCTTCCAGAGGAGAGGAATTTATGGCTTCTTATCAGAAGAAACTAATTTCTTCAGGCCTTGCTCAGACTCGAAGACACCAGGGGATTAAAGGAAACAGTTGACATACAACAGACAGAGTATCTTGTTTTAAATAAAATGTATGCATAACCATGAAGGATGTATGAATATGCAACAAGTGTATTGTTTTAAGGGTGATTTTTGGGACTTAGTGTCCGAGAGCATCCGGAAGTCCGTAATTCTTGGCTTTTTATTGTCTTGCAATTTTGCTAACTCTAAACTTTATTACTCGAATTGTATTATTATTTTTATAACCATTTTATTATTATTAAACTTTTAAAATTTTAAAAACCAAGTGACCGGCGTTTTTCACAAGAGGAACACAAGTGACAGCGGAGTTATGCAACTGTGGAGAGAAACTCTGAGCTGGTGAGAGAGGAGGGGAAAAAATTCCTCCTGCTAAGTTGGGCTGGGGCCTGTGGCAGCGTGAGTCACCCAGAGCTGCCATGGTTACGGAGCGAGGATTGCTGAGCAGCTCCAGAGCTGCTCCCAGCGCTGCTCACTCCTTCCAAACTTGGAAAACAGCACTGGAGGTAAGGCCTAATAGCGAGTGGGAGTCTGCAAGGAGCAGAGTTACAGCGAAATCCTGGGAAAACGGCGGGCAAATGTCGGAATCTGAGGTATTATTGATGATTCTGAGATTGTAGAAAGTCTCTGTCTTTCTGCCCTGTTGCCAAAGAAACCATAATTTGTCTGTGCTGGTTTCAAGGTTGTTTATTCTGTTTATCTCTAACATGTTCTGCTGCCCTGCCGCAGCTCTGTCCTGCAGGGCAGCGTGTGGGGCTCTGCCCTCAGTGGGATGGTACAAACATTAAATACCACAAACTACCTGTGCTGGATTTACAATAACGTGCCAATATCTGTCACCTACGTTGGACAGTGTGTCCCCAGCCTGAACCAACAGAAAAATGCCAACACCACAGTGAAACATGGAGGGCATGAAGAAGGAGAAAAAGGACAAGGCACACCCAATTTCCTCCATCTTGTCCCCTTTGGACCCCTAATCTAGAATCCTAAAATTTTACTTTTGCACCCGTGCCACACTAATTATTACTCATATCAAACACTCAGAGCTGGTAATTCATGCTGTAAAATTGAAAACTCTTTTCCATGGACAGAGATCACAGACAGTGTCTGTGGGGGCTCTGTCCAGGGGGGTTCCTGACCCCTGCCAGGGTCCCAGACCTGCCGGGGCAGCCAGAGGGAAGCCCTGGATTCCCACAGGCAAAGAGCAGCGTGAGGGGCAGTGCTGGGTAAAACTGCATTTCTGGGTCTCTGTTCCCCTTTTTGTCTGGTTTGCAAGGGCTGCTGTCAGGGCTGTTCCACACAGAGGGGAATAAAAGAGCCACGGTGAGAAAAAGCAGGGTAGTGTCACACAGATGAATCAGCTGGCACCAACAGTGAGTCATGGAAACGCACCGTGGAAATTCTCCAGCGCAGTGGAATCTCTGAGCACATGGAAGTTGGCATCCCTGGGGAGCCAGGGGGAGCCAGGATGACGTGGAGCATCAAAAAAACTGCTGCTCCTCACGGGTGACCTCGCCCCTGCCATCCTCAGCCAAGTGCTGAAGTGCTCAGGCAGGGATTTCAGCAGGGTTTTCATGGAAAAAGTGTGCCTGGTCCTTGCTTTCAGTGACTCACAGCAGCAATAAAAACATGTGAAGTGTGTTTGCTGATGGGCAGCTGAGACCGACCTGGGCAGGGTGAAGGAGGAGGGAGACAAAGTCAAGAAACCAGGACAGTTTGGGCTGTCCCCACCCATTATTTCCCAGCCCACCCCACTTTGGGCACGCTGGTGACACAGAGCTCTGCAGAAAGCTGAAAATCTGATCCTGAGGATTTTCTGCTGGTTTTTCCCCCAGTCTCCTTCTCTGCTGGTCTGTTCCACGATCTCCTACAACTCTCATGTCTTCCCACCATCAGCTGGGCTTAAGGGCACAGAACAAAGCAAAATCAAGCAGCAAATCTGACCTGGCATCTGTGATTTATAACAGGAAAATAGAGAAAAGCCACCCAGAGCTCACCAGCAGCTGATTTCCAGCGTGCCTGGCTTGTCCAGTCATCCAGGAGTGAGTTTTTGTGCTCTTTGCCCACAACTCCATGGCTAACATGGAGTTACACCTTTGCTTCATGCCGCCTTGGTTTCCTACTTGTGCAAAAATGACACAGCCCTTGAAAAATCTTTTGTATGGAAGCATAGAAGTGATGGATGGAATGGTGTTTAAAATTATATCGGTGTTTTGTGGGTGCGAGAACCTTAAGCTGAACAATTTGGGGTGGAATTGTGTTCCTCTGACACGCTGCAGCCGCTGCAGAATGGCACAGAAACTCCTGAAGTGAGTATGAACAGGGCCAAATACCAGCTCTTACCTTGTACTCACCAGTGTTGTAAGCCCATGAAGAACAGAAGTGAGGAGGAGTGTGGTGCTTCGCATATCCCAGCCAGAGGGGCTCCACCATGGTGTCTCTGAGGGGATGGATCCCTCAGGTGGGCTGTGCCATGGTGTCTCTGAGGGGATGGATCCTTCAGGCAGGCTGTGCCATGGTGTTTCTGAGGGGATGATGGATCCCTCAGGTGGGTTCTGCCATGGTGTTTCTGAGGGGATGGATCCCTCAGGTGGGCTCTGCCATGGCAGCTCTGAGGGTATGGATCCCTCAGGCCGGCTCTGCCATGGACGCCCTGAGGAGAAGATTCCTCAGCTGGGCTCTGCCATGGTGTTTCTGAGGGGATGGATCCCTCAGGTGGGCTCTGCCATGGCGTCTCTGAGGGGATGGATGCCTCAGGCGGGCCCTGCCATGGTGTCTCTGAGGGGATGGATCCCTCAGTCGGGCTCTGCCATGGCGTCTCTGAGGGGATGATGGATCCCTCAGGGGGGCTCTGCCATGGCAGGTCTGAGGGAATGGATCCCTCAGGTGGGCTCTGCCATGGTGTCCCTGAAGGGAGGAGGCTGCTTCAGGCAGGCTCTGCCATGACGTCTCTGAGGGGATAGATGCCTCAGGCGGGCTCCGCCATGGTGTTTCTGAGGGGATGATGGATCCCTCAGGGGGGCTCTGCCATGGTGTCTCTGAGGGGATGGATCCCTCAGTCGGGCTCTGCCATGAAAGCCCTCACTCAGGGACAGCTACCTCAGGTGGGCTCTGCCATGGCGCCGTCTTTGTCCCTGAGGGAGGGAGGATGCCTCGGTGGGCTCTGCCATGGCGCTTGCAGGGACTAATCCCTCAGGAGGGCTCTGCCATCTTGCCCTCAGTGCCCCTGAGGAGACAGATTCCAAATCTCCACCATGGCACCCTCAGTGCCCCGGAGGGGACAGATTCCAAATCTCCACCATGGCACCCTCAGTGCCCCGGAGGGGACAGATTCCAAATCTCCTCCATGGCACCCTCAGTGCCCCTGAGGGGACAGATTCTTCAGGTGGGCTCTGCCACGGTGCCTCTGGGGGGACATATCCTTGGGAAGGGGCTACGCCATCCCACTCTAAATGCTCCTGGCGGGAAGCTGCCTCAGGTGGGCTCTGCCATGGTAAATCTGAAGGGACGTTTCCCTCCGGTGGGCTCCGCCATGGTAAATCTGAAGGGACGTTTCCCTCAGGCGGGCTCCGCCATGGTAAATCTGAAGGGACATTTCCCTCAGGCGGGCTCCGCCATCGGGACCCTGAAGGGACGTTTCCCTCAGGCGGGCTCCGCCATGGTAAATCTGAAGGGACGTTTCCCTCAGGCGGACTCCACCATCGGGACCCTGAAGGGACGTTTCCCTCAGGTGGGCTCCGCCATGGTAAATCTGAAGGGACGCTTCCCTCAGGCGGGCTCCGCCATCGGGACTCTGAAGGGACGTTTCCCTCAGGCGGACTCCCCCATGGTAACTCTGAAGGGACGTTTCCCTCGGGCGGACTCCGCCATGGTAAATCCGAAGGGACGTTTCCCTGAGGCGGGCTCCGCCATGGTAAATCTGAAGGGACGTTTCCCTCAGGCGGGCTCCGTCATCGGGACCCTGAAGGGACGTTTCCCTCAGGCGGACTCCGCCGTCGGGGCCCTGAAGGGACGTTTCCCTCAGGAGGGCTCCGCCATGGTAAATCTGAAGGGACGTTTCCCTCAGGCGGGCTCCGCCATCGGGACTCTGAAGGGACGTTTCCCTCAGGCAGGCTCCGCGGGACGTTTCCCTCAGGTGGGCTCCGCCATGGTAAATCTGAAGGGACGTTTCCCTCAGGCGGGCTCCGCCATTGCGCTCAAGGAAAGCTGCCTCGGGCAGCCTCCGCCATGGCGGCCCTGAGGGCACGGCAGAAGGGGAGAAGGGGCAGCTCCCCGCCGCCGGGGCGCCCCTGTCCCACCGCCAGCTCGGGAGCTCGGCAAGGAAGAAAAGCCCCGGCACGGACCGGCCGCACGGGGCCAACATGGCGGCGAGGGGCGGGCGCTGGCACCGCCCGGCCCCTCCCGGCGGCGGCGCCCCCCGCCCCGGCGGCTCTCGCGAGAGCGGCGGCGCTGCGGTAGGAGGTCGGCGGAGAAGGACGGACGGAGCCGCCGCCGCTCCCGCCGCCGCCTCAGCGCCTCGCCTTCCTCCTCCTCCTGCCCCTGCCTCGGCAAGATGCCGCGCTCCGGGCCGCTCCCCGCCGCCTTCTCGCTGCTGCTGGCGACGGCCGCGCTGCTGCCGGGCCCGGCCGCGGCGCAGAACGGTGAGCGAGGGCGGCGGCGGCGGGGGGAGCGGGGGGGCCGCGTTGCTATGGCGGCGGGTGCGCTGTGGGCAACCCCGCGGGTGGGGGGCGACCCCGGGTTTGGGGGGAATCCCTGGAGATTTGGGGCCCCTCAGGGGAAGGGGGAAGGAGGAGAAAAGTGGGGGGGGACAGGCTCGGCCCCCCCCCCGGTTCCTCCTGGGGCGCCTCGTGCCGCCGGTAAAATGGAACATCTCCTCATCTCCTCCCGCCTACTGAACCTGCATCTGCCGGGCCGCCTTAAATCATTTATAATGCAATAAAGCCCGTAGTTCCTTAGCAACTGGAGAGGTCCTTCTGATAGGAGAGTAAAAGAAGGAATTAAGGGGAAAAAAAAGAGAAGAAAAAAAGAAACAACCAACCCACCACACCCCAAGCCTTCTCCGTTCCTTGTAGGCTAGCGTGAGCTAAATCCAGCGCGGCTGCCTCCTCCCCGGCGAGTTCGCAGCCAAGTGCATGACAATTAGTGGCAGAGCGGAGCGGGGCCAAGAGGCTGCTCCAGCCGAGCCTCCTGCTCCAGGGAAATCCCGCAGCGCCGGGGAAAATGCCTCTGTGCTCCCGGAGATGGAGCTGCTCCCGGGGATGGAGATGGAGCTGCTCCCGGGGGGATGGAGATGGAGCTGCTCCCGGGGGGATGGAGATGGAGCTGCTCCCGGGGATGGAGATGGAGCTGCTCCCGGGGAGATGGAGATGGAGCTGCTCCGGGGGGATGGAGGTGCTCCCGGGGATGGAGATGGAGCTGCTCTCGCTGCAGCATCATGGTCAGCACTGCTCGGGCCTGGGGAGCCGGCAGGGGCAGGGAACTGAGCTGGCAGGAGGAGCCGCTGGGAAAACCTGCCCAGGAGGAAGGGCTGCCTCTCTCACACGCCAATTCCACGCTAGTTTCACCATTTCGTCCTCCTTTCTCTCTCCTTCCTTTCTGCTCTACTGATAATATTCAGTCCTAGAGTTTTCCGGCTGTTGAGGTCCTTGGCTCTTTGCGCCGCCGGGAGAATGTCACAGCCTGGTTTGGGCTGGAAGGGACCTTAGAGCCCATCCCACCTGCCAGGGACAGGGACATCTTCCACCAGGCCAGCACTGAGCCTCTCAGGGTGTTTTTCAGTCATATCTAGATGGGAAAAATACTGTCCTGGAGATCCCAGGTGAGAGTTATTCCCCGAGCACGTGCGGATTTTGCAGCGTGAAGCCAGCAGCGAGCCTCGTGTCTCTGTTAACCCGAGTTTGGCATCTGGAGGCTCTGCAGAGTGAGGCAGTCTGGGCAAACCCTGCTGGAGCCGTGTGGGATTCAGGGATCCGGGAAGGGGCTGGATTGTGGATTAAATTTGGTTCTGTAGCACCGCTGAGTTCCCAGAGAAATTCCAGCCTGGGGAGGGAAGGAGTTAAATGGAAATGGGTCGCGTGTTCCGTGCTGGGAAGGTGTCAAGTGCCGGCAGCTGGGATGACAATCCCGAGTGGCTGCGGGACGCTGCAAACATTTGTATGGCAGCACTTAGGGGTCTGGAGGCCAGCGATAAAGGGAATTTTGGGGAGAGCTGCAAAGGGGCAAAGGATCTTAGCGTGAGGGGGGATTGCAGCCCGCTGCTGTGTCCTGGAAGCTGAATAATTGTTATTTTGAATGAAGTGGTGAGGGAGAGTTTCTGTATTGCTCTGGGAGCTCACACAGGTGAGTGAAAATCTGTTTGGGAAGGGTTGGAGCACCCCAAGCCAGGTGAAAGGTTGAGATCTTTGTGACTTAAGGTTTATTGCTGCCCTAGTTTTAATGTAAAAAGGCCCTGCTGCAGGGGAGCTGGGGTGTTTTCAGCAAATAATGGCCCGTGGGGAGCTTCCTGCAACAGAACAATTCCTCTTTGGGTGGAGAACAGGTCCGGCGTTTCCTGCATTGTGGCTGTTCTTAAGATCTCCTTTGAAAACGCTTCTCACCTCTGGGTGTGTGCTGTGAGGGGCAGGGGAGGATCCCAGAGGGCAGCAATTTGTTATCTTTTATTGATGTGCAACCTTCGGAGCGATGGAAGGTGAAAAGTCCAAGGCAGGGTGGTGGAGGAATGGCCACGGGGCTGTTGGAACTCACCTGCAGCAGAAAATCCCCATTGCAATGCTGAGTGTTTGTGGGGAAACAAAAAACAAAAAGCTTTTTTCCAACCTCTGACAGCAGATCTGCTGAATTCCCAGTTATTTTTCCAGACTTAATGCAATCCAGAACATTTGGAGTCAGGCTCACTATGGATTTAAGCTTGCTAAAACTGGGAGGAGAGTTTTGCTTTGGAAGGTTTTACTTTGAAAGGTCTTTATTTTGAGGGTTTTATTTTTCAGGCGGCTTTATTTTGAAAGCTTTGCATAAACACCTTGAGATCTCAGGGAAATGTGGCAGGAATTGAACTGTTCCTGCATATTCTGCTGGGAAAATGCTCAGTTTCTGCTCAGGGCTTGCATCCAGAGCAGAGTTCTGATGGAACAGGGGGAGAGATGGGGAAGGATGAAGAGAAGAGCTGGAAAAAGCCAGTCAGGAATATCTGTGTTTAACCTGCACTTCCTCAGGGCAGCTGTTGGAAAATCCCTTTAATGCTTCCAAGCAGGAGGGGAGGAAAACACGACTTTTCCATCATTGTTTCACCTTTGAAATATCTTTATTTCCAAACAAGCAGCTGGAAAAGCAAAGGCTTCAGTGCAGTGATAATTCCACCCCAGAGTGGATTTAAAGGTTGTTTTATTGTCTAAAATTGCTGCTGGGGCTGCCCCAGTCTGGGAAATCTGCAGTGGTTTTTTAGCACAGCAACACAAGGGTTGGCGTGGGAGCAAGCTAAAGTGCAGAGAATTCTTCACCCTAAAATTGCTTGGGTTGTTCTGAGCTGGGCATGAGGGTAAATAAAACCACATTAATTCAGGTGGTGCTTGTTTAGTTCATCCTCTGCATGGATGGAGAAGGAACTAGCTGGCTAAAACCAGAATATGGATTTTCTGTTGGCAGAAACCAGCATAAAACCAGCAATAAATCAGGAAAATCATCTAAGATCACCCTGAATTCTGAAAATGAATTTCTTCTTGAAGGAGCCAGTGAAAAACTTTGCTTTTATACTTGATTGTGCCTGCTGAGCCTCAGCGCCTGAGCTCTGCTGTGCCTTTTCCTGGTGCCCAGATAAATGTGAGCATTTTTGGAGCCTGAGTGTGGGCTGAGCAGCGAGGAGAAGGCTCAGAGTTCTCTTCTGCTCCTCCTCCTCCTCCAGGCAGGATCTCCCCTGCTCCTGCTGCTCTCCCCGGTCCTGCTTTATGTCCCCAGCACAGCCCGAGGTGGCTTTGTCACCCTCTAGATCATGGATTTTATTTCATTTTTTGATTTTCATTGCAGTTATTGCAGCTCCCGAAATTCACACACGTGCTGCACTTGGCTCCAGTAGTGATATTTTATTTTTGGGGGGATTTTTCTCTAAAGCAGGACAATTCCTGTGGCCACATTCCTCTAAAGTTTGGTTTTGTTTAAAGCAGGAGGTGCAGCAGAGCACAGGGAGCCCTCACAGCTTGGCTCTGCTTACCCTAAACACTTTTTTCCATTTTTTTAAAGTTTCCCAGCAGAATTCTTCTTTCTGGAGGCTGGAATTGGGCTGGCTGCTGTGAGGTTCCACAGTCTGATCCTTTGGATGTTTGGGCATGGGCTTTGTGTGTTCAAACTCCTCAAAACAGGAATATTTGGGAATAAATAGTGACTTTTTTCCCAGTTAATTCCAAAATACAAATCCTGACTTGTGTAAAGCTGGAGGAGGGAGCTTGGCTGTTAAAATATGACAAAGCTCCATCAAATCCAATATCCAATCATTCACATAATGATAGTTGCCTGTGATTTTATTTTCATGGTCATTTATTCTCACTCCAGGTTAAAGATTTGTTTGATTCCTGGCTCTGATTGGTTTGGGTTTTTTTTTGTTTTTGTTTTTGTGTTGGAAATGTGCACTGTGAGACATTTTTCTAGAGGAAAATAGATCAAAATGTCCTGTTCTGGTTTGAATAAGCAAGAAAAAAGGGCTTTTTTTGCTCTAATTCCTATAGTTTTACATTCCACGTTTTCAAATCCACAGCAGTGTCTGGTGTAGCTGCTCACATTTTGGGGGTACTCACAGGGATCTTCCACTGCTTTGGAAACCTAAAATAACACTTTATTTATTAAAAAAAACCAAACAAACAAACAGTTACAGCATTTGTGTTGCTAGAATAGGAAAACGAGAGGAAGGGGGAATACCACAACCTGGAAAAAATGCAATTACCCCAAAACCTCAGCTGGGAGCACACGGAATTGCTTGGGAGAACTGGCCGGGAACATTTTGGGAATGCTGAGGGCTGGGTTGAAGTGCCCAGGGAAGGTTTTTTTGGCAATGCAGCCTGCAAGAATTCCGTGAGGGCGGACAGCAGGAGTTTGCAAAAAACAGATGCTCGGAGGAGCATTTTTAAACCTGAGCGTGCAGCAGCTCGGCTCAGCGCTCCGGGGGTGATTTTGTTGGGAAAAGCTTCGGCTTCGGGCTGCAAATGGGGCTTGAATCGCTGTCCTTTGGAGCTGCTTGGGGGAATTAAACGGGCATGGAGGGGTTTGAAAGCAGCTCGCAAGCAGAGGGCAGCTGCTCTGTCTGCTGGCTGCTGAAATCCCTGCAGGTGGTGGGAGCTGCTGGGTGGTCACAGCGTTAGAAAATGCCTAAAATAAAGGTTGGCAGCTTGCTTTTGGTCTGGTCTGGCCAGGAGGATCATTCCCAAATTTCCTCCCAGCACGCTCAGGACTGAGCCAGTGATGCCTTGGGAAGGCTGAGCTAGAACAGAGACCAGACTGAGCTCAGGAATAAACAGGGATTTATGGAAAGGATCTCCTCAGTGGATCCACCTTGGGCAGCAGCAGAGCCCAGCCAGGGCTGCAGCCAAGGGGAACCAAAATGGTCCCAAAAATGGGAAACTGGTCATGAGGTGTCTCACTTTTATGAGTTCTGCTCCATTTGCATATTGGGGTTAACTGTGCAATTACAGCTTTAGGTTATGAATCCTATCCTGCTTGTTTTTCTCTCTTCAGTCAAAGATTGCAGCTGTGCATGGGATCAGGGATTGCAGCTGTGCATGGGATCAGGGATTGCAGCTGTGCATGGGATCAGGGATTGCAGCTGTGCATGGGATCAGGGATTGCAGCTGTGCATGGGATCAGGGATTGCAGCTGTGCATGGGATCAGGGATTGCAGCTGTGCATGGGATCAGGGCAGGATCAGGGATTGCAGCTGTGCATGGGATCAGGGAGTGCAGCTGTGCACGGGATCAGGGATTGCAGCTGTGCATGGGATCAGGGATTGCAGCTGTGCATGGGATCAGGGATTGCAGCTCTGCATGGGATCAGGACAGGATCAGGAATGCTGTTTGTGCTCTTGGGGCTGAGATTTGGATCACTGGTCATTGGTCCCAGCTAGAAGAGGAATTGTTTTGTCTCCCTGCTCTGTGAACAGAGCTCACCATCCCCTAACATGAATCCCAGACCTGCACACTAAAGCAGCACAGAATGTGAGAATACAAAAGCCAAACCTGAGCCATCACTCTGTGCCCTCAAGCAGCAGCAAATCCCTGTGTGTTACCTTCAGTGCAGAGTTCACCCAGAGCCTTTCCAGGGAATTCAGTGCTGGCAAGCAGCTGATTCACATTTCCCCAGGATGGTTTGGGTTGGGAGGGACCTTAAAACTCACCTGTGGGCAGGGGCACCAGCCTGGCCTGGGACTCTTCCTTCACTCAGCCCCACTTGCTGAGGGATGGATCACACAGCCCAAAGGGACAGACTTGCATTTCTCTGCTTCCCAGCAGGAAAATGCAGCAGAGCAGGCAGGGCCCAGCTCCCCAGCTCCCACAAAACCAAGGAAGAGCCACCAGGAGATCCCAGGATCCAGAGGCAGCCACAGCTTCTCTGGGAATTCCATCCCACAGCCTCACCACCCTCTCAGGGGAGAATTTTCCCCCCAGTATTTAACCTAAATCTGCCTTTTTTCACTTTTTAGCCATTCCCTGTGTCCTGTCCCTCCATCCCTTGTCCCCAGTCCCTCTCCAGCTCTCCTGGAGCCCCTCCAGGCCCTGGCTCTGAGCTCTCCCTGGAGCTTCTCCTCTCCAGGTGAGCACCCCCAGCTCTCCCAGCCTGGCTCCCCCCTTGGAGCATCCAAGGAATAATAAATAATAATAAATGGCATGGAGAAGATAAAGAGATGTAAATATTTGTGACTGCAGCCTGCTGGCCTGAGCAGAATGAGAATGTTTTTCAGTTTGAGCTGAAGCTGTGCAGTTTGCACTGACCAACCAGCTGGCTTTCCACTTGAGGAGCTGCAGTCACTTCAGGATTCCAGGGAACAAGCTGGAAGTTCATTTTTGGACAGCTCATTTGGATTGGATTGGGCCAGAGAAACTTTGCAGTTCCCTCCTCTCCTGCTGCCACAGAAACTGGGATTGGGAAACCAACCTTTGGGAAGTGTTTCCCAAATCCCAGAGCACCCAAAGGTCTCAGGGCTGTGACTCAGGGCCTGCAGCTGCACTTGGGATCTCCTGGTGGCTCTTCCTTGCTTCTATGGGAGTTGGGAAGCTGGGCCCTGCCTGCTCTGCTGCATTTTCCTGCTGGCAATCAAAGCAAGGCAAGTCTGTTTTTTCTGCTGTGTGATCCATCCCCTCAGAAACAGGAGGGGTTCATTTAAGGTCCAATAAAGGTAAAAAATCCCTTTAGAAAGGTAAAATCCCAGCATGTCCCAGGCTGGTACAGTAATTCCACATGCAGGTGGGATTGGGACTTTGGAATTGTGCTTGGAGAGCTGTTCTGTGGTGCAGTTTTCTGGGAGAAAAATACAGGCAGGGTGCCACTCTTTGGGCTTCATTTTGCTGTGAGAAGTGAGATATTTGGTGCATTTATTCTCTCTAGCCTAGAAACTTATTTATTTTATATGGCATTCTGTAATGCTGTAGGATCACAGTCACCTCTGGATTCTCCCTTCCAGTGTCACCTCTGATTTTGTGTTTTTGAAAGTATTTCAGTTTTATCCCATCCTGCCAGTTCTTTGGGCAGAAGAGTTGGGTACTGGGAGAGCTTTTCTGCTCCTTGTCAGGCATGAGGGTAATTCAATATTTTAATTTATTTTAATAAGATATTTGTGATTAGATCTTTCCCCCGCTATAATGAGCTTTTTGCATCCAAAACCAAAGCAGAGTGAGGACATTTCCCATTTCTCTCCAATTTTGAGGTTGCTGGAATATTGTATTGATGGTTTCCTTGCAGCCTTCATTTGTTGCATTTTTTTTTTTTTTATCTGACAGGGTTTTCAGCACTTTGCTGAGCAGTTCAGAACCTGCAGCAAAGTGCTGAAAACCCTGTCAAAGATAAAAATGCAACCAATTAAAGCTGTTCTCACCCTGGCTCTGAGCTGCCTCTTTGGGGTCTCAGGCTCCTAAAGCTCCTATTTTTAGTAGTGATTTGGTGACCCCAATCTTGAGCCATATGGAGCAAAGGAAAAAAGAGAAAAAAAAGGCTAAAGTGGGGTTTGGTTTTCAGGAAGGGATTAGTGGGAGAATGGGGCCAAAACCACAGGAGGGCACTGCCCTGGTGCTCTCCTGCTTTGGGGCCTGACAAAATGGGTTTAGAATTCCTAAAGGATTTCCCAAACACTGTTGTCATCCTTTTGCCAAGTGAAACATCTCGGAGATGGGGAGCTGCTAAATCAGGATTTTTGGGGGCTTTGTGGAAAGCTGGATTTGCTTGGATGGAAAAGTGGAAAAAGCACCTTTGGTTCAGGACGAGCCTCAGCAGCAAATTCCTGGGGGCTGGCAGAAAAATCCCTCTGTGCTCTGCCATTCCTGCCCCAGTTGGATCAGGTTATCTGTGGGATAAATCTCCAGTGCTTTTGCTGGGCTTTATTCAGGTGTTTCAAGGAAAAAAAAAATCTTTTAAAGCTGTTGTAAAATTGCTGCACAACTGAATGTGGCCTCAGGGTGCAGAGCAGGAGGGACCCTATGAGGGGACAGCTTTTCTCACTGGGTATTAAACAGAATTCTTGGTCTAAAGCAGAATTCCTGGATATTAAACAGAATTCTTGGTCTAAAGCAGAATTCCTGGATATTAAACAGAATTCTTGGGTCTAAAGCAGAATTCTTGGGTATTAAACAGAATTCTTGGGTCTAAAGCAGAATTCTTGGATATTAAACAAAATTCTTGGTCTAAAGCAGAATTCCTGGATATTAAACAGAATTCTTGGGTATTAAACAGAATTCTTGGATCTTAAACAGAATTCTTGGATCTTAAACAGAGTTCTTGGGTCTAAAGCAGAATTCTTGGATATTAAACGGAACCTTGGACATAAAACACAAGTAGAACCTTTTAACTCAGGTTAGGGGAGATGGCTGAAATGAGATTTTCTTTAGGTCACCATTTCTGTTCCGCTGAGACACCACAAAACCCCTGCAGTGTGATTAAACACAATTATTGTTGGTACCATGGTGGTGATACTCATTTTTTAAATTTACATTGAGAAAAGGAAGCTTCTCTCAAGTGTTTCTTTTTTATTTTTTTCCCTGGTGCCTCTTTGAAGAATCCAAATCTGCTTGGCTTTTAATTGGATTTTCCTTTTGTTGGGAAAGCTCTGGGAGCTGCTCTGGGAAGAGCTGTGGGGTTCCCACTCAAGCTCAAAAAAGAAAAAGAAAAAAAAAAAAAAAAAAAAAGGGTTTGTTTTTGGGTTTGTTTTGCCCTTCAGCACAGCAGTGTGTGAGGTGTGAGTGCCCAGGCCAGGGAGGGGATTCCTGCCCGGGGTTAGGATGCATTAATTCATGCAGGAGTGGGATTGCAGCTGAGGAATGGGGAGTGGGTGCCCTGCACAGGTTATTTCTGCCTTTATAATCCAGCAGTGTCAGTGGGGCCTGCAGATCAAAGCTCCTCAGGGCTCATCCAGCTCCCAGGGCTTGGGGAGAAATGGGAATTCTGTTTTCTGGGTGGTGCTTCCCTCAGAAGCCACAAAAAAGGCAAGAACTTCCCGAGGCAATGGCACAATTTACCAAACCCCTCTGGAACCCTGTTTCTGCTGCCCTGTCGGGGGCACTGCCTGTCCCCAAGGGTCCCTGGGGGTCCCATTTCCAGCTCCTCCCCTCCCCAGCTCTGCTGCTGGAGCCCCTCTGCTCCCAGAGCTGCAGAATTCCAGGGCTCTGCACCTTGGGAATCTAAAGGCATGGAGTTTATGGAATGTTTCTGTCTTTTTGGGACATCCTGGGTGCAGAATCGTCTTTATCTTACTGCAGACTTGGTACCAAATATTCACTTTAACAGAAGCATGGGAAATCTCTGATTTACCTAAAACACTTGGATCAAGACTCTGGAATAAAAAATAGATGGATAAAGATGGAGCAGGGCCAGCTCTGACCAACCTGTGAACTCAGATCCACAGCGAGTCCAGTGCCTCAAAAAGCACATTTCCCCCCATGTATCAGTGGAAATATCAAGGAATATCAGTGCAGGAGTGCTGGAGGAGCTCTCACAGGAGACACCAGTTGTATTTCCTGGGTGGGGCTTCCCTCAGCAGCCACAAAACAGCCAAGAACTTCCCGAGGCAATGGCACAATTTCCCAACCTCTCTGAGAGCGCGGGGGCAAAGGCACTGCAGGAAATGCAGCTTCCAGCAGCCCTGGCATGCCATGGAGATGCAGCTGGGTGCTCCCAGGGGGCTGGGCTGGATCCCTCCCGAGCACATTCCTCCCTGGGCATTTGTGCCTCCTCTCCCAGGGGTTTGCAGGGATTGGAGCCCCTCATGCTCAGCACAGGCAGGAGCTGCTCCTGCTCTCCCCATCCTGCTCCTCCCTGGCAGGGCAGAGCCCCCAGCAGCAGGCACTGCTTGGGCCCTGTCTGAAGGGACTGCAGCAATATTTAGGAGTATTTCGGAATATTTAGGAATATTCAGTGCTGCAGCTGAGCAACAGGCAGGAATCCCTCTGAAGCAGAAAGAGCCGTGGCAGGAAGGCTCCTGGGAGCTGCCCAAAAAATCCATGTTAACAACCAAAGAGCCATTCCCTGGAAAGCAGCGGGGAGGGCTGCAGCTGCAGCACAGGGAGCAGAGCCTGAGCAGGCAGCAGCCTCTAGTTCTCTGCAGCAGCTGAAGATCTCCAAAAATTGCTTGGGGAAAAATACCCCTAAAAATGCAGTTTTTAACAGGAACCCGATGTGCCCAGCAGAGGAAATCTGCTGCACAAAGTGTGGCATCTCTGCTGCTTTTTAATCCATTTCCTCCTGCTTTCCCCTTCCCTGTGCCTGGAATTCCATCATTCTCCTGCTGCTTTTTCCCAGTTCTCTCCTGCTCTGGAGAGCCTCAGCTTGGGATCATTAAAGCATCTCTGACCCCATGTCCAGCCCTGGGCCAGGATTTCACACATCAGGCACTTTAACCCCTGCTTTAGGCTCCAGAGGTGCTGGGAATGTGTTATCCCCTGTGCTGCTGCCGTTCCCTCTGCTCAGAGGAATTATTTTTGTGGCTGAGCAGCTTCTCCTCAGCCTCTGTTACATAATCCCCAATTCAGCAAAGGGCATTTCTTGTGAAAGGTCGCTGCATGAAAATGTCCTTTCCCTGCCTCGCCAGGATGTGGAGCAGCTCCTGCTGCTGCAGGGTGAATAAAAGGGGGGAAAAGCAGCTTTGCTGGAGAGAAGTGGGATCAGCCTCCTGTCAAACACATTTGTTGGCTCAGGAAAGGTCAGGGGAGAAGCGCTGAAAAAACCTTTGGTTATTTAAAACCCTTTCACCACGCCATGAGAGAGCCAGGCTGAGGATTTCACAGAGCTAATCTTGACACAAAATCGTTTTTATTACCAACCTTTGGGGTGTTTTCAGTGGCTTTGAGGCAGAAATGGAATGCAGAGAACTAGAGGCTGCTGCCTGCTCAGGCTCTGCTCCCTGTGCTGCAGCTGCAGCCCTCCCCGCTGCTTTCCAGGGAATGGCTCTTTGGTTGTTAACGTGGATTTTTGGGCAGCTCCCAGGAGCCTTCCTGCCACGGCTCTTTCTGCTTCAGAGGGATTCTTGCCTGTTGCTCAGCTGCAGCACTGAATATTCCTAAATATTCCGAAATATTCCGAAATACTCCTAAATATTGCTGCAGTCCCTTCAGACAGGGCCCAAGCAGTGCCCGCTGCTGGGGGCTCTGCCCTGCCAGGGAGGAGCAGGATGGGGAGAGCAGGAGCAGCTCCTGCCTGTGCTGAGCATGAGGGGCTCCAATCCCTGCAAACCCCTGGGAGAGGAGGCACAAATCCCCAGGGAGGAATGTGCTCGGGAGGGATCCAGCGCAGCTCCCTGGGAGCACCCAGCTGCATCTCCATGGCATGGCAGGGCTGCTGGAAGCTGCATTTCCTGCAGTGCCTTTGCCCCCGCGCTCTCAGAGGGGTTTGGGAAATTGTGCCATTGCCTCGGGAAGTTCTTGGCTTTTCTGTGGCTGCTGAGGGAAGCCCCACTCAGGAAATACAGCTGGTGTCTCCTGTGAGAGCTCCTCCAGCACTCCTGCACTGATATTCCTTGATATTTCCACTGAAATATGGGGAAAATGTGCTTTTTGAGGCACTGGACTCGCTGTGGATCTGAGTTCACAGGTTGGTCAGAGCTGGCCCTGCTCCATCTTTATCCATCTATTTTTTATTCCAGAGTCCTGATCCAAGTGCTTTAGGTAAATCTGAGATTTCCCATGCTTCTGTTAAAGTGAATATTTGGTACCAAGTCTGCAGTAAAATAAAGACGATTCTGCACCCAGGATGTCCCAAAAAGACAGAAACATTCCATAAACTCCATGCCTTTAGATTCCCAAGGTGCAGAGCCCTGGAATTCTGCAGCTCACCCTGAAGGCCTGGGAGCAGAGGGGCTCCAGCAGCAGAGCTGGGGAGGGAAGGAGCTGGAAATGGGAGCTGGAGCGGGGCAGGGACCCTTGGGGACAGGCAGTGTCCACTGTGACATCCCAGGGGTCTGTCCCAGCTCCCTCCTGGGGCTGGAGCCAGGGAACTGCCAGGGCTTGGTTCTTCCTAAAGCTGGGAAAAATCTCCATTCCTGCTTCTTCTGCAGCCAGCAGGTGACACTGGCCATGGAGCCTCATTTTATAAACCCTGTCCTGGTTGTTATTCCCACTGGAATATTTATGGAACCCCTGTCCTGGTGATTCTTCCCATGGGATAATTGTGGAACCAGGGAACTGCCAGAGGTAAAATCTGGGAAAAATCTCCATTCTTGCTCTCCAGAAGGTGACTGCAGCCAGGTGTGACACTGGCCATGGAGCCTCATTTTATAAATCCTGTTCTTGTGGTTATTCCCATGAGATATCCCAGCCTTGTCCCTAGTCTCACCTGCACATCCAGGTGGTTTGCACCTGGGATCCCTGGAATTGTGTTCGGAGCCCAGCCAGGAGGGGATTAGGGGGAAGGGAAATCCCTGGAGCTGGGGGAAGCCTGGCTGTCCTCCCAGGGGTGTTCCCATGGGCTGTGCCTGGATGTGTTTCTTCAGGGAATTGGGGCTGTTCAGACCAGGTTTTGCACCATAAAAGTGGCCATAAAATACCAGTTGTGTTTCAAAAGTGTGAAGGGAAGTGTTCCTGGTTTTATTCCAGGGAAACATGGATAAAAACATCTGGCAGGGGGTTGTGGGAGGGTCTCGGGCTGATCTGAGGCGTTTGTGAGGCCAGAGGACCTTCCACAATCCTTTCCAGCCTAAATTCCAGATTTATGGAACTGATCCCTGTTCAGGAATCCTTTCCAGCCTAAATTCCAGATTTATGGAACTGATCCCTATTCAGGAATCCTTTCCAGCCTAAATTCCAGATTTATGGAACTGATCCCTGTTCAGGAATCCTTTCCAGCCTAAATTCCAGATTTATGGAACTGATCCCTGTTCAGGAATCATTTCCAGCCTGGATTCCTGATTTATAAAACTGATCCCTGTCACCTTTTCCCTGTTCAGGAATCCTTTCCAGCCTAAATTCCTGATTTATAGAACCGATCCCTGTTCAGGAATCCCTTCCAGCCTAATTTCCTGATTTATGGAACTGATCCCTGTTCAGGAATGCTTTCCAGCCTGAATTCCTGATTTATAGAACTGATCCCTGTGTCCTTTTCCCTGTTCAGGAATCCCTTCCAGCCTGAATTCCTGATTTATCCCCAGGAACTGAGCTCCCTGTGTCCATCTGTGCCAGGAATTCCCCCTTGGGCCCATTCCCAGGATGGCCTCACCCAAACCATTTCCCCTCAGGATGAGTTTTTTGGGATTTGCCCACAAATTTCCTGTGCAGGGAAATGGAGGATGCTGGGCTGGATGCAGGGAATGTTGAATCCCGGTCCTGTGGGATGAATCCTCAGGTTTCCCTGCCTGTGGAATGAGCCCTGGCACAGCTCCTGCATTTTAGATGATACTCTGGGGCTGGGTTCTCCTCTCTCCCAGCTCTGGGAAGCTGCAGGATGAGAAGGCAGGAATTAAACCCAGGAATTGAATCCAGGGGTAGCTCTGGGCTCACCTGGGTGCCTCAAGCCTGCCTTAAAGCTGCTCTGGAGCTGGCAAAAATTAACGGGATTAATGCCAATTTTCTCATTTTGTGCTTCCTGGTGAAAACAGAATGGGAAAGCATCGACCCTATGCAAAATGGGTGTGGACAGGCAGGAAGGGTGCTGCAGTGCCTTCTTGGGATTTATCCCCAGGCCTGTGGCCTGTCTCCATTCAGCAATCCTTTCCAGCCTGAATTCCTGATTTATCCCCAGGAACTGGTCCCTGTGTCCTTTTCCCTGTTCAGGAATCCCTTCCAGCCTGAATTCCTGATTATGGAACTGATCCCTGTTCAGGAATCCTTTCCAGTCTAAATTCCTGATTTATAGAACTGATCCCTGTGTCCTTTTCCCTGTTCAGGAATCCCTTCCAGCCTGAATTCCTGATTTATAGAACTGATCCCTGTTCAGGAATCCCTTCCAGCCTGAATTCCCGATTTATAGAACTGATCCCTGCTCAGGAATAATTTCCAGCCTGAATTCCTGATTTATGGAACTGATCCCTGTTCAGGAATCCTTTCCAGCCTGAATTCCTGATTTATCCCCAGAACTGATCCCTGTGTTCTCTTCCCATTCAGGAATCCTATCCAGCCTGAATTCCCGATTTATAGAACTGATCCCTGCTCAGGAATAATTTCCAGCCTGAATTCCTGATTTATGGAACTGATCCCTGTTCAGGAATCCTTTCCAGCCTGAATTCCTGATTTATGGAACTGATCCCTGTTCAGGAATCCTTTCCAGCCTGAATTCCTGATTTATGGAACTGATCCCTGTTCAGGAATCCTTTCCAGCCTGAATTCCTGATTTATGGAACTGATCCCTGCTCAGGAATCCTTTCCAGCCTGAATTCCTGATTTATGGAACTGATCCCTGTTCAGGAATCCTTTCCAGCCTGAATTCCCGATTTATAGAACTGATCCATGCTCAGGAATCCTATCCAGCCTGAATTCCAGATTTATCCCTAGGAACTGATCCCTGTGTCCTGTCCCTGAGTATCAGAGTGTTTCACCTCTTCCAGCAGTCATTTTTTGTGTATTTAACTAATTTCCAAGATTTTCAGTGGATGTGAGCACTGGCAAGGAGCAAAACATCACTCGGGGTGTTTTTTCCAGCAGCACTCTGCCAAAGGGAAATTCCCCACCCTCAGAACTGTTTGGTGCTTAATTAAGACGGGTTAATTAGCCAGGGCACCTCATTAACACAGCCCAGCTGAGGGGGGGGGGGGGGGGAAGCAACTCCTGCCTGGCATTTTCTGGGATATTCCCATCAAATTGTCAATGTGGGAATAAAGAAAAAAAATCAGCTCAGGTGAGGGCACAGCAGAGCTGAGCACTTCTAGGTGGGCCTTGCCTTTTCCAGCTGCACTTCTGTTCGTTTATTTGAAGAATTTAAAAGATCAGGCTGCGTAATTGAGGGAAATAAAACCTCCAGAGCTCTCCTAAAGGTCTGAGAGCAGTGAAATAGAAATTTTGGATGTGCTGAGAGGTTTTCCAGGTGGGTTTTTGCTGTAAAGACAGCCAAGCTTGAAATCATTCAGTCCCACAGAGTTAAACTTTGTTTATTGTGGCTCCAGAATGAAAATCAGGTTTATATTTGCACTTTAGCCTTGTAGACTCTCAGTTATGAGCTTGGAACTGTGCTTTGTGCTTTCATTTAAGTGGGATTTAATTGGCTTAATTCACCTTGAAGAACAGCCTCAGGATGGGTGGGAGCATTATCCTGCTTTTTGGGGGTTCTTTGGTTACAGTTGTGTTGGTTTGGATTGAAAACTTCCTTGGAAATCCTTTTATTTTTCCTTCATTTTGGTCCTAATTTGTCCATTCTTTGTGTTAAACCTGGTTTTTGCTGTCTTTGAGCCTGGCTTAACATCTTTCCTCAACTTGGCTTTTAATGCAAAGCATTTTTATTTTTTAAACTCCATTTTTACACCAGACTTAACTTGGGAAGATGAAAATTTTCCTTACTTTGCTTCTCCAGGGCCATTCTCCCTAATTCTTTTGCACCTCGATGAAATTTGAGTTCCAGAAGGATATTTTAATTATGAAACAATAATTTCTGCAGTTCATGGATGACTGCCTTGTGTATTTTTACCCTGGCAGATTTTACAAGAATTCCTGAGCTCAGAAAACCCTTTTTTTTCTCAGTGGGGATTTAATTTTCTTTCCCCAGTGCAGTTTTTAAGGCAGAGTTTGGAAATGTGAAGAGCCCTTGGAATTCCAGTGGAATTCTGTGTGCAAACTGACATGTTCCCCTGGTTTTAGGGCATTAATTGCTCTTTGTATGCATCCACACCATTGGGGGATGAGATAAACCCTGAATAATTAATTAAATCACTTCCAGAAGGGGTTTTAGGTTAGTCTCAAATCTCTGGGGTTAAACAGGGCACAGTCCCAAATCTTTGGGGTTAAACAGGGCACAATCCCACATCTTTGGGGTTTAAACAGAGCACAGTGCTAAATCTTTAGGTTTAGAGCAAGAACAGTCCAAAATCTTTGGGTCTAAACATGGCACAGTCCCAAATCTCTGGGGTTAAACCAAGCACAGTCCCAAATCTTTGACCTTAAACAGAGCAGAGTGCCAAATCTTTGGGTTTAAACAGGGCACAGTCCCAGATCTTTGGGGTTAAACAGAGTAGTCACAAATCTTTGACCTTAAACAGAGCACAGTCCCAAATCTTTGGGTTTAAACAGAGCAGAGTGCCAAAACTCTGGGGTTAAACCGAGCTCAGTCCCAGATCTTTGGGGTTAAACCGAGCTCAGTCCCAGACCTTTGGGGTTAAACCGAGCTCAGTCCCAGGTCTCTGGGGTTAAACCAAGCTCAGTCCCAAATCTTTGGGTTTAAAGGGGGTGCAATCCCAAATCTTTAGGTTTAAACAGAGTAGTCACAAATCTTCGGCATAAAACAGAGCGCAGTCCCAAATCTTTGGGTTTAAACAGAGCAGAGTCCCAAATCTTTGGGTTTAAACAGAGCAGAGTGCCAAAATTCTGGGGTTAAACCGAGCTCAGTCCCAGACCTTTGGGGTTAAACCGAGCTCAGTCCCAGACCTTTGGGGTTAAACCCAGCTCAGTCCCAGGTCTCTGGGGTTAAGCCCAGCCCAGTCCCGTGAGGCAGCCCTGCACTCGTGGCTCTGTGTGGGATTTTGCGGTGCTGCTGTCTCTGGAGCAGGAGCAGAGCTGTGGGACAGCCCCAAGAAAGGCAAGGCCGGGCTCTGGCAGCTCCTGCGTCACCGGGACCTGCCCAGTGTCACCGCCCCGTGCTGGGACAGCTCTGGGATCCACTGCCAGGGACCAAAGGCAGCAGCACTTCCTCCCCAGCTGTGCTGCAGCCTCGGGAATAATTCACCTTTTTTCCCCTTATTTGGGTTTTTTAAGCATTCCTGCTCAGTGCTGGCAGATTGCATCTCCTGGCTGGTGTCAGCATGGGCAGTGGCCCTCTGGGGCATCACCTTGCTCACTGCTGCTGTTTGTGAGGGGCTGGAAATGCAAAATATTAGCCCAGAACTCTCCCTGGTAATTGAAATATTCGTTAATTTATGGGTGGAGACTGTACGGCATCCCAGGGAGCGCTGGCCATTGGGGTCAGCACTGGTCTTTGGGGTCAGTGCTGATCATTTAGGGTTAGGGAGCCTGGTCTTTGGGGTCAGTGCTGGTCATTGGGGGTTGTGGCTGTTCATTATTGGGGTCTGTGGCTGTTGGTCATTAAAGGCTGTGGCCATTAGGGCCCTGTGGCTGTGGTCACTGGTGGGCACTCATTAAATGCTGTTTAATGAGTGCTCCAAGCCCACATTTCCATTTCCAAACCTCATTGATTTGCCTCTCATCCTAAACCGAGCCAGGAATGTGAGGCCAGGGATGGCACAATCCGAGGACAGAATCACCAGGCAGGCTCCTGGTGCGTTTTCCTGGTGTGACACTGTCCCTGCCCACGCTGCTGATGTCCCCTGCCCCAGCACAGCCCCAGCACAGCCCCAGCACGGGTTTTGCTGCATAATCTGTCTGGCCAGCTGTGTCCTAATCCTGCAGTTTTAGGAGGGGCCTGGGGGAAGGGCCTGGTGTTGAGGCACTGCTATTCTCCTAAATATCTTGTGAAACAGGATTGAAGGACAATTTAATGTGTGTGTGTGCTCCCAGCGGGGCTCTGAGGCGGGTAAGTATGGGGGATTTAGGATATCCAGAATATCCCATCCCACTGTGGCCTGAGCAGGGATGTCAGCCCTCTCCACAGTGCTGAGGGTCCTTTGTGAGCTCCTAACAAAACAATTTTGGCTGTCAGCCTTCATTGCACCGAAATTCCCTTTCCCAGAGCTGGGCTGCTCAGGAAAATAGGGCACTTGTGTCCTGGGGGATTCCTGCCCTGAGTCCTGAGTGGATGGGAGAGGGGGTCAGAGCGGAGCTCCCAGCTGGCACAGGTTTGGGAATTGACCCCTGGTGCCCCTGGCTCAGGTAAAGAGACCTCCTCAGGGAGCAGATCCCTGGCCAGGGGCACCTCACCTGGCACCTCCGGGCTGCCCAGGGCTGGGAAAGGCCTGGAGAGCCCTGGGGGAGGTGCCAGGGGCAGCTGCCGGGCAAGGGAGCAGCAGCAGGGACAGGAGAATTCCTGCCCTGCACTGCTGGGCACTGCCAGTGCCGTGGGTGTGTCACTGCCAGTGCCATGGGTGTGCCCTGGGTGTGTCACTGCCAGTGCCATGGGTGTGCCACTGCCAGTGCCGTGGGTGTGCCACTGCCAGTGCCATGGGTGTGTCACTGCCAGTGCCATGGGTGTGTCATGGGTGTGTCACTGCCAGTGCCATGGGTGTGCCACTGCCAGTGCCATGGGTGTGCCATGGGTGTGTCACTGCCAGTGCCGTGGGTGTGCCACCAGCAGTGCCATCGGTGTGTCATGGGTGTGTCACTGCCAGTGCCCTGGGTGTGTCACTGCCAGTGCTGTGGGTGTGCCCTGGGTGTGTCACTGCCAGTGCTGTGGGTGTGCCCTGGGTGTCACTGCCTGTGCCATGGGTGTATCACTGTCAGTGCCATGGGTGTGTCATGGGCGTGTCACTGCCAGTGCCATGGGTGTGTCATGGGTGTGTCACGGCCAGTGCCATGGGTGTGTCATGGGTGTGTCACTGCCAGTGCCCTGGGTGTCCCCAGCCGTGTCACTGCCCGTGCCCTGGGTGTGTCACTGCCTGTGCCCTGGGTGTCCCCAGCCGTGTCACTGCCCGTGCCCTGGGTGTGTCACTGCCTGTGCCCTGGGTGTCCCCAGCCGTGTCACTGCCCGTGCCCTGGGTGTGTCACTGCCTGTGCCCTGGGTGTCCCCAGCCGTGTCACTGCCCATGCCCTGGGTGTCCCCAGCCGTGTCACTGCCCGTGCCCTGGGTGTCCCCAGCCGTGTCACTGCCCGTGCCCTGGGTGTCCCCAGCCGTGTCACTGCTCGTGCCCTGGGTGTCCCCAGCCGTGTCACTGCCCGTGCCATGTCTCTAACTGTGTTTTCTGCCCCACTGCCGTGTTGTGTGTGAGCTCTGTTGTTTTCTGCCGCTCTGTCACCGCGTTTCTGCTGCCCCTCCCTGCAGCCGGGTTTGTCAAGTCGCCCATGTCAGAAACTAAGCTCACGGGGGACGCCTTTGAACTGTACTGTGATGTGGTTGGGAGCCCCACTCCAGAGATCCAGTGGTGGTATGCGGAAGTCAACCGGGCTGAGGCTTTCAAACAGCTGTGGGACGGCGCTCGGAAGCGCCGTGTCAGCATTAACACTGCCTACGGGGCCAATGGGGTGAGTGTGCTGAGAGTAACCCGCCTTGCCTTGGAAGACTCTGGGACTTACGAGTGCAGGGCCAGCAACGATCCCAGGAGGAATGACTTGAGGCAAAACCCCTCCATTACGTGGATTCGAGCCCAGGCTACTATAAGCGTCCTGCAGAGTGAGTCCGGCCCCCAGTAGTGGCACTGTAGTGTCTAGAGGCAGTCTGGTGACCCTGTCCCCGTGTCCCCACCCTCTGCCACCCTGGTCCTCTCCTCGCCTCTAGTGCTGACCCTGTGTGCCACCCGTGTCTCTCCTCCTTAGGGCAGAGCACTGGGGAAAACCTCGGGGTGTGTGGTAGAGCTTCCGTGTGCAACCAGCCCGCTGTCGGATTTGTGTTTGTTCCCTCCTCCCTTCAGTTTTGTGAGAGGTTTCCAGCCTCCCTGGCTTCTCCACCAGTGCCTTTCTCTTTGATTTCCATGTTCTTTCCATCTCTAACCGTTTTATTTTGATTTCTTCTGTTCTCTTGGAATTTCTGGGAATGCCTCCTCACCTGCTTTTGGTTACATATCGGCTTCTGGATGAATCCTTCCCTTTCAGTTCCACGTGACCTTTCGTGTTTGGATTTTTCCATGAAGTGGTGGTGTTTCTTTTCCTTCCTGGCCAGCAGCATGTTCCTAAGGAGTTCTCTGATGCAGCAGCGCTGAGGAGATGCAGCCATTCCTAATGCAGCCTGTGGGAGCGGGGAGGAACGTCCTACCCAGTGCTGAGCCCAAACCTGAGCTCAGTGACTCCATCCAGGGGGCAGCTCCTGCCAGCAGCAGAGCTCTGAGAGCAGAGGTGGTGCTTGGCCCAGAACTGCCTTTTGTTCTTGCTTGTGGCAAGGCTTTTCACCCCAGGTGGATTTGGGAGTTCATACAGTCAGATTGTGCAGAGAAGAATTTTGGGCCAGGTGTAAAACTTGCCTAAGGAAATGGCTGCTGAGTTACAGGTAGAGGGAATTAAATCTGCAGTGTGCAGGTACAGGAGAACTTGTTTTGGGTGGTTTCTCAGTGCCCTCAGCTGACAGAAGAGCAGAGCAAAAGTGTGGTCTTGCTCCTGTGCTCTGTGCACAGACAACCCTTTATACCCTACTGGGTACAAAACTCTGTATTTGTGTCTTGATTTTTTATTGGGGTACTTTAAAAACTCCCCCCAAAGCTGTCCCCAAAGCCTGGTGCTGCCATGGGCACTGCTGGATCAGAGACCTTCCCCTGGAAGTGGAGACAGCCTTGGTGCACGTGGAGAGATGAGCTGGAGCTGCTCAGCTCAGCCACCCCCCGGCCCTCCCGTGTCCTTTGGGCTCCCAAAGGACTGGAATGCTTGCATGGCCTCCAGCAGCAGCTCTGCCATCCTGGGAACGATCCTGGAAATGTGTCAGCTAGGGAGTGCTGTGTGCTGGAGAGAGCCCTGCAGGGCCTGCTCGGGGGTCACAGTCCTGCTGCTGTGCAGAGCCAGCACAGAGCTGTCCCTCCCTCAGGCCTCAGCTGCTGCAGGCACTGCAGATCAGCCTCTCCTCCCTCCCAGTTTGTTCCAGCTGCTGCTGCTGCTGAGTGGGAGCTGCCTCTGGGTGCCTTGGGTGGGACCACGCTGCTCCAGGGCTCTGCTGTGCCGGAAATCTGGAACAAACCTAAAGCCAGGGACCTCATAAAAATGGGAAAGCTGGATGGGACAGAACGCACATCCAACCAATACGATCAATGCTACGTTCTCCCGTTTATTAGTGAGAAGATGGCAATTTATATACACTTCTATATAGGTTACAAAGGCACTCTGGCACGCTAACATTGTTTACCTTTGCCTTAAGGTGGTCAGGCTTTGCACACTGCAGCTCTACTCTAATTTACACTCGTATAGCTCATTACTTTGTAATTACCTTAACGAAATTTCTAACTACGCCACAACTGAATTCTCACTGCATCAAAGGCTTTGAGGCCCCATCAAGGCCACTTATCAGGGCCTATCTGAGGGGTAACTCAATTCTCACTCCAGACATAAATCTTGCCCTCTCCCTCTCAGCAATTCTGTAACACACACCCCTTATTGCCTTGTGTGGGACCACGCTGCTCTGGGCTCTGCCCTTTGGGAAATCTGGAACAAACCCCTGAGTGCCTTCCCGTGTGTGCTGGGACAGCCCAGCTGCTCCTGCCAGGAGAAGGAGCCCGTGGACATCAGCACCTGCCTGAGCCTGCTGGAGGCGGAGGAAAAGAGGGATGAGGTCCCCAGGGTGTCCCTGGAAGTGGAGCCCCGTCCCTGAGCCTGCCCAGACGGCCTCAGCTGCTCCATTCCGTCTGGGAAATGGGAATTGTGTGGCTCAGTGGAGTTGGAGTTTCCAGCTGCCCTGCTGTGACACCAGAGCCCCCCAGAGCACAGCACTCCATCCTGGCCTCTGCAGAGATCAACTTGCTTCTGAAAATTGGCACCCAGGAACCACCATCTGCCTTCCACCTCATTCCGGATTTGGAACCAGAATTTCACTTGCTGGGGTTTTTTTATAGTCGCTTTGCTTGGGTTTTAACTGTAAAAGCGGAGCTTACATAAAATGGGCACTTCAAGTGATGTGTGAAAAGTGATTTTCTAGGTGAGCATCCTCCTTTGGCTGCTGCTGTCCCAGTATTCCAGTTGCAGTTTGTCTCCTGCAATGAAATGAGGAGACTGATCCATCAAATTTGCTTTTTTAATAACCAAATCAAAGTAACATAGATGCAGGAGAAGCTGGAAATGAGATTTACAGCTGCCTTCAGTTCTGCTAAACTAAAACTGAAAAGGTTGCAGGTCAGTCACTGAGTTACTATTACAGGCACACTCCCGAAATATTCCCAGAGCTCTGGCAGTGTTTTTGTGGGAATGCAGATGAGCTGTTTGGGGGTGGAACAGCACATGGGGCAGGCCAGGAATGGTGCATGATACGGGAATAACACAAGAATTCAGGGCCCAAACAAACCTTGAAAGGATAAAATGCCCAGGGTAGGAGAAAGGAGGCAGAAAGAGAGTGAAAAATGTGGTAATACAAACAGCAGCTGCAGTGTTGCTGCAGTTAAGGAATGATTTAAAGAGCTGGATTTTCAAAAAGGGTATCCAGGACTGGAATACTGCAGGTTATCAGAGGATGGGTGTTTTTCCTCCCTGGGCACTAATCTAAGGATGTGCCATGGGATGCAGGGATGTTCCTTCCCCGTGTGGAAAGCTGGGGTGGTTCTGACACAGAATTAGGATTTTCTGTTCTCTCATTGTGTTTCATAACCTGCATTCCAGAGGCTCCATGGGTCATGAATTTATATCCCAAACTGTTGCCCCAGGGCACAGCAGAGTTTCCCTTGGATGACTTGCAGAAATCGGGGAGATGTCTGCTGCTTCCTCAGCCTCCTGCATCCGGAGGGGAATCTGGAATCAGTCAGGAATTCATCCCAGGCAGGGCACGCAGCAGCATTTCCACACACAGAGCCTCTGGGGTGGCCTGCAGGCCAAGCTGGCACCAAAAACCTTTTTTTTTTGGAAGACTTAACAGCAAAAATGGTGAAATTTTTAAAAACTGCTATCCCGAGTAAGGTGGTTTTCCACAGAATGCTTCAGACCCGAGGTGAGGCACATGCCCTGCAGCAGAAAAGTCTTTTTTCCAAGTTTGGGAAGCAAATTCTGTGCCAGGGAATCAGCCGGCTGTGTGTGCTGGAGAGCAGCAGCTGAAGGCAGTGTGGCTCTCAAACAGCAGCAGTGCCCTCATCGATTTTCATACTTTGCCCTAAAGATTGGGAATTTGGTGTTGCCAGGTGGGGCTGTGGAGCAGAACAGCCCCGGAGCAGCCAGCAAAGTGCAGAGCTCCTGGGCTCGGCTGTGCTCTGGGGCTGTTTTTGTTCTTTATAAAGGTTTGTGCCGGAGGTTTTTTCAGACACAAAGCACTTGCAGCCGTGATTTTAGCCTGCTCTGTGCCTTACATTTCCCTGTCAGGTTTTGGGTGCTGCTCTCAGCTGTTCTCCCTCAGCCTCCTGCCTTCCCCATTCCACACACCAGGGAACTTGTGCCATGTGGAACCTCCTGGGTGCACCTGGGCCCACAGCAGCCCTTGGCCAGGGGCAAATCCAGAATATTACTGAGAAGCCTAAATTGGAGCACTGTTGATATAAATAATGGGTTTGTTTGAAACCTCGAGGAGAAGAATTCACAGAGTGACCAGGATGGAGGGAGACCTTGGAGATCATCGAGTCCAACCCATCCCCAACCCCTCAGCTGAACCCTGGCACCCAGAGCTGCATCCAGGCTTTGTTAAACACACCCAGGGATGGGGATCCACCACCTCCCTGGGCAGCCATTCCAGAACTTTATCACCCTTTTCTGTAAATAACTTTTTCCTAATATTTCCTTTGAGGCTGTGTTTGGTTCTGTCAGTTCCTGGAGACACAGCCCAACCCCTCCTGCCCACAGCCGCCTTTCAGGAGCTGAACAGAGCGATAAGGTCGAAGAGCGATAAGAACCAAGTGCCAGCCAGCAAGAAGCTTCTGGAGGAGTACCTGAGGAGTTTGCCTGGGGAGCACAGAGTGTGTCAGGAGTGCTGGTGTTGCCCGAAGTGTGGGAATTCCCAAGAAACCATTAACCCCTTGTGTCTCTCCCCAGGAGCGCAGCCCCAGGGCGCCGCCGCTGCGCCAGCTCCGAGCCCTTTGGTGTGGCTGTGCTTCCTCCGTGTGTCCCGCAGTGCCATCCCCCGTGTGTGGTGCCCTCCCCTCCTGCCCCTGTGCCACCTAGAGTAGCTGTCACTGTGCCCAGGGCGGGCGCTGAGGGCTGTCCCTGCCTTGCAGAGCCGCGGATCAACGCCAGCGAGGACGTGGTGCTGCATGTGGCCGGCGTGGCCGTCACGCTGCAGTGCAACCTGACCAGCAGCCCCAGCCCCCTGGCCGCCAGCTACTGGGTGAGGAACGGCGAGGAGATCCCGGGCACCAGGAAAGTCTCCAACAGCACCGAGTACAGGTGGGTGCTGCGCTGGCCAGGGCACTGCTCCCTCCCACAGCCCAGCCTTGGTAAAACTCGGTTCTGAGCTCTTCTCGGGGTTCATGGACGGGTCTGTCGCTGCACATCATCCCAGGGCCCAAAGTCCCAGCTGGAATGGGACATGGGAATGGGCAGGATTGCTGTTTGGAGGTGTGGGTGGCCCTGGGGTAAGGCAGGGGACAAGGGCAAACCCGATGTTTCTTTCCACAGTGGTGGCTTGAGCCAAATTGTGTCACTTCAGAGCTCTTCTCCAGGGTTCATGGACGGGTCTGTCGCTGCACATCATCCCAGAGCCCAAAATCCCAGCTGGAATGGGACATGGGAATTGGCAGGGATGGTGTTCCTGCCCTGAGGAGGGGAGGGATGGTGCTCTGAGGTGTGGGTGCCTGCGGTAAGCCAGGGGACAAGGGCACACCTGGTGTTCCACAGCAGTGCCTCAGTAAAACTCTGTGCAGAGTTCTCCAGGGTTCGTGGACGGGCCTGTCACTGCACATTGTCCTGGAGCCAAAAATCCCAGCTGGAATGGGACATGGGAATGGGCAGGGATGGTGTTGTGGGGTGTGGGTGCCTGGGGTAAGCCAGGGGAGCAGGGCACACCTGGTGTTCCTTCCCACAGCAGTGGCTTGAGTCAAACTCTGACAGTTCAGAGCTCTTCTCCAGGGTCATGGGTGGGTCATTGCTGCATGTTGTCCTGGAGCCCAAAATCCCAGCTGGAATGAGAAATGGGATGGGCAGGGATGGTGTTGGTGCCCTGGGGATGGCAGGGATGGTGTTCTGAGGTGTGGGTGCCTGGGGTAAGCCAGGGGAGCAGGGCACACCTGGTGTTCCACAGTGAGCTCCAGGGTGGATGAATAAAATTAAATTCAGAGCTTTTCTCTGTGGTTCACCTGGACAAAAGCACACACAGAGTGGTTTTGGTTTCCTTGGAGTGTGTGGGGTTTATCCTGCCCGTCTCCTGAAGGATGGGGCTGTTGCTCCACATCCCCCTGGAGCCCAAAATCCCAGCTGGAATGAGAAATGGGAGCTCCCAGCACTCCCAGGGACGGCTGGAGAAATCCCAGGTTTCCATTTGCAGATCCTGAATTCCTGAGCACTCCTGCTTTGCTGATGCTGGAGTTCAGGCTCTCTCTGCTGTTTGGTTTTACTTTGGATCTGCCCCTTAACCATGCCTGGGTTACATTTTAAATCCAAGAATTCCAGGTTTTCTCAGTGAAAAGCAGCAGCAGCATAGCTGTGGTTAACAGAGGGTGTTCACATCCCCCATTTATTTATATTTTGCTTTATATGGTGGTTCATCTTTTGTATTCTGTTTATTCCCCTTAAACTAGTTTTTCAGCCACTTTGTTTTGCTGTAAGATGTCCTTGGTGCTTGGAGCTCAGAGCTGGGCGCTTTTATCATCCAGAATTTAGAGATTAAACTGCTTCAGTTGAAAATCCTGCCCCTTCCAGCACTGGCACGAGCCTCTCCTAACCCTTCATCCAGCTCGGGGTGGCTGCTCCTGGCTGCCTGGGGAACCTTGAGCTGGGTCAGTTTGCAGCTCCTGAATTTTTGATGGCAACCAGAGCCCAGGGAGAGTCAGACAATTCCACCTCGTCCTTCTTCTCCTCCTCCTGAGCATCGAGCCAGCAGAGCTCAGAGCGTGCTTATTGACCTGCTCTGCCATCAGAGAGCTGCTTATCTGAAATGAATTCACTTTATAACGTCAGATTTGGGTGTGTAAATGCTGTCAGCACTCGGACTGAAGTGAGCAGCTTTTTCCATGTGTCTCAGCAGTTTCCACGTGTCACTAACTGATTTTATTGCAGGGTTTGTGTTCTTCTGCGGCGGCTTTTTTGTTTGAGTAAAGAGGAACTAATAGGAAAGGATCATAAGCAAAAGAATTAATAATAAATTAATCAATGAAAAGGAATAATTACAAAAGGAATCATTAATAAAAAGGAATACCTAGAAAAGGAATAATTGCTATAAAAGGAATAATTAATATAAAGGGAATTACTAAAAAAAGGAGTCTTTGGAGGGAGGAAGCGGTTCCTCAGTGGGGGGGGGTGGGCGTGCCCTGATTGCAGGTGCAATTAAGGGGTGTTAATTGCGGTGCTGGGTGAGGCAGCTGTGCTGTGTCTGTCCCTGCAGGATCCTGAAGGCCCGAGCAGAGGAGTCGGGGGAGTACCTGTGTGTGTTCGTGTTCTCCGGCTCTCCCGTGGCCAACGCCACCATCGAAGTCAGAGGTACTGCTGGAACCGTCCCGGTGCCACTGTCCCCTCCCCTGGCCCGGGGTGGCACTCCCTGCTCCCTCAGCAGCAGAGATGGGAGCAGCCATGCATTTGTGGGCACTGAAACACCTCTGGCTCTGGGGGGAGCCTGAAATCAGGAATCAAAGCTGCAAAGTGGGCAAGGGTTGCCACAAGTGTGGCTGTGGGGGAAGCACAGAGCAGTGCTGGTGTCAGGGAATTCCTGGAGGGCTGAGGTTGGGAATTGGTGTGGAATTTGGCAGGGATCGGGCTGGGAGGATCCATCACTCTCTGGGAAATGGGATTCCACCACCCTGTGCCTCTGAGGAGCTTGGCTGGGTGTTCAGGGTGCACAGGTGGAGGGGTTTAATTTTCCTTCCTTTCCTTTTCTTGGGGATTTTTTTCTTCCATTCCGGCCTTTGGCTTTAATTGCTGAATCTCCTAATGTTACCCTAATTAAAATGTAAAAATCCTGCTGGCTCCTCTGGGCTGCTTTAGGTGACAAACCACCCCTGGAGAGGGGAAATGCAGCTCTGGGAGTGGAGCAAGACCTGTGCCAGCTGTGATGGTCTCTGCAAACCCTTTGGCAGGGTTTGCCCTGGGGCTTGGCTGCTGCTCTGCCACCAGGAGAGCTGGGAGTTCACTCTGGGCAAGGAAAGGAATTCCTGTGATTGAAGTGCAAGAGAACTGATCCCACTCACTTCCCACGGGTGATTTACACCAAAATGCTCCTCCTGGGAAGCTGGGCATGGTCCATGGGGATTGAAGCAGATGTGAGGAGCCACTCTCATTTCATATTTACCTGCATGGTTGTGTTGGTGCTTGGGAAATTGCACTTGGATTTAATTGTAATTATGCTGATTGTAATTATGGTGCAGCTCTCTCTGCTGATGTGCAGGGAAAGGAGGGTGCTGAATGCCAGAGTGCTCCTGCTCCAAAAAGAGGGATTTTGTGACAGCTCCCGAGCAGCTTCCCCAGAGCTGAGGCAGGCAGGGCAGGCAGGGCAGGCAGGGCACCTCCCTGTGTGCTCTGGCCCTGCCCCTGGAGCAGCCCGGCCTAGGGGGAGTGTCCTGTACACTGGATGGGCTTTAGCCCCTTCACCCAAACCATTCTGGGATGTTCTCACAAAAAAATCCCCAGGGCAGAGGTGTGAGAGCAGCTGGAATTCAGGGTTTAGTGTCTGCTGCTTTTCCTGGGAACTCATCCCAGGAAATTAAACTCATTCCAACTCACTCCAGGGCTGCCTTCCCCAGCCAGCTCTGCTGAGCTGCTGGGGGGGTTTGTTCCTGCTCAGGACCCCAGAGCTCTGGGGGCAGCTCCGAGCTGCAAACGCTGGATTTAGGGAAACACTGGGTTTAGGGAATCCAGCAAATGCTGGGTTTAGGGAATCACTGGGTTTAGGGAATCCAGCAAGTGCTGGGTTTAGGGAATCACTGGGTTTAGGGAATCCAGCAAGTGCTGGGTTTAGGGAATCACTGGATTTAGGGAACCATCACATGCTGGGTTTAGGGAATGCTGGGTTTATTGAAACACTGGATTTAGGGAATTAGCAAATGCTGGGTTTAGGAAAACACTGGATTTAGGGAACCAGCAAATGCTGGATTTATTGAAACACTTGATTTAGGGAACCAGCAAGTGCTGGGTTTAGGGAAACATGGGTTTAGGGAAATGCTGGATTAAGGGAACCAGCAAATGCTGTGTTTAGGGAAAGGGGCCCTTGGAGCAGGGATCTTGTGTCTCCTTTTCTTTGGCACTGGAGCACATTCCCCCTTCTCCTGGCACCTTCAGGCTCCAGAGGGAGACAGGGATTGGAATCATAACCAGAAAAAGAAACTTTCCAGAGCCCCTGTTCAGGTCACCCCTCAGACATCCCAGTTTGCAGTGCAGGAATATTTTTAGGTACTTTGCCCTTGCTTTAATTTTGTCTCTTAATGGGAAACTTGAAGGTAACTGGGCCATGGTTTGGAGGTGTCACACATTTAAATTTCCCTCTCCTTTTCAGCTCCTTTCAGAGCTTGGAAGGGCTGAATGCCTCCTGTATATGAGGAAATGAGTTTTCCTGGCTGTGTGACCCCAAACCCTTCAGAAAGCTGCTGCACACCAAGTTCTGGGCCTGTTGGGAGCACTGGAGCCCCATGGTCACCCTGCCACAAACCCCTGTTCTCCTCTGTTTTGCTTTAAAGCTCTCAAAATCATTCTGCTTAGAATTCCTCTCATGTCAAGTGTGCCTGAACGTCTATTTATTTTTCCTTTTTTTGATAGCAGTTAATTTCAATTAGCTCTGCTTCCTTTTGCTCTTTGTGAGGTGCTTCCAGGATTTTTCCTGCTCCACGTGCAGGAATTCAAACGTGCCTTTGCCAGGGGCATTCTGCTGGTGCCAGTGATGCAGAGTGACAGAGCAGGTCTGGGCAGAGAGGGGCAGAGAGGGGATTCTGCTGCCTGAGAGCTGAAATCCAAACCCTTCCCAGCAAAACCCGCCTCTCCCTGGTGCCTTGAGGAGCTGGAGCAGAGGCTGGATACAGTTAAGAGGAATAAAGTGGATTTTTATTGAAGAGCCTTCAAAGACCACACCCAGATGGCTCCAAGATGGAAGCAAAACAGAGCTTGGTCATGAGATCTCACATTTTGATAAGTTTTAGTCCATTTGCATGTAGGATTTAACTGTCCAATTACTAGCTTCAAATGATGAAGTCTCATCCTCCTTGCTTTCTTTCCTGCCCTCCTCTTTTCACGTTGTTTATGCTTTGGGCCTGAAGTTTGAAGAGATTGTCCTTGAGTCTCCAGCTAGAACAGGATTGTTTTGTCTTCACCACCCTGGGAAAAGATCCCAGTAACGCTCAATATAAAGGCAAAAGCTGCACACCAACACAGAACAGAAAAATTTAAACCTAAGGAATCAGCCCTGGCTTTGGCTGGCACAGAGCAGAATGGTGCAGGGAGCAATCCTGGCTTGAAAAGCTTCCCAGGAAAACCTGCTGAAGCTGGGGCTGCAGGGGTGTGGGGCCAGCAGGACAGAGTTTGGGAGCAGCAGTGCACAGAGCTCCCTGGGTGCTCCAGGAATAGCCCTGGCCCAGAGGAGGGAGGGAGGAGCAGAGGTATTCTGGGCACTGCTGCTCTGCTGGCATCGCCCCTGGGAGCTGGCCTCTCCTTGCAGCAGTGTCACTGTGTCACCCTGGAGCGAGTGGAGGTGTCCCAGAAAGTGTTCCCTTTCCCTGCCCTCCCTGCCAGCAGCCTGATACAAACTGGGCCAGCTGGGAGTGCTGTCCCTGTCCCCTTTTCCAGGCTCAGCGCTGCTCAGGGTGGCACTGGAAGGCAGCCCTGAGCTGCTGAGTGCCACTGCTGCTCTTCCTCGTGGGAACATTCCCAGTTTGCAGTCCCTGGTGGCGTTCCAGCAGTGCCAGCTCTGGGATCGTGTCCTTGGCACCGCCGGGCTCTCGTGTCCCTGGGCTGGGGGAGATCCTTCCTTGGCATCCTCCAGGAAGCAAAAGCACAGGGGGCTCACCCAGCTCCTGCTTTAAGAAGGTGCCAGGCCCAGCAGGGAAGTGGTGGCACCTTTCAGGAGGTCCCCAGATGCTCTTGCCCTCATTATTTGGGATCAATGCCATTTTTCTCTCTGAGGCTGGGAAGGACATGGCAGGTGCTCTGCAGGGTGCTGCAGTACCACAGGCACAGCCATTCCCAGAGCTGAGTGATTTCCTGCCTGAAGACCTGAATTCACCTCAGAAACTCCCTCTGCTCCAGGTGTTCTGCCCCTTGCAGGCACAGGGAGTGTGGGGTCACCTTGCAGGTGGGGAATGTTCCTCCCACCTTCCTTCAGCTTCTGGCAGCTCTTTTCTGTACAGCACCTGGGGTTGTTTGGGTCTGGTGCCTTCTGCAGCTCGGGTTTTATGTCTGATGTGGAAAGATGCATTTTAGGTGTCAGTTTTCATAAATAAACCCCTTGGGTTTGTTCTTGGCCTGTTCTTACCTATCATGGTGTAGTGGTTTTGGCATCATCTTGGAATTAATGAGTTGGCATCTGGCTGAGCTTCATCCTCTGGTCAGGACTCCTACAAAGCCCAGGAAATGCTGTGTTGGGAATGCTGTGTTGGGAATTCTCTTGGAATTCCCATGGGCACTTGGAAAACGCCTGGAGCCTCTCCTGGTGTGCCTGTCCAGGTGAACACACACCAGCAGGAGCTGAAGCCCAGGCTTTCCTACAGCCATGGATTTTCTGTGGTTCTCAATCTCATTTTCATAATGCTGTTACTGTCCAAAAAGGATCTGAGGCACGGGATGCTCCCTGCATCAAAACCCCTTTGACATAACACAGTAGGAAGCACGTCAGCTTGCCAGGCATTTTCCCAAAGATTTGTGCAGCAATTTTGGGAAGAGCAGGCTCAGCTGCTGTCTGCTGGCACGAGGGGTTTTGTTCCCTTTGAGCAGAGCTGTGGAATTCCCTCATTCTCGGAGCCTGCAGCTGGAAGGGCTGGCTCTGGGTGTGCAGGTGCAGGGAATCTGCTGGGGCTGCAGGGAAGTCTCCTGTAGGAAATCCCCGTTTCCTGAGCAGCCAGGCTGCCCTGGGGTGGATTAACAGCTCAGAGCTGCCATCACACATCCAGCCACGTGTGCTGGAGTGAGGAGCTGCGGCTTTAAAGGTGGGCCCTGGGGCCATCTGCTGGGCCAGGGGTCAGCCCAGGCACTGCCCTGAGCCAGCCTAAGCTCGGGGAGGGCTTAGGGCTGCTCCGAGGGACACACACGGCACAGGGCTCAGGGCTGAGGGACACAGACACAACACAGGGTTCAGGGCTGAGGGACACAGACACAGCACAGGGCTCAGGGCTGAGGGACACAAACACAGCACAGGGCTCAGGGCTGAGGGACACAAACACAGCACAGGGCTCAGGACTGTGCTGAGGGACACAGACACAGCACAGGGCTCAGGGCTGTGCTGAGGGACACAAACACAGCACAGGGCTCAGGGCTGAGGGACACAAACACAGCACAGGGTTCAGGGCTGCTCCCAGGGACACAAACACAGCACAGGGCTCAGGGCTGAGGGACACAGACACAGCACAGGGTTCAGAGCTGAGGGACACAGACACAGCACAGGGTTCAGAGCTGAGGGACACAGACACAGCACAGGGCTCAGGGCTGTGCTGAGGGACACAGACACAGCACAGGGCTCAGGACTGTGCTGAGGGACACAGACACAGCACAGGGCTCAGGGCTGTGCTGAGGGACACAAACACAGCACAGGGCTCAGGGCTGCTCCCAGGGACACAAACACAGCACAGGGCTCAGGGCTGAGGGACACAAACACAGCACAGGGTTCAGGGCTGTGCTGAGGGACACAAACACAGCACAGGGCTCAGGGCTGTGCTGAGGGACACAGACACAGCACAGGGCTCAGGGCTGTGCTGAGGGACACAGACACAGCACAGGGCTCAGGGCTGAGGGACACAAACACAGCACAGGGTTCAGGGCTGAGGGACACAAACACAGCACAGGGTTCAGGGCTGCTCCCAGGGACACAAACAGCTCTTCCATAACATCCCTCGGGGTGGGAAAGCTCAGCTTCCAGGGAGCAGGAGGAGGGATTTGGGTCCAGGTGAGTGAAAGAAGCCTGTTTGTACTTAAAGCTGCTCTGCTGTCTCGTAGCCACTCCTGACATCACTGGGCACAAGAGGAGTGAGAACAAAAACGAGGGCCAGGAGGCCCTGATGTACTGCAAGTCCGTGGGCTTCCCCCACCCCGAGTGGGTCTGGCGCAAGAAGGTCAATGGGGTGTTTGAGGTAAGGAAAGGGTCAGGATGTCTCCACCTGCCCAGACCCCAGAGAGGGAGGAAAGCAGCACCCTGGGGTTGGGGGTGGGCTCTGGAAGGGGCTTTGTGACTCCTCAAAATGTGAGTGAAGGTGGATATTTTTGGCAGCAGTCAAGAGGGATGGGTGAATATAGAATTGATAGTTATTTATAAATATATTAAAATAGAAATATATAAATATAAAGGTATAAATATAAAATTGATATTTATATTATTGGTATGCGAAAAAAACCTGCTCACTGCATCTCTTGGCAAAGTTAAGAACTTACCCTGAAAGACATTTTATGGAATTTCCTAACAACTGCAAGATCTGACTTACAAAATGTGATTTAAAACCACACTGGGTTATAAATTCCTCCAAGTTTTAGTGGTTGAGCTCACAAGACTTAATATGAGGAGGTGGCAGTGATCCCTGTTGGAGCTCGGGTGATCTGTTTGTTCCGTGTAGCCAGTGATGTAGTGAGCAGGAAAATGTGACCAGCGGTGGGAACAGCAGAGGAGCTGGGAATTTCCAAGCCCTCCAGCCCAGCTGTTTCCTGCTGCTGCAGGGATTGGATGGATGGAGCTGAAATGTGAAGCCATGGCAGGGTGGGATGAGTTCCCTGCTGAGTGTGAGCTGGAGGTTTGAAGGAGTGGCCGAGTGCAGGGTTCCCTTCCTGGTGTTTGCAGAGACAACAAATCTGTTGTGATCTGTTCCCACAGAGGCCTTAAAGCTGTTGCTGTTTCCCACCCTTGTCCCTTTGCCAGGACATCAACAACTCCTCGGGCAGGTTCTTCATTTCCAACAAAGAGAACTACACCGAGCTGAGCATCACAAACCTGCAGATCAACGAGGATCCCGGCGAGTACCAGTGCAACGCCACCAACCCCGTGGGCTCGGTGTCGGTCACCACCATCCTGCGCGTGCGCAGCCACCTGGCCCCGCTGTGGCCCTTCCTGGGCATCCTGGCGGAGATCATCATCCTGGTGGTCATCATCGTCATCTACGAGAAGCGGAAGCGGCCGGACGAGGTTCCCGACGGTAAGTGCGCCCAGCGGCGCCGCTGAGCGGGCACGGAGGAGCCTCTGCAGGAAGCGCCCGCAGCCCGGCCTGCCCCGCTCCGCCCCTGCCTTCCTCCTCTCTTCCCTCTCCGGACATGAAGCCCAGAGGGTGCCATGCCCAGGGCTGGATTTCGGGGGGTCTTGGGGGTGGGAGGGGGTTGTGGGTGTCTTTAAAGCTTTGTTGCATGAGGGGTGGAGCGCTCCCATCTCTGTCCTGAGCGACGCTGTCCGTCCGCCCCACGGAGCGTGGGCAGAGCTGGCAGCAGCCTCACCCCTGGTGCCATTCCCTCCTCCCCGTGGCCCCGGGTCGGGCACGGGGCAGGGGCTGTGAGGGAACATTACACTCAAACCAAGCAATCATTGCACTTCAAGGGATTTGGGCTGCAAAGGTGCTTCAAAACTAAAATGTGTGCAGGGTTCAGAGATGGGGGGAGGGCTCTTACTCTGCTGTGTAGCTGAATCCGTAGTTAAGGAATGCTCTGGAACCTGTATCTATTGTAGCCACTGATTAGATTTTATAAAAATAGGGCTTATTATCAGGTAGCAATAATTAATTAATCTGTGTTTGGTATGTACAGCTAGTAGTAACTTTTATTCTGTGAGCTTCTCCTGCACACCTTCCCCTGTGTACAGCTGGGGAAAGGGGCAGCGTGAGGCTGAATATTTGCAAGATCCATGCTGAGAAACAGCCTTTAATGTGCTGCTAGCAGCTTACTCCAGTGTGTAGCGAGAAAACCTCTGCGAGCACTCCTTGGGAGAAGCAGCAGGAATGTCGTGGTGCTGTAGGAACACGATGGATCCAAGCACGGGACAGGCGGAGGGCAGCGTGCTGGAGTGATCCTCAGCACCATGCCGGGCTGGCCAAGCCCTTCCCAGTGAGAGCTGCTGGCCAGGGCAGTTGGGTGTGGCTGTGGGGCTGCAGGGGCCCCACAGGGCATGAAAACAAAGGTGTGAGGCAGTGATGTGTGTGGGTGGGCACAGCCACCTCCACAGGCCTCATGCGGCTCCTAGAACACAGCAAATGGAATAACGGGAGAAGGGCCGAGGCTTGGATCGGAACTGGCTGAAGTAGTGCATCCCTAGAGGAAACCAGCTTTGGTTGTAAGCCTTGAGTAGCACTTACTAACTGCTTACAGAGCATGTGTGGGGGCTGCTCTCAGGGTGGAGCCCCCAGTTGAACCCTAGTGCATGGTCTGTGCATCACTAACAGCTTCCAGTGGCTCCAGGGCTTGTCCTGCCCTCAGCGTGGCCTCGGGGACCTCCACCAGCCCGGAAAACTTGGAACCATTTTCATTTCCCCCTGCACGTACCCGCCTCCACATCAGTTACCCCCATTCAGAATTTTCATTGGATGAAGTTTCATAAGGACCAAAACAAGGTCTTGGGATTTGATACACAAATATTCCCTGCAAAGAGCCCCAGATGGACTGAATCCATCAGGAGTTGGCCTTGGTGTGACCAGATCACAGCACGGCCCCTGTGCTGGTGCAGGGGAGCTCACACTGGAGGTGAAGAGTTCACTGCCTCTTCCCAAGGCAGGAGTTTTCCTGGCTGGTCTGGCCACTCCTCAGGTACCTGTGTGATCCAGGCTCATCACCCCCTGGATCTGTCCAGGATGAGGAGCCAAGGAGCTGAGTTACTCCAGTGCTCACTGGGTTTGCTGTTTGGAAGGCAGAGCCCTGGAGAGTGACACGACACACCTCCGTGGGGGTCAGACGTTCTCCCTGTCCCCTTCCCTGGAGCAGAAATCCATGCTGAGTATGACAGTCCGTAGCTGTGGATGACGTTTGCCTGGCTGATGGACACAACCGGCATCCCAGTGCCTTGAGTCCCATGTTCCTTGGATAGTTGTGCATTTTCCATGTGGCACCGGAGCTTTCTGTGGCGGGGAACGCCCCAAGAGCAGGGCACGTACACATGCACACATGGGAAACCATCAGGAGCCTCCTGATTGCCACGTGTGGGTCTTTGACTCGGGTTATCCTGAATTTTATTATTTTCAAGACATGGTTACGAAATGCCAAAGTTAATGCTGGAATGCAGCGGCGTGCTCGGCGTTTGGAATTTCAGCTCCCTCTTCCAAAATCACACCTCCGCCTCCGCTGCTGCGGTGGGCCGGGGAAGGAACGTCCCAGGGAGCTGTGGCTGGGCCAGCAGGCTGAGGCCAAACACCACAGCACTGGCACCAGCCAGGATCTCTGCTGGCTTTTCCAGTCCTGGCGTCAGTGGGACGTGCTCTGCTTTAGGGATGTGCTCGTGGCAGAGCTCCACGTGAGATGGTGCTGCAACAACCACTGAGCTGTTGCTGCCCTTCCTGCTGGGATGGGAATGTTCTCCTTGGACCTCTCCAAATTTAGACACTGAGATTGCTTCATCCTCGCCACCATCACCCCGTCTTCCCAGGGTGGAATAACTGTGGGGCGCCCTTCTGGAGTCCCCAGGTTTCTGTGAGCTGTGTGTCAGCGCGGATCCCACCCCATGGATCTGTTAGCCCTTGCCTCAGCTCGTCCTGGGGGGATGGCTCTGGCTGCAGATCCCTGTAAGGATCCCCAGGGTGGGGCTGCAGGTGTTGGACCTGTGGTGTCCCCCCTCTGCCGGTGACACACGTCCACCTCAGGGTCTGCCACCCCCTCAGGGATCCTGTGACATCCTGGAGAGGAGTGCACAGAGAACTGCAAACTTGGCTTACTCAGACCACTTCTAAGGATTGTTTTTCAATTTTGGAGAAAACCAGTGCTGCTAAAGGTGGCCACTTCCTGTGTTCAGGAAAATCAAAGGCTTTTGAGCAGAAGGAGCTGTTAATGAGCTGCTGGAGCACACCTTGGCTCCTGGCTGGGGCAGTGCAGGCTGAGCTGATCCTGCTGGGAGCTGCAGATGCCCAGGATGAGCTCTGACCTCGGGCTGTGCCCAGGTGATACTTTAGGGCTGGCTCAGTTAAACCTTCACAAATGACAGTGTTTGGGATGTGCTGAGTCAGCTCCTCAGGTGAGACCAGTCTGGTGCTGAGCACAACTGCCCAGTTAGTCCTGTGGGACATGACTGGTGGGACAGAAGCTCTGGGTGAGAGGATCCTCAGGCCTCTGGAATTTTTCCCCAGCACCTGGGAATTCTGCCTGGCCAGCGCAAAGAAACAATTGAGTGAATTCCCTTTCCCTCAGATCTCCAGGTTCTACAGGCTTCAAATGCCCTGGTTCAGCGTGCCCATGGCCCCATCCCAGGGAGGCTGGGGAGGGTGATGGGCTCCTGGGTACCCTTGGAGCAGTTCTGTGTTCCCAGGACACTTCCCAGTAAAGGTGTTCCTCTGTTGGAAGTGCTGCCAAGCTGGAAGAGCAGGGACAGTCCTTTAACTTTGGCATTTCCTGACTGCAGGGCTCGGTTTTGCATGGACCTCGCTTTGTGTGTCCGCTGAGCTGCTTGGTGTGCCTCGGGCCAGGGCTGCTCAGGAGCTCCTTTGCTGCTATTTCCTCCTTCTCAGAACTCTGATTTGGGAGTTGATTCTTCTTCCTGCTGCTGGAGAGCGGGAAAAGGAACATTGCACCCATGAAATCCCTGTTTCCACCAAAACAGTGGCATCAGGGAGTGCCTGTCGCAGGGTTTGCCTGGAGCCTGTGGATGAGGGGTTCTCCCAGCACATCCAAATCCCGTGCTGGAAGGAGGAAGGGAGGGCAGATGGCGCTTGAATTCCTGCATCCTTTCAGAACGTGAGTTCTGACCTGCCTTAGGCCTGGCAAGGCAGCATCCAGCTTGCTCCCCGTGCCCCGAGAGCGGGCAGGGGCTGCCAGGGCCGGAGGGGGCTGCCCACGTGCGGCTGCCGTGGCTTTGGGGGCGAGAGCTGCATGAGCGTGGCATGCCTGGCACGTGGCTGCATGCCCGGCGGGAGGAGGTGCCAGCAGGGAACGCTGGGGTGCTCCCTGGGCAGGGGAGAAGGGAATGGCTTTGTTCTCTCTGGTACAGCTCCAGCTGCTTGGTTTCCATAGCCAGAGCCACCAGCCAGCACCACCCGAGTGTAGCGTAGCAAAGGTTCCTCAAGGAGGGTGCTTGGTGCTGATGTTGCATCAAATAGTCTAAAATCAGCACAGCCCCTGGCTTAGAGGGTGTTTTCTGGGGTAAGTAGAAGTTAAAAACCCCTTGGCTCCATTCCCCATAGGAATGGGAGTGGTTTGTACTTGTAAATCCATAGCTGTGAGGTGACTGGGTTATAACGTGTCCCTTTTCATTCTTCCCCTCTCATTCCTCAGCCTAATCCAAAGACTTCCCATAAATGTGTTTCTTCTCCTGGCTCTGCAGAAGCTCCATCCAAATCCCCACATTCTTTCTAACCCTCTTTTGCTTTTTTCTTGACTTTCCCTGTTCCTGCTATTACTGTAAGTAATTGAAAGAAACAAAACTGTTTTAACTGCAACCATTTACCTTTTGTAACCAGTGATTTTAGTGGTTTTTTTCCCTTTTATGCACATCTTTCTCTCCCACACTTTAGATTTGTCAGGGTGAGCAGATTGTGAGGCAGGTACATAATGAGGGCACAGCCATCAGCTGTTCCCAGCAGCATTGCTGTGTCCCAGTGGGAATGCACACAGGACCCTGAGCTGTCACAGGCTCTGGCTGCTCCTTCTGAGCACTGAGCTGCTCCTGGATCCCTGGCAGTGCCCAAGGGCAGCTTGCACAGGGCTTGGAGCATCCTGGGATAGTGGGAGGTGTCCCTGCCCATGGCAGGGGTGGCACTGGATGGGCTTAAAAAAGGACCTTTCCAACCCAAACCAGTCTGGGATTGAGTCTTTGCAGGTTTTAAAGTGTGAGCTGAGATGTAGAATCCCTTCAGAAGCAAAAATTGGAATCTTAGTGCTGGAAGAAGCTGTTGGTGTTTCATTTTTAACTTCCACCAGTCACAAGATGCTACCCAGGATTAATTCGATACTAAAAATAAACCCTGTAGCTTTCCAAAGGCAGTGAAAGAAAGTGAGTGACATATAAAATGACATGTAAATTAAGGCTGCAAATGGGAGGGGGGCACAAAACACATTCCCATCCAAGTGGAGGATCTAAGGGAGATCTACTTGTCATCATCTTCCAGTTTTAATTCCCAGATATTTTTGCCTGCAGGGATTGATTACCTGTGTTAAAGCCAAGCAGCAGTTCTCCCGTTTTTGGCTCAATGTGCAGTTTTGGGAGCCCGTGCAGCAGGTCATTCCATCCCCTGAGGAAAGGGGAGGCCTGGCTGTGGGGTTATTGCTGTGTTCTGTGACCAGGGGGGTTTGGAGCCTGCAGGGGCCCAGTGCCAGGGCAGATCCTGCAGGAGGAGGGGCTCGCTGTGCTCAGTGGCCGCTCCTGGCAGCGCTGGGGAGCACTGGGGGACGTTTCCATGCCGGAGGTGCTACTGACTGTTCTAGAGCAGGGCTGTGGCATTGAAGCTTTGGGTGATATTGATCTTGTCGGTTACTATGACTTCTTTTTTTTTTTTTCCCCCTTCAATTGCATCATACCCTTAAAAAATGGTGGTAAGTGAGAGCTCTGCATGCTTTGGAGTTTGTTTAACCTCCGCTTCAGTCTATACAACGCACAAGTCATAACGTTAACACTCTTGAAAACTTCCTCATTCACGTTCACAACTAATTTGGATTTCAGTTTGCTGTTTTGAACCTTTTCTTTAGTCTGATTTTGTACTGGTTTTTCTGTTGTTCTGTTGCCCCTGGTTTCGCTGAGGGTTCGGTCTGTGTCTGTACTGTACTGGGGATGCTTTTCCAGCATTTAACGGCTGACCGGGAATTTCCCTTGGTCTTTTTATCTCTGGTTTAGGTTAGAGATGGGACAGGGAGGAGTGGTGGGGATCCACTATCTAAAGTATTCCCAGTAGGCTTTTTTGTGGGATCTTCGTGAGGAATCACCAATGGCAGCCTTTATAAATGTGAAGCTGCTTTTTTTTTTTCTTTTTTTTTTTTTTTTGACATCACAAACTTGCTGATCTGAAACAGGCATTTAAATCTTCGAGCAGAGAAGGGAAAATGGTTATTTTGTAGTGAGTGTCCACGGTGCAGTTTGCTATTGCTGAAGTCCAGCCAAACAAACTCCCAAAGCAGTCGATGGTGCTTGTTGGAGCTGAGTTGGGTCTCAGGCAGCGCTGGCGTTGGGGGCCAGGCCTCGCTGTCCCTCCCAGGCTCGTCCCGCCCGGAGCTCGGCTGCTCTTGGACCCTCGATTCCCAAAGATGTTTGTGGAAGGAAGCCATAGATTCCTCTGCTGTGCTTTGTGTTTGAGTACCTGATGTGTCTCTGTATATCTCACTGTATATACAACAGCACATTGATGTCTGGCTGTCCTTCTGGTCCCAGTTCTCTGTACCGTGTCCGATAGTTACTGTTGCTGGTACTGGAATTCTGTGGACACCGGTGTGTCGCTAGTCTGTTACTTTGGCTGTAAAGCTCTTGGTTTGTGGTTAGTTCTTTATTTTTGAAGTATTTTTTGTTCTGGTCACTGTCTGTGCTAGCGGTGGCTTTGCCTCTCCGTTGCCTCGAGGCCCAGGTGGAGTAATGTCCCCTCTCCCTGACATTACTCCTGGCGTGTGCTCATGCGGATGCCTACACTGTAAGACTGTAATTTCCATAACTGCTTCATGTGCACTAAGCACCCTTGTGGAATCCTGCTGAGAGTTTCTCAAAGACTTCCGTGAAAAATCCTTCCGGCACGAGGTGGGAATGACAACTGTCAAATGCCAAAACCAGCGGGGCCTGAATTGGTCCCCCCAAAATCCATCTGTGGGAGCATTAGGCTCTTGGATTGACTCTTGTACTGTTGTGTAAATGCATTTTTGTCTTCTGTACTACAGCGTGGGAGAAGATAGTGTTTGAGAATTCCAAAAAAAAGCCCAATTGGTCATGAGAGTTAATATAAAACATTCCTCACTGGCAGATTTCCCCCACCCCGCCAGTTCCTAAATGAGTGTTGCCAAGGGCCATGGGCAGAACGATGCTGTCAGTCCTCTCTGCAGCTGAAGTGTGTCCGGAGGTGTCCCAGCACCCTGGTCCTCCTGGTGACACTGGATGCTGCTGCCCAAGGACCATGGTTGAGGCTGGAATCAAGTGTTCCCCTTCAGCCTCCTCCTAACCTGGTCCCTTTTAACTAAACATTGAGAAAAATGGGGAATGTAGAGGTTGTTTCATCTGTGGGGGAAAATGAGTGTGGGGTATGTACCCTCTGGGGTATATACCAGGAGTTACCCATCAGCAGTGGAAAAACGGCTTAAAAATTTAAATACATATTAAAGAAAAGTCAATGCAAGCAAACATCCAGCAGGATTTTACAACTGAACCGTTGGTTTGTCTCCTCATCTATTTTTTATGAGATTGAACCACTGGAACTTGGGGACAAGATGAGTCTTGACCATGTTGCACCAATCTGTCCGCTACAGTTGCAGTCCTTCATGACCAGCATTCCAAGTGTTAACTAAACCCATTGAAGCAACATACCTGCCATTAAACCCAAATCAGAGCAGTAATCCATGATCCTTGCACTCCTGACTGGAATGGCCTTTGATGCTGTAGATAGATCACTTTGCTGCTCGCATTGCAGCCCCTGCAAACACTGACTCTCTTTTTCTTTCTTCCCTTGTCTCTCCCTGGGTGCATCGGGATGCTTGCTGCAGATGATGAACCAGCTGGGCCAATGTAAGTGTGTTTTCAGGAAAAAAACACTCTTTGGGTTAATCTGGGGGGTTGTGGGAGGTGATAAATCATAGGAGTGATATTGCATGTGACATTACAGATGGTGCTGGACCGTCTGGTGTGTTGCTTAGTGCTGGAGGAAAGAAAAGCAACATCTTGCTCGAAAACAAATATTGTGCTAAAATACAAAGTCTAAGACTGTTGTCTTCAGCCAATTAAAAGGATGAAGACTGAAACGCTGTCTAATGAACTACAAGTAACGTCCATTTTTCCTGTACCTGTGACTGATTTTTGGTGCATTTCTCTCCCATGCCTTTCTGCAGGAAAACCAATTCTACAAACAATCACAAAGACAAAAACTTACGTCAGAGAAACACAAATTAAAAATGCTTATCATGTAAGTATTGCCTGCGCCCGGCCGGGAGCGGGCAGGCCCAGCGCTCCTGCCCGGAGTGCTGGGGCACGGCACAAAGCCTGCCCTGCATTAAAACGTTCCCTCAGGGAGCGTGGGGGGGACCAAACCTTGATTTCCTCAAACAGGCGGGTGGTTTAAGGACCTGCTTGCTAAAATCTGGACAAAGCTGCCGAGCCCTCCAGATTGATTCCCCACTAAAGGTGGAGCTGGGGCAGTCGGGAGCCGTGCCCCGGTGGGAACATGGGGATTGCAGGCTGCGGCGGCTCGCACTGTTCACCATTGACTAGCACCTCTTTCTCGTTTCTTTTTTAGAGCTTTAAGTTTCTGAGAGACTGATGGCAATATGACCTGCTAAATTTAAGGGTTGGAACTCTTGGTTCTAGAACTCCAGTTCTGTCTGATTTCTTTTTTTTTTTCTTTCCTTTCCAAGTGAGCAACAATATGACTGTCTAACGCATGCCTTATTTAGCCTCTCCTGCAAGGATGACCTAGCCAGATGAATTTTAATAATGCTTCCGTGTAGAAGGTGTAAACTCTTTTGGGCTTGATGTGCTGTGAATGTTGCTTTTTTTTCCTCCTTTCCTCTCTTTACACAAGCAGTAGCCAGGCGGGTTCACGCATGCGCTGTTTTTTACTTCCTGTAGCTGTTAAATTCGGCACCGCTCAAACCGCACCGCTGCCATCTAGTGAGACTTCTTTTGTAAAGTACAGCAAAACTTAAAGATATATACAGTATATATTTATATTTGGGGGAGGGGAAACCAGAAGTCGTTGTGGTTCATTTTGAAGCTGCTGATATTCATTCCTTACTGTATGGCTGGAAGGAGGGAGTGATGCCGGGCCGGTGCTTGCAGCAGGGACATTGGAATTTCCTTAAGGGCTTTAACCAGGGAGCGCGGGGTGTCCTGTTGGGCGTCGGGGCTGGGTGGTGCCAGGGGCTGCTGGTGGTGGTGGGATGCAGTTGGAAACAAACAAACCTTCAGTTTATAAATATATATATATGATTGCTTTTTAAGTGATTTTTTTTTGTTAACTCATGTAAATTCTCAAATCCTTTTGCACTGATGTGTTTGACATATTCTTGTACATTCAATTCAGGCAAACTTTTATAATTTTCTTTTTTTTTTTTTTTTGTTTAAATGATGAAATGTTACAGCATGGTGATATTCTATGCAACTAGTTATTCCTCTTTAGTTTGACACTGTAATTTCTCATGATTTAAAGATTGTAGAAATAGACCTACCAGGGTTCTCATGATGTGCGTAACTGTAGCTGCATGAACTCGTGTTCTGTGTATTTGTTGAAGTGCAATGATGTATAAAAAGTGGATTCACCTGTTTTTAAAAATAAAACACCGACAAAAACCGCTGTAGGCCTCGTTTTTCAGCCTTTAATCACCAGAGCTGTGTGCACCCCCGGGAGGGCCGGGCGTGCCTCATTCCTGGGCGAGTCTGTGCAGCTCCTTCTCCACGTCCTCCACGAAGGCGGGGAAGTGCTGGTCCATGAGGCAGAGGCGGATGAAGGGCCCCAGCTCGCGGGCGCTCCAGGCCGGGTGGCGGCACGCCGGGGGCAGCTCCGGCCGCTGCCGCAGCACCGACTGCCAATGCAAGGGGGGACAGGGGCTCTGCCTCGGGCACAAGGACACAGCCACACCCCAGCCCTCCTGGATGCTGCAGGATCCTGGAGCTGCCGGTGTTGGATGCTCGTGGAATGCTATCAGCCGTGATTTCTGTGTGTGAGCTTGTCTCTGATGCCCAGG